>OX459049.1:27036674-27518744 GCA_949775005.1 Orthosia gothica
ACTACTACAACGTCAGATGTTATGGCAGTTACGGAAAAATCGAACAGAATTTAATAAAAAATCCTTTAAAGAACTTTCATCAAGGTTAAATCGTATTATTAAACTGACACAAAAGACCAAGAACGATAATTTCATAAGTAATGCAAATAACAAAAGTAAAGCTACGTGGGCAGTTATCAACAAAAATAAAAAGAATGTACCAAAACAAGAAATACCACAAATTAATATTAATGGAACCACAATTAAAGACCCCCTCATCATAGCCAATAAATTTAATGAATGTTTTATTAATAAAATCACCAAATTAGTCTCGCATAAAACACCAAATAACATTTCAAGTAAACCGAATTCAATATAAATTATGAAACCCACTACATCAAGTGATATTCAGAAAGTAATCTCAAATCTGAGGTCACGAATAGTACAGGCTATGATGACATTTCGACTAATGTTTTAAAATATGTATCAACTAAATTATCAGTTATTCTTAGTCATATAATTAACCTTTGTATATTACATGGTGTTTTCCCCGAAAAATTAAAGTTGTCTGTGATTAAGCCTATCTTTAAGAAAGGCGACAAGAATGATATGAGTTGTTATAGACCTAATGCACTAGTACCTATTTTGTCAAAGTTTTTGAAAAAGTAATCCACGAAAATTTATATCATTACTTCGAGGCAAATAACTTATTTGCTAAAGAACAAATAGGTTTTAGGAAAGGTAAGAGGATAAACATGGCAATATTTTCATTTTTACAAAGTATTATGGTAGAGATTGATAAAAAAAAACTATGCGTGCGCCTCTAACAAACTGCGATCTAACAAAAGCCTTTGTTTACTTAGATCACAGTATATTATTAGATAAGTTGTATGCCTATGGAGTTAGGGGAAACGTTTACAATCTCATAAAAAGTTATCTTAGCAACCGAAGACAATCAACACACATCAAAGATTAGATAATTCAACAAAACATGTACTACTTACGAATCAAACTACAAAACTAATAATTTTGGGGTGACACAGGGTAGTGTATTGGGGCCCATTATTATTTATTATATATATAAATTCCTACCCGGAGTAACGTTCAATGATACTGTTTGTTTTGCTGATGACAGTACAGTTATATTTCCTGGAAGAGACAAACGCAAATAAAGATAATTAATACTTCAGAAAAATTTAGAAGAATTTTTAGTTACATCATGTAATAAAACAATTTTTAATAATTTTTAACTTACTACCCCTTTCCTCATAAACGCGTAGAGGTACTACATTGAAATTCATATCAAATACTCAGTTCTATAATACCTTTAAGCTGAGGTTTGTACGTAACCCTCGGTGCGCGAGTCCGACTCGCACTTGGCCGGTTTTTTTATTGAGTTGAAAGGGTCGTATCAAAGGGTATCGTTGCCCATTATTTTACTAATAATGGGCAACGATAAAAAACTATATGCGAATAATTGCATTCAGAATAATATTTAAAAATACATTACTATATGTCGCATCAAGGCTGGCCGATAGATGCAAACCATCGGGAAGTCAGGATATATTCCCTTAGGTTAAGACATCGTGTGTGGGCAGGTCGTTGGGTACAATCGTGCAAATGAAATCACATAAGTTATTCGATACACTGGGTTTATTTAAATAGTCACAACTCAGTTACAATCTTGCTTACTAATATTACGGATCGACACTGATTCTACGACGTGTTAGTTCTACGGCGGTCAGTACTCAACTGCCATATTCTACTATCCCCACCACGCAAGTGGTTAGAGAAAGCGCGCCAAAGCGTAGTTCTTGCTTTGCCGCCAGATGGCGTGCTTGCGATTTGTTTTGACGTCCGTACTATTGACTAAACCCGACACGGCCATCCTGCGAGACAGGCGTCCTCGTCTGTTCCTCATTGTCAGGGTTAACAGTGTATCGAATCATGTGGAAATTCTCATGAATGTCCTCAGCCCTAAAGGGAAAGCTGAGGGGTCTGTCAGACTCCTACTGACTAAAACCACATGGTGTTCTCTAGGCCGTAATTTATTTTGAGAGGCGAGCGTGGAACACAGCACGTCGCCTTCTCGGGCCTCTCTCAGGTGACAGATCCCCAAATCTATCACCCGCAGGCATCATCTTCTTGTCCTTACTCCATGCCACCTCATGTCGTGTTGCGCCACACGTCGTCGTAGTCTACTCCGACCCGCCAGTCTCCCATCATACAAGGGATGTTTTTCTGAAACTCAAAATTTCCAAACAGTATTCACTCGTCCAATCCTGACTCATACTCTAGAGTGAGGAACATTTCGAAACAATCAAACATGATCATTTAAATCTCTGTTCGCCATTGCAAGGAACAAGTAATTCTATTTTCAATTTAAAGAAAATAGCAACTTAATCATCGATCCGGTACCTGATAGCACCTAATCTTCGTGATTACAAAGTCCAAGTACCACTGACAGTCATTAATGTCACATTTAATGAAACAAAATAAATAAGACACCAGGTATCTTATTCACGATCTTCAGCCATCACATAGCTCTCTTAGCTATCACATAGCTCTCTTAGCTATCTCATAGCTCTCTTAGCAATCACAATTGCTCTACTCGCACATCCTCACGATGTCGAGTCAACTCAACTCTCTGAACTTAGAACCAGTTCCCCACAGACATTTAGCCTGTCGTATGTTACGTCAATTCGTCATCTACTATCTCAATTGGTACTTGAGCTTTGTGTATCTTACTAACACAATCTACGCATAGTAATCAAAATTAGAAAACCAAAATTATTTCAATATTCGTAATGAAGGCTTGACGATTCGAACGTCATCAACATTAACATAGTGACCTCACCTCTCGCGTGACTATGAGAGTTTACTTTATTTTAACCTCTTAACTCAACAGGAATCCTCTGTAAGGTTCCTTACACAAACGTGTTTTTTACACCGACTTTCAGGTGCCCTACAGGCCCATAGTTGCTACAAAGACCTCCAGTTGCCACACTGGCCTACATTTGCCATAAAGGCCTCCAGTTGGCACACTGTCGTTTAGTTGCCACACAGGCCAACAGTTGCCATAAAGGCAAACAGTTGCCACACAGGCCAACACACAACGCTCGGCTACTCCTGACCAAACTAGATCATTGGGTTCGTGACAATAATTGAGGGGACAATAAGTGAGGGAAATTTTAGAACTTTGATCTTTAACTAAATCATTACCCTGGGCCATGTACCACCAGTCGCTCAAATCAAACTTTAAAACTTCTTCTGCAGCGAAAACTGCCAAGCTTACAGAAACCCTCGAGTAAAACCTCTAACGCCACGGCTCTGTAGCCGAGCAGCAATTATATTGCTCTCACACAACGGTCTCTCAAGACCCCGACCTCCGCCAGAATCCACTGGTACGGTCAAACATAATACGGCTGATAGACTCAATTACTCGACATTTTAAGCTTGCTCATCATTAAAATCCTTTTAACATCAACATCGACTGGTACATGACCCGCTGGCATCTCCCTTATCCTACCTTACGCATACTGGTAGGTTCTAAACGTACCTATTTAAATCTTTCGGTGTATAATGATCACCATCCTGTAATGTCATGTCATGTAATGTCACCGTCCGGTAACCTATCGCTGACTTAATAAAGGGCCTATTTAGTTTTCGTACTAAAGTTTCCCACACAACACTATTCATTAGAAAAAGACGATCAACAAGTTCAAAACTAAACAAAGTAATAGTAACAATGCTGTTACGGTTTCTTATAATTAATTCAAAGGTAATGCATATCCAACTCATGAAACCTCTTCAAAAACCCATCGCCACATGTTACGCATGAGGTGCGGTCCAGAATTGATCTTACGAGCAGACATGTTACACTGTCATCAACTATGACTTACAATTCACAAAGAACTTGGTGATCGGGGAACCTTCTCACAAGATTCGCGCTTTTTACTCAAAGATTTTGGAACATACTGACGGCTTATAAAAGGGAAACAACTAACCCTGATAATATTAAGGAGCTTTACGAATTAACTCGGATCAATATCATTAATATCAGATTATCAACAGTAACCCTTTACTGTCGCTCGCTAACTCAGTTTTCATGTAAGGAAAACGATCGCGAGATCAACTGCTATCACAATATTACTTTGAAAGTAAGCAAGTGAATTCAGATCTGAAGACGGTGGTTGTACATCGTTACGCAACAAAATCCGTCCTGAATACACGCAAATGACCAGTACCGTTACTAACTCGATACAATTTCGATAGCCCAACGACATCACTAACTCGCTTTGCCACTGAAAACGACTAGTTGTTCAGTCATTTTGGATAACTCATCTCCTTCGCATGGGCTATCTCATCCTAAAGTTCGTACTGAACCAAATGTTGAAACTAGGAAAGTACTAACAAGCCAATAGGTAACTTATTAGCTACTTGCTTTTAACTGGGTGTGTCTTAATTACCTAGTGATGGTGCTAGGTATAACCACTACCAACCAATTCAGTGTTCCAACATGAACACTCTTAAAACTCGAAATAGCATTTCATCACTAGAGAACATTCGACTTCACTATCGAAATAAAATAGAAGCGACTCACCGAGTATTCTATTCCAAACTTGCGCGCGCTCGTAACGTTCGGCTACGACCTGCGAACTGCTAGACTGCCGTTCCTCTTAACCTCTCAGATGGTGACACGTCAGCCTTCGCATACAGCATCTGAACCGCTAGCCGCTAGCCTGCAGCAGAGACTCCACTGCGACACAATATGGTATCTGAAACATGAAAAACACTACGAGAGTACTTGTTCACACAGTTATCTTAACCATACACAGCTTTGATGGCATTTAACCGGTGCACCGGTGTAGTAACCTAAACCGATTAACCTGCCTAGCCTTTTCCCAACTACTTTGGGGTCGGCTTCCAATCCCACCGGATTCAGCTGAGTACCAGTCTTTTACATGGAGCGACTGCCTATCCGACCTCCACAACCCAGTAACTGGGTAACACGGTACCCCTTTGCAAAACTGGTGTCAGATCTCAAGCTTCTGACTACCCGTAACGACTGTCAAAGATCATCAAATGACAGCCGGGATAAACGGCTTAACGTGCTTTCCGTGGCACGGAGAAAACCCGGTATGTTGACATGGTCACCCATCCACGGACCGACCTCGTCAAGCGTTGCTTTACCTTGATCGACAAGTGCGGCTGTTATTATTTAGCCATGAGTTTCTTGTAGTAGTAGTAACCTAAACCAGCATGGCAAAATAGGTTATTATGGACACAGAATGTGATTGCAGAGTTCCTGTCCAAAACATGAACCACACATCACAGTTTCTCAAGTGCCCTACCCAGGTATATGGGCTTTAGAGAATCCAATGAATACCATAGCATTTAAAGTCGCAATTAATGAGGCATGGTAGGGTTTTCCACTTTCTAGAAAGTTTGGCCCACCGACCACAAAAGAAGAATAATAAGCTTCGTCTCAAACATAGTTAAATCTCACTAAATAAAATTACAAAACTAATCAAAATATTTCATTTGGAATTATCATAATTTCCAGACTGAAGTATAAGGTAAAGGTACGGTACGGTAAGAGGAACAATAATAGTCAGCCAAGGTCAGTCAAGGGTTATTTCCAGTGATAATAGAATAATAACTCTTCAACAACACCAAAACTTGACCATCGATAACTAGCATGAAACTATGAGCCGACACGGGCCACCCCGACGAACCACTGACCACCATACCGTACACAAAACCAGAATTTTGAATAATGAACACACTTTTCCATAGTCATAACAAAATGAAAACGACTCACCAGATTTGCATAAAGATCAGTGTGTATAGATCTTTCCACACGTCCATACGCTTCTCCTTGACCTGTCCAGCTCTTTGGTTGCTACTAGCCTCCTTGCTGCTCCGCTCCAGACTGGTTTTTTAGGGTTCCGTACCCAAAGGGTAAAAACGGGACCCTATTACTGAGACTCCGCGGTCCGTCTGTCTGTCTGTCTGTCTGTCTGTCTGTCTGTCTGTCTGTCTGTCTGTCTGTCTGTCTGTCTGTCTGTCACCAGGCTGTATCTCATGAACCGTGATAGCTAGACAGTTGAAATTTTCACAGGTGGTGTATATCTGTTGCCGCTACAACAACAAATACTAAAAACAAAATAAAATAAATATTTAAGGGGGGCTCCCATACAACAAACGTGATTTTTTTGCCGTTTTTTAAGAAAATGGTACGGAACCCTTCGTGCGCGAGTCCGACTCGCACTTGGCCGGTTTTTTTATTATTCAAGACTGAGGGTAGTCTCAACTGACACCGCGATTTTTTTTGCAAGAATGTAACCACAATTTTCACTAGCATTGTTTTTACGTGTGATCTCATTAGCACGACCGAATCCCAATTCTGATGTCGCATCAAGGCTGGCCGATAGATGCAAACCATCGGGAAGTCAGGATGTATTCCCTTAGGTTAAGACATCGTGTGTGGGCAGGTCGTTGGGTACAATCGTGCAAATGAAATCACAGAAGTTATTCGATACACTGGGTTTATTTAAATACGTGGGACACTCAGAAAGTTTTGCGAAACTAAAAAAAATTGTTCTATACGTACATATATTTTTATTAAATCTTTTCAAAGTACTTTCCACCAGCCTCTATACAAAGATTCATGCGCCTAAACCAGTTTTCAAAACACTTTTTCCAGTCCGCCGCAGACACCTCGTTTACAGCCTGCTCGAACGCAGCCAGCGCATCTTCCGGCGACGAAAATTGTATCCCTTTGAGCTGATTTTTTATTTTTGGGAATAAAAAGAAGTCACACGGTGCTAGATCAGGGCTGTAAGGAGGGTGACCCAGGAGTTTGACTGGCGTGCTGTCCAGGAAGTCCCTCGTTTTGAGTGCGGTGTGCGCAGGTGCATTGTCGTGGTGGAGCAGTAGCCCGCGGAGCCCTGTGTTTGGTCGCTTGTTGCTTATAACAGAGAAAACTTCTGGCAAACATTTGGTAGTATACCATTCGGCATTAATGCTTCTTTGATCCCGTAAGGGAATTGATACCAAGTGGCCAGTCAAATTAAAAAAGCTAGCGATCAAAATCTTACCCCCGCTTCTAGATCGCTTCACTTTGGTAGGCGTTGGCTCATTTTGAAACACCCAAACAGTCGACTGGCGCTTGGTTTCTGGGTCGTATTGATAAATCCAGGACTCATCACCTGTAACGATGTCGTAAACACGCCGAGGCGAGCCTGCTTCAAATTTGTTAAGCATATCACGGCACCATTCCACCCGGGCCTGCTTCTGAGCATCGGTGAGGTTGTGCGGCACCCAGCGTGATACTATCCTCCTCACGCGAAGATGGCTGTGTAGAATCTCGTGAACGCTTCCCGATCCAATCTTCAATATGTGTTGAATCTCCTGATATGTAATTCGCCTATTGTCTTGGATTAAATTTTTCACTGCTAGCACGTTTTCTTCGGTAACAGCCGTCAAAGGGCGACCGCTTCTTTCGTCATCCCCCAAAGTTGGTCGACCGCGCTTGAATTCGTTATACCAACGATACACGGTTGCCTTGGAAGGGCCTTCATCCATGAATGCCATTTGAAGTCTATCGTACGATTCATCCGGTTTCAGGCGACACTTGAAATTGTATAAAATCATAGCTCTAAAATGTTCCCGGCGCAGATCCATATTTCAGTGAGACACAATACTTTGAATTAACTCGCAAAAAATGTGGAGGGAAATTTTGAAATTGGAACTTACTTATTTTTACTTATAAATAATCATATTTTCGAAAAACATTATAACTGGCCAGTCTCCCATATATAAAAACTTTTTTTCGCAATACTTTCTGAGGGGCCTGGTAGTCACAACTCAGTTACAATCTTGCTTACTAATATTACGGATCGACACTGATTCTACGACGTGTCAGTTCTACGGCGGTCAGTACTCAACTGCCATATTCTACTATCCCCACCACGCAAGTGGTTAGAGAAAGCGCGCCAAAGCGTAGTTCTTGCTTTGCCGCCAGATGGCGTGCTTGCGATTTGTTTTGACGTCCGTACTATTGACTAAACCCGACATATATAATATACTTCTTAATCACTAAACTAATAAATATCGTTTGTTACTTTTTATTCTTGAAAGAAATCTTAAAAATCTAACTCTGGAAACACGTGTAAGAAAGGCAATTGCAGATTATTATGTTTTTTTGTGGGTTGACAGCTTGCGTGTGTTGAGCGATCCTTAGAGACGGGTCGTATGTAGTGATTGCTTATAATTCAGTCTATCAATCACAGCAGTCGACATATTATGTACTTCGAAGCCATAACACGTTACGGTTTTTATATCGCTAGGCACGTAGCGGTTTCACACCCCCGCCCGTGGGCGTCGGCGGCGTGGGAGGCGTGGGCGGCGTAGGAGGTCCCGGCAGCGTGGGCGGCGGACGCGCGGCCGGCGGTGCGGCTTACGGTGGCGGGCCGGCGGGGGGCGCGGTGGCGGCGCCGCCCGGCATGCGGCCCGCCACCGCGCCGTCTGCGCCCGCGCCGCCCGCCAAGCGCGTGCCGGACGCGCGCGCCGCCATCCCGCCGCAGCACAAGCCCGGCCTGTACAACCCGTGAGTATCTGTGCGAGCGTGCGCCCGGGCGTGTGGCGTGTGTCAGTAAGTGTCATGGGGCGTGCGTGTTGCAGGGACGCGTACGGCGCGGGTGCGGGCGCGGGTGGGCCGCCCTCCAAGCGCAAGAAGAGGCTGGCGGACAAGATCCTGCCGCAGAAGGTGCGGGACCTGGTGCCGGAGTCGCAGGCCTACATGGACCTGCTGGCTTTCGAGCGCAAGCTGGACGCCACCATCATGCGCAAACGCCTCGACATCCAGGAGGCGCTCAAGCGGCCCATGAAGCAGAAGCGCAAGCTCAGGATATTCATCTCCAATACGTTCTACCCGGGTATGTGAATCCATACACATCAAGGCATTTACAGAAACTCGAACATTTTGGTAACAGACGTTAATTTGCATTCATGCCACCCTTTATTCTGTTCCGCTGACAAAGGATAATAGACCAACTTTTTTTTTCACTTTTTACCATAATAAAAGGCTTCAGCCCTGGTCTTATAAAGACTTGAAGTTAACTATGCTAAACAATTGGCATAGTGAACTTAGGGTCTGGCTAGCTAGCAAACATGTGAGTTAAGACGGCAAAACGTTACACCGAACAACCCGCGGGCTTATTACGTAAGGAACAGCAAGTAGCAATAATTGTACAATTATTGCGCGATCAATTTAGTGACCTGGCTACTGAGGCCTTTAAGTAAAGTCTTTTTTTTTACAGTAATTTTTAATAGAAGCTATTTTATCTGTCCGATGATTTATAAAATGTATCGATTGATGAATTAACCAGCGTATGAAAGAGCAACACTTCGTGGAGGCTGTTTTTTTAACAATAGTCAATTTGATTACTATTTAGCTCTAATATTCCGATTAATTAATATTCGCAGTTGTAAAGTGTTTGTGTAAAGTAAATATGGCAGTGAAAATTGGATATTTTCATTTTATTTACATAATATAATAATTGATTTGAAAAATTGGATGATTAAAATGTCAATGTGTAAAATACATTAATATTTCTTCGAATTTTCGATTTTTATAAGAAATCGAATCGATAACGCATTAGGACATCACTAAAGAGACTTCATCATCTCGTATTTAAGCTATGAAAGGTAAAATAGATTTTTCCAATTTGCTTTAGACATTGGCAGAATAGTCGACATCGGTGCTTGCCATATAAAAATAAGAATATATTAGAAGATACATAATGCGGACTTATCACATTCTTATGTGTTTGTAAGTATTTAGTAGTAAATATATATAAGCTTCGCTGAGGAAGCCAACACGATCACGTCTGTTTCAATGATTCAACAAATAGTCCAGTTGCGTAGACATTAGATACACAAAACAACACCAATTTGTCATTACAATATTCACTAGGAATTTGTTATTTCAATATTTACTTTTATATTATTATTTTAATTTGCGGATAACTAAAGTAGCCACAAAATAACACACGAAAAAAACCGCTAGTAACTCAAAAACTTCTGTACCTACTCAGCCATCAGCGAGCGATTGGCAATCGACCAACAACAAGGGAAAAAGTCGCAATTTGACAGCCAGATTTGCTCGCCGATGGCAGTCGCTCTGCTGTCAACCATACGTAATACGAAATGATCGCGATCACCTTGCGATAAATGCACATTTCAGTTAGCAGATTTTTATTGTTAGCAATGCTGTCGTGAAATTATTATGGTGTGGCTATAGCTCATAAATAATGCGGATTCGCGATTGCAGAGCAATTATTTCACAAAAATAAGCCTTCCAATTTTTTGACGTAAAGCGATAATCGCGCGATGATTGTACAATCTCTGCGCAAATATTGCTAATTGCTGTTTCATACGTAATAAGCCTGCCGGTGGTTGTTCGGTACTTATATAATTGTAATTTTGTATTTTGAGACTAGTTTTTTGATTACCTACACGTTTACTTAATTCATTAATGTTTGCACGCCTAATCTAGTAGATACAAGGATGACAATTGGTTTTTTATACATTATGTCATGTACCTACCTACAAAATACCTACAATCTATGAAAATAAAATAAACTTTAACTTTAACCGTTTTGCCGTCTTAACGCACATAAATGTTTGTTTGTAATCACAAACAAGAATTCGTGCATATAAGATTGAGCATGTAGCCAGACCCTTACGAAAAATGTCATTAGTGTCCGACCGAAACCGAAAACGAATTTCGGCAACAGTCACAGTTTCGGCCGATACCGAAACTTCCTTACAAGGATCATGTTTTGAGGGAAAAATAAAAAAAAACGATAATATAATCAGTCAGTCTTTATTTTTTTTTATCTTTAAATCACATAGCTATGCAGTTTTCGACATTTTCACTTATTGGTATGATATTTAACATAACAAACCATCATTCAAGAAAAAATATTCGCATAAAAATACTCGCTTGGATGGAATTTAACGTGCCGAACATGACCGATCACAGCGCGAGAGCCGAGAACTCCCGAATGCAGTTTTGGTTTCGGTCGTAGTTTCGGCAGTTTTGCCGCCTAAACCGAATCTCGTTTTTTTGTCAATACTCGACCGAAACCGAAACCGAGCTTTCGGTCGTGAACTACATTAAAGTGTCATTTCCTATACAGGATTGTAATTGTAAGATATTGAAAAAAATATGGCCCATGGGGTATTGTTGGATCCAATAATAAAATAAATAGATATAGATGCAAAAAATATATATTTTTTATGTCAATATTATTTTTGTGAGATAGTTTTATTAACTTTGTTTTTAGGGTTCCGTACCCAAAGGGTAAAAACGGGACCCTATTACTAAGACGTGGAGTCTTTTGTGTCCGTCTGTCTGTTAGCAGGCTGTACCTCATGAACCCTGGTAGCTAGATAGTTGAAATTTTCACAGATGATGTATTTCTGTTGCCGTTATAACAACAAATGCTAAAAACAGAATAAAATAAATATTTAAGTGGGGCTCCCATATAACAAACGTGACTTTTTTGCCGTTTTTTGCGATAATGGTACGGAACCATTCGTGCCCGAGTCCGACTCGCAATTGGCCGGTGTTTTTTTAGTTTCTGTAGGATATATTATGAAATATAAACGTACTAGCTTTTGCTCGCAAAGTGCTTAACCATCCCAAGAAAAAAATATTTTTGCGGGATAAAATAAAATTCTAAAGCATTAAGTCCTAGTCTATCCGTGTACCAAGTTTCATCAAAGTCCGTTCAGCGATTTAAACGTAAAAACGTAACAGAGAGACAGATACACTTTTGCGTTTATATTATAATACTGTATGGAAATTGAGGTTTTCAGCCGATATAATCAATATAGTGTATGCCTAAATACTCATCCTGGTCATCCCTGAGGGGAACGCGTGCGCCGACACGCCATCCCAATATGAGAGTGTGGTGGAACACTTGTGACGCTGTGGTGTGTGTTGTGTGCGCAGGTCAGGGCGACAACGCCGTGCCGTCGTGGGAGCTGCGCGTGGAGGGCCGCCTGCTCGACGACACCAAGAACGATCCCAACAAAGTAACTGCAACATATTGCTTCTACTGCAACAATAACTAATATATGTCTAGCTTCTTCTCACCTATCTAATGTTACCTAGTTCGAGCCAGGCTTAATATGTTTTCGACCACAAAGGAAGAATTTAGTATAGTTGCGCTCTGGAGAAGAGTAAGTAAAGTTGTGCGGAGGTGTTGCAGGTGAAGCGCAAGTTCTCGTCGTTCTTCAAGTCGCTGGTGATCGAGCTGGACAAGGAGCTGTACGGGCCCGACAACCACCTGGTGGAGTGGCACCGCACGCTCACGACGCAGGAGACGGACGGCTTCCAGGTGAAGCGGCCCGGCTACAAGAACGTGCGCTGCACCATCCTGCTGCTGCTGGACTACCAGCCGCTGCAGTTCAAGCTGGACCAGCGCCTGGCGCGGCTGCTGGGCGTGCACACGCAGACGCGGCCCGTCATCGTCAACGCGCTGTGGCAGTACGTGAAGACGCACCGTCTGCAGGACGTGCACGAGCGCGAGTACGTGGCCTGCGACAAGTACCTGGAGCAGATCTTCGGCTGCGCGCGCATGAAGCTGGCCGAGGTGCCGGGCCGTCTGGGCGCTCTGCTGCATCCGCCCGACCCCATCGTCATCAACCACGTCATCGCCGTGGAGCCGCCGCACGACACCAAGCAGACCGCCTGCTACGACATCGACGTCGAGGTGAGTGCGACGGTGCCTCATTATTGTTACATACCCCCAATGTCTAGAGGCAATTCCTTTATTCTTGACTGGAGCGGGTGAACTTCAATAACACACAACACTGGATTGAAACTCAGAGTATTTATTTGACTTAGTTACAGGCACTTTGAGTTTTCAAATGAACTTGAAGCTAAAACCACATCGTGTGGCTCGCTAGATCGCAAAGCCCTCGTCGATCGCTGGAGAAGATCTAGCAAGAAACTCCAGGATACTCTTTTAAATCTTTACACAATCACTTTATGACAATTTGCGTTACATGTTTATTAGGTTTTCAAACATCTAATCAGTCAGCAGATTTATTAAACAGTTTTACAGTTATTGTTTTTACACACACAGTACACCGTACGCGCCATGCGCGTTCTAAGTGGCCGAACCTTCATATTGTTTTTTGTTTAGTCACTAGTTACTTGGATAGTTGAATAAAGCTAACAAACAATACTTAAATGCTGCTCAGTTAATTATTTTAACATTAAACAACCCCAATACTCAGAAATACAAAGTTGTTTGTAGATTATTATTGAAATACTTAGTCATCTAATAACAAAACTACCCAAGTTTCCGGTGATCTGACAATCTTACTAATCAGAAGGTTTCTCATTACTACATAGCTGTATAAAATAGTCATATGACTTTTTATTATTTAACCATTTATTCAAATTTGTTTAGTTCTCGTATTTAATTATTAAATCTGGTTATTGGTCATAGAAATTATAACGTCCGCCATTGTTGGCAACTGCTTAATAATAATAACATAATCAAACACATTTACTTCGTCAAGTGTGCAATAGTTAAAATGAGAACAAATCTAAAAGTCCTACAATAAGTGTTCCCGTTTTATTTAAACATCTCGTATTAATTAAACATTGAAATTAGCATAACAAATGATCTTCATTCAAACAGATTAATAACTGATTCCACAATGAGCCAATAGATGGCGCTGAACTCAAAACCCAACTTAAATAGACATTGACACTTAAAATTATTAATTAGGATAATAAATGGATAATATTTTTGTGTTCACCAAAAATCTAAAGGTACATCTATGTATGCATTTCTAAAATATTGATCTTAAACCCGTTTAATTGCTTTACTATAATTAAACTACTCGGCCAACAAAATATGTTGCATCAAACAAATTCCAAATTAACACCAAGATATAACACTTTTTTATTGTAGTGCGCTGCAAATATTCTATTGTAACAATAGTGCACCAAATATTAGTTGATCTACGAATAAATTATGGTCAAAGAATCAGTCCAAGAGCGAGCGAAGCGAGCTCGGGAACTTAGGGCACCCCGACACGGACAGGTACCTAACCTGTCCGTGTCGGGGTGCCGAACGGTTAGGAGCTGAAGTGAGCGAGCAAAGCGAGCGAACTCAGCTCCCGTCATCTCGTTCGTGTTAGGTTACTTTTGACCCTGCAGACAGAAATAGGAGCCCCGCGCAGCGGGGCTACGTCGACTTATTCGAAAACTAAAACTAAACTAAAAAACTAAACTTAACTAAAAAAATAAATGCTTGTTTTTAAAATTAGGTGTATTACTATTTTTACAAATTTGCAACAGTTGTTAAATAGATGCTCGTTATGACATATTTTAATGAACATATTTTGGTGCACATTCAGTATATTTGGGGGAACACAGGCATCTCGTCATACACGCGCGCCGGTTATGAGTACTACGCGCCTGACCTTTCTTCATGTATTCCTTCTAAGATCACTCTCGGCGTTTCCACTCACGTCTATTCATTCTCCCATACCATCTAAGTATATTCTTTTAAATTTTTGTCACTACATCTTCGTTTAAATCGCTATGTGGCTTATAAATCATTTCTCAGTCAATCATTCGAAGTTACACCTCATAGACTTCGTAAGTCTACCTCAAAATGCAGTCTTCTCGTATTATATATCGGAGTGCGTGTTTGTGCGGTTGCAGGTGGACGACACGCTGAAGACGCAGATGAATAATTTCCTGCTGAGTACGGCCAACCAGCAGGAGATTCAGGGACTCGACTCCAAGATTCATGAGACGGTGAGTACCGCCGCGAGCGCTCCACACTCGCACTAAACGTTCACCACTTGACCCGCGCACATGACGTTGTAGGTGGACACCATCAACCAGCTGAAGACCAACCGCGAGTTCTTCCTGAGCTTCAGCATGGACCCGCAGCAGTTCATCCAGAAGTGGCTGGTGTCGCAGTCGCGCGACCTCAAGAGTATGGGCGGCGCGGCGCCGGCGGGCGGCGTGGGGGGCGCGGGGGCGGGCGCGGGGCCGGGGGCGGCGGGCGCCGGCAACCCGGAGGAGGAGCGCCTGGGCGAGTTCTACGGCCAGGCGTGGTCGGGCGAGGCGGTGGCGCGCTACCTCACGGCGCGCGTGCAGCAGCGGCGCCGCGAGCTGGAGCAGGCGCTGCAGCCGCCCGCACAACACGCCCCGCACGCGCCACACGCGCAGCACGTACCGCACGTGCCGCACGCGTCACACGCGCCGCACGCGCCCGGCGCACAGCACCCGCATCTCGCCAGGCTTTAGTACCCATACAATAAACGCTTTTTTCTCAATACCTCCGTTTTTCATTTTTCGCGGATCTTTTATAAACACCTCTACGAAGCGGTCGCTTTCGATTGAGACTGACATGTCCGTGACTACCGCAGGACCCCGACAGAAATCGCTTCCATATTTAGTAAATAATTACTACTCAATTGGCACCAATTAGTACCCGAACAACAAAATTGATACCTTAGTAGTTTTCGAGAAAATCGACTTTGAAGGTGGTCCTGCGGTAGTCACGCTCCATTCAGCAGGACCACCATGAGCGCCGCAAACGGGGGCATACTAAAGCTATTCTAAGTATACAAATAATTACTACCCATAAATGTGATTCATTTCGTAAAAAAAACAGAGCTGAAACATTTGTATTTACCGAGAAATCAACGATGATAACTTTCGCTCGCTCGTTCAGCGAATGTTGATTCCAAGTTTGAGGAGCCTGTCGCTTTCCTCAAACCTGCATAGAAAATTACTACCCAGCAAGGTAAAATTGATACCCAAAATTCACAACTAGTACTCCAGTAGTTTACGAGATATACCATGCCATTGGTGGGGTGGCGGTAGTCACGCTGTTAAATTTTTATTTCAAGATTTTCCTATTAAAAACTATGTGATTTCTTACCAAATTTATACAAAAAATACTACTCCTAAAGAAGTTATAGCGATGAAACATTCAGATACCTAAGTGTTGTATTTGAAAAGAAATTAGCATTCATTACTTTTCCATACTAAATTGCCGCGTATAACCCGACCAAATTAAGTTCTCAATGGTATTGAGCTGTTTAGATGTAGGTAGACTCGTGTACATAAATTTATGGATGTCGGAATGGTAATAACAATAGTTCACTTTCAATATTTTTTATACAAACTGTGTACCTAGGTACAGAATAAGAAAAAAATAACCTATAGTTGAATAATTATGTTTCTATAATGTAAGTACCTAAATGCTGTGTTTTTATACGAATTAAATTAAAGAGCGATAGGTGTTCGCGCCACTTGTAGGTGCGAATATTGTTTAGTTACCCACATTTCTCTTAATATTTTATCTACCCATTCTTGTCAATTTTCGCTGCATTAAATAGTCTACGTTCGGCCCTCGTCGAGGGTAGCCTCACCGCTCGTGATAGTCAACCGTCTGGCTAGTCACCCTGGCTTCCTCACCCGCTGTTAGATCCCACCGCTTTATAAAACCGCATCGTCTGCGATCGACTATAGTCGCCGTCGGATTCGTGGTGATCACCTCTGATCATCATCTTGAGCCAGCATCACGTGGCTCACCGTTCTACCGCACCGCATACAGTCCACTCTCGCGTCAGCAAATTGTGCCAGTACCCAGGGAACTTCAAATCAAGATGTCCAGTGGAACAGAGAAGGAGCGCTGCCTGGATTAACCGGAACGAGCACGAGGAAACCCGCCTCTGAGGTTAGTCGTAGCTTTATTTAATGCAGCATCTCTCTCAGCATACCGACCCGTCCATTTTCCCTAGGTCTAGGCTTTCTACTTCTTGAACCTAGCGCACCGCACGTGCCTTGGCGTGTTTAGTGCTATTACTGCGCTGCCGCGCCGACACAATAAGTATTTCTTATTTATTTCTTTCCTACTGATTTACCAATGCTGCAAGCCTAAGTACGTAAGTATTAAAAACCTAATTTACTGCTGAGGCCTTAGTGCGAGTTTTTACTCACGCGTGACTCACGCTCACCCGTGTTACGTAAACGATCTCTTATGTCAAAATGTATACAAAAAAAAGAGGTTTCTGCTTACCGTCCCCAGACGGCGCTTATCCAGTTTCAATACAAATTGACGTTTACGTTAACGCGATTGACCGTGAGTAAAAACTCGCACTAAGGCCTCAGTAATAATATGTTGCTAATAACGTAAGTGTCGGTGTACTTCGCGAGGTGTCGGTGTTTTTGAGGTGAAACAAAGTTTACGTGAAACACTATTTATTAACCGACTTCAAAAAAAGGAGGAGGTTCTCAATTCGTCGGAATCTTTTTTTTTTTTTTATGTATGTTCCCCCGATTACGCAAAGACGCCTGGACCGATTTCAAAAATTCTTCTTTTATTTGAAAGGGTATACTTCCTAGTGAAATCGAGGGAACTCCTCGAATATTATAGGCAAACATATAGCGATTTTGGTATTTTCATCAACAATGCAATCATTTGCACTCAACATTTGGTGAAGTAGAACTGATGAAGAAGACTACAAATGGGCACTGGAACTCCTAAATGCTAAGTTTGGCTATAAATTATAATCATGTTAATTAGAGGTACCTACCAAAACTAAAAATAGAAAAATAAAAACTTTTTAACAGTCGAAATTCGTTTTTTGTCGAAAAACGGAAAACAATCTTGACATGGTAAACTTGTATTGATTTAATTGAATGTTTTAATAATATATATTAAATGTGGTTTTATTATCATAGCTAAAACTGTTTGCATGCCTTTGTTAAGGTAGTTAGTATAAGGATCATTACATTAAAACTTAACATCTGTAACTTGTACCTACTTTCTGTGCAAATAAAGAACTATTCTATTCTATTCTAATAGACACCGACTTCGGAAAAGAAATTTATTTTTTGCTTTGTAGTTTTTTGTTCTGGAAGTCGGTTTGTTTCCTTACACTCGAATGTTCATAATGACTAAAATGTTACAGAATGTTAATGAATGTTGAATAAAATGTTTGAATACACCCGGCTAACGCGGTAGACAAAAGTGCACTGACTATAATATAATAAAACTAGGTTAACCCGTCAGGCCAATATTGCAAAGTAAGCTGTTCGGTGAAAATACCGAACATATTCCGGGGCACGAAAGATACGGATGCTGAGATGATACAATGTTATGTTAGTAAAATAATGAAATGATCATGGTTATTACAAGTATGTTTACAAGGTGAAAACAATCCAACTTGACATGTTAGTTGATTTAAAGTAAAATTTATACAATATCAAATCACGATCTTATTGTCCCTAAAGGATTTCTAGGTACGCTAGGACACGCCCTATTCACCACTGTACTGTTTAATTGTTCATACGTATGATTTTCACTGGCTTGGTCCATGTTTTGACGCGCACTGACACTAACTCTATTCACATCACTAACACTTCGGGTAGGTTGAAGCTCCATGTCCGACGTGATGTCGGCCGCCGCAGCCACCTGTACAGCAGCGCTCCCGCCGCCAGCGCCAGCGCGCCGACCAGGATGTAGCTTACATCCTGGTCGGCGCGCTGGCGTTTGGCATTGGCATACTGATGGATATCATGGGTGGATAATACATCTCCCACTTCCACTTGGCTGTTTTTCATAAGATCGATGCGTATGTGAAGTTTTTCTAATGCGAACTTCATCTCGCCTGAGTTTGTTTCGTCTTTATAGTTTTCTAATGGCATAGTGCTGTTAATTATGAAGTTTAATTGATCCATCTCAGGTATCAAAATGTCCGGACTCATATCAATTTCATTTTTCCTTTGTCTCTGAATGTTCAGGGTAAAATCTTGACCCTTCAGCAGGCAACCTGGCTCTAAGTAAATTACACCCGCCTTGCTGAGCTGTATTTTGATTACCTGTTCCCCGCAGATTATTTTGACGGCATAAATATTGCAGCAATGGTACAAGAAAAGAGACGGGTTTGCTAGAGATGTCCACTTGTTTTCACATCTGGACTTTCGTACCTTACATTTTTCTGTGTCTCGGTCGAAGTCACAGAAGTTGTTCTCGTTGTTTAGGTGGTATATTGGTTTCTTCCAATCGCACAGAAATAGATCAACTTCTTGTTTACAAAGCGAAAGTTCTTCAGACGTAATCGTTAGGTAACTATGTGTCTCTTTTTAGATCCGTAGCCACGTATTCCGACGACGGGATGAACTCTATCATAGTGGTATTCATCTGATGTGGTATCGGATGGATTTTGTACAATTTATATCGGTCTCAACTGATAAGTGGGAATGTTATTTGGAAGAGGAAGTATTCCTGAGTTATCCGTGCTTTAATGCTTATCAGTGAATATAACTTTCGGATATCGTTCGGTTCCATAGGTAATGTTAGGTCTTCTGCTAAATGTCCAGAGATAATGTTAAGTTCTTTTCGGAGCTGTTCTGGCGTTAGCAGATGAATGTTAACCTGTCCATGGTGGACATTGGTAAGGATATCCAGTAAAATGTCTTGAGTTCTTTTCAAGTTAAGTAACAAATTACTGGCAGTTAACGCTGTCATCGTAAATTCTTCTTCTTCTTATCGTTGACTCTATTAGATACAAAAGGTTTCCAACGCGCTGAATCACCTAGTAGCCAACCTATGACCACCATGGAGTCACAGCATCCGTAGATTTCTACCTGACAACTTATGGCCTGTTTGATTTTGGCGATAAGCTTAGATAGTAGATAAGCGCCACATAGCTCCATTCGTGGCAATGTTACACTCTTTGTTGGGTACAAGTTTCGATTTTACTGCAACGATTACTGTTTTTTGTTGGTGTTTTGTTCGTGCATAAACCACGCATGCATATGCTTCAATGGACGCGTCGCAATAGCCATGCAGTTCGACGACGTCATTCTCGTTGCATAGTATCCATCGTGGAATCTTACAATTGTTTATTTGGTCAATTTCCGTCATCAATTTAATCCATTCATTATGTATGTCATCTGACACCTTGTCATCCCACTGTAGGTCATGTTTCCATAACTTTTGAAACAGTAACATTAGTTTCGTGGGGGCGTCAACCAACCTAGAGGGTCATATAATTTTGATATTTCGGATAATAAGCCTCTTTTGGTTGGTTTTGAGGTTGATTGTGTAAAGTTGCAGCTGAATGTAAATTGATCTCCTTTTGGGTTCCAGCACAAACCTAAGGTTTTCAGCATGTCATCGGTTTTGACGCTATAAATGAATTCCTCTTGGCTTGTTGATATATTCTCCAACAATTCCTGACTGTTGGATGACCACTTTCGTAGATTGAAGCCACCTGATTTCAGTAGCTGTTTTAAATCCTTCATCAATTGTTTACCCTGTTCAATGTTGTAGCACCCGTGTAGCAGGTCGTCCATGTAAAAACTGTTCTGCAAGACAAGGCTTTTGGAAATTTGCATAGCTCATCCGCCGCCAACTGTTTTAAGGTCATTATTGCCAAGAACGGTGCGACCTTTGTCCCGTATGTTACTGTGTTCAATTGATACACTTATATAGGTTGTTTTGGTGTCTCACGCCATACGATTTTTTGTAGATGTTGGTCAATAGGGTTAACTAAGATTTGGCGATACATCTTTTCGATGTCTGCAGAGAAGGCAAATGGATATTGTCTCCATTGAAGTAGTAACGCCTGTAGATCTTTTTGTAGATTAGGTCCTTTTAGCATGACGTCATTCAAGCTATATTTGGTGGATGTTTTGGCGGATGCGTTGAATACTACTCGAAGCTTTGTTGTCGAAGAATCTTCTCTCTGCACGCCATGGTGAGGCAAGAAGCATTCCAGTGTTATATCATCGGTTCTCTGTTCTGGTTTCATGTGATTCAACTCTGCATATTCTTGCATTAATTCCTTGTACTTTTCAGCTGCAGTTGGTTGTTTTTCTAAACGGCGTTCCAAATTCTTTAGCTGAGCAATAGCCATAAGTTTTGAAGACCCCAATTGCTGTTTGATTTCTTCTTTCATTGGTATTTTGACTTCGTAGCGACTCTGACTGTTTCTTGTTGTTGTTTTTGTGTAGAAATCTATACATTCCTGATCTTCTACCGTTAGATTTGAAGGTTCTGCAATCTCCTCCACTTCCCAAAATCTCTGTATCTCCTCTTTGTTATTAAGAACCACATTACAGTGGTATGTTTTTACATTACCACATAGTAACCATCCCAGCTGTGTTTGCTGTGCTATCGGCTGTTGGGCCTGTTCTCCTTTTATAATTATCCTAGCATAATGTTAGAATAAATATCCGCCCCGAAAAGCAAGTCAACTGGTCGGCTAAATGTATGTTTTGTATGTAAGTCCTGTTTGGCTTAGTGAATGTTTGGTTGGGCAAACTTTTGATAAGTTCGTTCATGATGAGGACATCTGATTCGAATTCATAATTGTTATACGTAGAGGCACACTCTAAACTAATCATCCCCTTACATCTGTTTTCCTGTTGTCCCACTCCATCTTTGCATCGCCGTCTCTGGATCCCCAACATCTGAGCAGCTCCCTCAGTTATTAAGGATATCTGGGACCCTTGGTCGATCAAGGCACGCATGGTTTGGTAAGTTCCATCCACACCTTTGTCCTTCACCAGAGCCGTAGCTTGCAGTATCTCCCCTTTTTCATCTTGAAAAGTATTGACGATGCCCGTCACGGGTTCATTGCGCTTTCCATTTTGTTTCGTGTTGTCAGCGTTCGCTAATTTCGCAAATGCGTCATGTAGAATTGTGTTATGTTGATCTTGGCATTTTCGACATGTTAAGTTGGAGGTGCATTGGATTCCGAAATGGCTAAATAGACAATTTGTGCAAAGTTTTAATTTGGTTGCAGTTTTTAGCCTTTCGTCGTCACTTATTTTTTAATATGTTTTGCAATTATAAATGCCGTGTTGGTTATTACAGAGTGGGCATTTTATGTTGGACACGTGCATCGATTTCGCAACTGCTCTATTTCCGTTGCTTTGGTTGTTTTTCGTTTGGTTGCTCGAGATGTTGTAATTATGTTTTCTATTGTTAGGTGTTTGATGTTGGAAATGGTTTTGATGAGAAGTTTTCGGGGGTACACTGTCTTTTCGTCGAAACGTTTCCAGGGACGTAAATTTTGTTTCCAGAAATTCTAGGAACTCTGCGAGTACAGGAAGTTCTTTCGAATTCTTCAGGGACTCTATGTAGTCGGTGTATGTTTCTGTGTCGAGCTTTTGACCTAGAACGTGTACGATCATAGGGTCCCACGATGTAGTGTCAACTCCCAAGTTTTTGATGGCATTTCGACATTCCACCGTGGTGTCATGCATCCGCTTAATCTGTTGTAACGATTGTTGTTGTATGTTGGGCAGGCCTAGTAGAATGTTCATATGAGACGAGAATATTAACTTTTTGTTGTCATACCGATGGGTCAGAATATCCCAGCACGCCAAATAGTTATCAGTACTTATCGACAGATGTTGGATTAGTTTCTCGGCTTCTCCTCGAACCTTAACCTTTAGGTACTGCATCTTTTGACCGCTAGATAACGAAGGATTGTTATGGATTACCTCCGTAAATAGGTCTCTGAAGGATACCCATTGGTTGTAGTTCCCGTTAAAGTTCGGTATCTCCAGTTGAGGTGTTGATTTTTCCCTGTGTGCGACTGACCACATTTTCGTGTTATTAGCCCTTTTCAGGTTGTTGAATATTTTCTCATACTTATCGTACATGTTGTTGTATTGATCGTTGTCTCCCTCTAGTTCGGTCTCGATCTCCCAATGTAGCTGGTCGATAGCTGACCATCTATCCTGTAGTGACCTCAATGCATCCTCAAATTCCCACTTATCGGAGATAGAGTTCACGTCTATGTTTGCGGTCCATGTTGTCTGTACCATTTTAGTCATTAAGAACATCCGACTCGAAGGACCAAAATTATGTCGGGGTACTTCGCGAGGTGTCGGTGTTTTTGAGGTGAAACAAAGTTTACGTGAAACACTATTTATTTCCTTACACTCGGTATGTTCTTAATGACTAAAATGTTACAGAATGTTGAATAAAATGTTTGAATCCACCCGGCTAACGCGGTAGACAAAAGTGCACTGACTATAATATAATAAAACTAGTTTAACGCGTCAGGCCGATATTGCAAAGTAAGCTGTTCGGTGAAAATGCCGAACAGTAAGTTTAAAAGGATTACAAATGTAATAGGTGAATTTATATTTTAATAATATGCATTGCAAAGGGCACATCACGCATATCTAAGGAAATATGTGTTTTCATGTCAATGTGTAGGTAGGTAGGTACTAATACTACCTATTATGTTAGACAAGCACATACATATATATAATATCTAAATCAACTTATAATAACGTTAACATCGAAATATTTCTGTAACTTTCGATTGCTAATTAACCCTAAAAAGAAAATCATAATATTTTTAAATTAATTTTATACCTTCTTCGTCACGAAATAATTAAGTATTAGTTTTATCGTTTCCTGAAACCTTTGTATATTGATACATGTGACCTTTTTGAAATTGCATATAAAATCTTGAAACCATAAACGATTTAAAAAAACGGCCAAATGCGATTCAGACTCGCGCATGAAGAGTTCCGTACTATTATCGCAAAAACAGCAAAAAAAACACGTTTGGGGAGCCCCACTTAAATATTTATTTTATTCTGTTTTTATTGTTATAGCGGCAACAGAAATACATCATCTGTGAAAATTACAACTGTATAGCTATTACGGTTCATGAGATACAGCCTGGTACCACAGACAGACAGTGGAGATGTCACACAGGAGTCTTAGAAATAGGGTCCCGTTATTACCCTTTGGGTACGGAACCCTTAAAAAAGACGGTATATGTAGGGTCTTTACACCTTTTCTTGATGATAGTTTGAGTGATAAGTGAAGTGCTGACACAATGGCGTCAAATTTGTACGTGTTTACACTGTCCATGCTCCGGGGCCCGAGAAGATGTGAATGCGATGAAGGTTTTTAGCTGCGTTCTCAGTGATGAGGGAGGCTTGAGAGCGTTGATCTATGAGAGCCCTCATTGTGTGATATTCTCCATTGGCCCCTTGCATACGGACAAGTGCTGTTGCTAACAGAATTTCAAAAATAGTTTCCTTGGTAACTAACATGCGTCACATTACTTGGTGATTTTTCTACACGTGACGTAGACAGTGACGTTTTCATGTTACTGGATCGTTTGTCTGTAGGGCATCGTGTAGCACGGTGTTATGAGTTCCTTGACACACCCTGTATCTTGATTCAGAACGGCATGGTTTATTTTTGTGATCAACCAGGCAATTTTCACACTGGTTTAACTTTTGAACTGTGTTTCTTTTTTCTTCTGACCTGGATTCCAAAAATGGTCTGCAGTAAAATAATCCGTGGCTGTCATCTTTGCATAGTGGGCAATATTGTATCTTCATTGCACAACTTTTTGCAGCGGAACTGCGTAAAAACGGTATATTAGAATCGTTTTTATTGTTGAAGTAATTGGATTTTGATTGATTATTTTTGTTGAATTGATGTTCAGAATCTTTGTTACGACGAAGATGATTTGGATGCATGGTGCTTGCGCCGTGTTGATTCGAGAGCAGTATATTGATCTCTAAAAAAATTAAAAAATCCGCTAGGTCAGGCAAGGCTCTAGGATTTTCTAGTGAATGAGTGTATTCACTGAGTGTCTGGGTATCCAGCTTCAGTGTAAGTAAATGCACAACCGTTGGCCCCATGGCGGTTACGTCTATACCAAGGTTTTTCAAGGCGTTCATGCATTCATTGATTGTGTCGAATATGTTCTTGATCTGTGTGTCGACTTGGTTTTGCATTGTAGGTATTGACAGCAGTATGTTCATGTGAGAGGTAAAAATTTGCCTGTCATTGTTATACCTATGGTTCAAGATGTCCCAGCAGATTTGGTAATTCTCAGAACTGATATTGAGATGTTGAATGATCCTTCTTGATTCATAGGTCGCTGGTTCAAATCCGGCTCGAAGGACCAAAAAGATGTAGGGTCTTTACACCTTTTCTTGATGATAGTTTGAGTGATACGCAAGAATACGTAATAATAGACTTTATTGATTAATTGAACGATAATCAGTGCACGCGATTTGAATGAAATTGGTTTTTTAGTTGCTTAATAAATAACCATGATTGAAATTATTTAATTTTAAGACAAAATTACTAGCAAATGCAATAAATCGTTTTAAAGTCCAATTGTTAAAATTCTCTTCTTTATCGAACAAAAAGATCTCATATCTTTTTGTTCGATAAAGTAAAGAATTTTATATAATATTGTTAGAAGATTTCGAATGAAGACGTCACTTTTGAACGTCAACTGACATGACGGCGAGGGTATATAAGCTATGCGCACCATTTGTATCGCCCAACACTCACCGCCTGCCGTCCGCCTCGAGAGGACGTCCCGCTGCTCGCCGCTCTGCTGCTCGCCGCCCCACCGCGCGCCACGCCGCGCCCCCACCCTACGTCTCGTCGCGCCCCTGCGTGACGTCACTGCGGTGCCGCGACTCTGCGCGCCGCCGGCATTTTTGGCCCCTTCCGGGTTAAAACCACGACTTAGTGGTCCTTGGTGGATACCTTACGGTGTTAACGAAGCCAAGTGGAGTGCTGCCCCTTGCACTCGCCAAGCTCCTTCAGAGCACGGCAGTTAGAAGGAGTCGGGAGCAGGATCAGTTGGCCTTGGTAGATAGCCTAGTCAACCCCTGCTCTGTTCCACAGCTACACCTGGTACGGTAGGGTGTCTCTACCCCTACGTACCAGACTTTTCGGTACACAGGAGGAGGGTGGCCCACCTTCAGTGGGTTCACCGGTACCTTAGGACCCCTGTCACCCAATAAGATTGGTGACAGGTTTACAAGCTTAGGGCTCACAAAGGTACACACCTCCCAGTCTCACCCGGCTGGGAGGGTAGGGTCACACATCCCCGGGCGTACCCACCCGGGGCTAAATTCTCTTATCTTTCTCTCTTAAATTCGCCGACTATGTCTTTTAAGGCATTAGTCGTTCTCTTACAAGAGATTCTTCTTTCTGAGCCTCAGCTCAAAAAGAAATATGGTCCGGCCTTCAAAGCCGCCATCGCCCCTGTCCTCGCCCAATCCACTTCTGGCCCAATAGAGGAGCCAATTAAGGCTTTCAAGCCTTTCCCCGACGACGACACACCCAGGTCGCCTTCCGTGGAACCTAGCCAAGAGGCTAGGACACCCTCCCCTACTCAGGCCAATGAGCCAGACTCCCGCCCCGACTCCCCTATGGAGCAATCTCCGATTCCTGAAGAGGAATCGCAAGAATCACGTGACGCTTCCCTTCCCTCCACCTCCTCAGAGGATGACGACTTTCAAGTCGTAGGAGGAAAGAGGAAGAAGAACAAATCTCCCTCAAATGCCACCAAACCCAAGAAGACTTTTGCGGCAACACCGTTTGCCTCTCCCGCTGCCTCCCCTTGCTCGTCTCCAGAGCCGACAGGCACTCTCGCCCCCGCTACCGCTTCCCAGCGGTCTAGTCGCCCCCCTAGCCCCATGATTACAGCGACCACTAGGAAGCTGCCTCCTCCTCCTCCGATTTATCTCCAGGACAAGGCTAAATGGAATGCCGTGTCCAACGCTTGTGCTGAGCGTAGAATCAGCTACACCAAGGCCACTGCATGCCAACAAGGCATCAGGATAACGGTCCCCACATCCCAAAATTACCGAGACTTAACTCGTCTCCTAAAGGAAAGGAACATTTCGTTCCACACATACACCCTTCCAGAGGAGAAATCCACCCGTGTCATTATACGGCGTATCCCTAAAGAAATCCCGACGGAGGAAATCCGCCAGGATTTATTAACCCAGAATATCCCTGTTCTAGAAGTCCACCGCTTGCATAAAGCAAGAGGAGGGCAACCTTACGACATAGTTCTGGTCGTGTGCTCCCCCACCGAGGGTTACCACCCCATTTTCAACATTAAAACAGTGTGTTCACTGTCAGGCATTTCCATTGAAAAGCCTTACCGTCCCCACCTCGTTGGTCAGTGTCACAACTGCCAACTGTATGGTCACTCCCAGACCAACTGCTTCGCGACCCCCAGGTGCGTCAAGTGCCTGGGCGAGCATAGCACACGTGAATGCCCCCGTCCCAAGGACCGTGCAGAATGTACGGAGCCTCCTAGCTGCGTACTCTGCGGCCAAGTCGGGCACCCGGCTAATTACCGGGGCTGCCCAAAAGCCCCTAAGCTCGCGCCAAAAATGGCCAAACGCTATGACGCGCGTCAAGCTCGCATAGCTCCCAAGCCTTCCCAAGCCCCCCCCCGTCTAGCCCCTCAAAGGACTTCCCCATGGGTGAAGCTGAACCACCAAAGTGTGGCCCCTCAGAATCACCCTCAACCCATCCCGGCACTCATGAACCTTAACGTTCCAGTGCCTAGTGCAATCTCGGCCGCTTCGGCCCCAGCGCAAAACAACAAAGTGGCTCCCACCACCGCAGTTGCTGCGCGCCCACCCCCTGTAACCCAATCCGGCCCAAGCTCCTATCGCTGTGTCGCTGAAACTATTTTCAACGCATACGCGATCTGGATGACTCCAGAGGCCCGAGCACTTCATGCTGAGCTCACCAACCCAGCTAAACCCCCCAACTTCTTCGCTTCCCTCGAGATCTTCTCGAGGTATCCCTCCATAACTAAGGAGCTGGATAGCCTTGTTTTCGTAAACGGTGAATGGGTTCACAATTGAGAAGCAATTGCCTGAAACCCAGATCCCTTAAATTAGGTTTCTTCAATGCCAATGGCATTAATAAACAGCGTGATGAGATCGCCTTATTTCTTCGCGACCATCAGCTGGACATCTTCCTCATTCAAGAGACTCTTCTAAAACCCCATCATCGCGATCCTAAAATTGCCAACTACCGTGTAGTTCGCAACGATAGGACGCGCTCCCACGGTGGTGGCACTCTCATTTACTACAAAAATGAGCTCCACTGCAGCGTGATCACTCCACCCGATCCCATTTCTTGTTTAGAATACTCTGCCTGTCGGTTAGGAATGACTGGTCATCAATCGATCACCATCATCTCCGCCTATTGCCCCCCTCGCTCGGCGTCATCGAGCGACAACCCAGATGGTCTTGTCAAAGACCTCACTGTCCTCTTCAGCATGAGTGACTCTGTTATCCTAGCAGGGGATCTCAATGCTAAACATCCAGCCTGGAACAGCACCGTTACTAACCCTAGAGGAAAGTTGGTGCTGAGCCTAGGCACAACCCTACACTACGATGTCCTTGCCCCATCGACTCACACTCACTTCCCGGACCAGGCTACTTATAGACCTGATGTCCTAGATGTAGCATTGGTTAAGAACATTAACCTTCAGTTACGTTCCATTGAAACGATAGACGAACTACATTCTGACCATCGCCCAGTAGTTCTGCACCTAGGTAGTCGCTCAGGCCTCCCAGATCTAGGACAGCCACCCCCTATGAAGACGGTCACTGACTGGAGGAAAGTAAGCGAGAAGCTGAAATCCACCAAGTCACCGCATTTAGACTCAATCCCCGACCACATAAACTCTGTCGCTGACACGACGGCGGCGATCGACTCGGTTACAGCTCACGTACAATCCATCCTGAACGAATGTTCAAGGGAGGTTCCAGTACTGGACATCCAGCAAGGGAAACTTCCGGATGATGTACGGAAACTGATAACCGAGAAGAACGCAGCTGCCCGTGCCTTCAGGAATCATCGTTGTGCCGCAAACAGAGCTCACATGCATAATTTACAGCTCGCTGTAAAGGAACGTACTGCTGAGCACCGTACTGCGGCTTTCAATAAGATACTGAGCGAACTAGAGCCCACCCACCATGCCTTCTGGCACCTTCAGAGGAAGTTACGCTCCACTGAAGAATCAGCCTTACCCCCACTTATTCGCCCCGATAAGAGTGTTGCATTCGATAATTCTGAAAAAGCCGAATGTCTGGCTGACAGCCTCGAACTCCAATGCACACCCAGCTCCCAACCAGTTGACCAAGCTCACCTAGACATGGTAGACGCTGAAGTCAAACTTAGGACCTCACTCCCTCCCATTGAAGACCCTGATGACCCGCTACCTCCCGTCACCCCAGACGAAGTAGAGGAGGTCATCAAAAGGCTTCACTCCAACAAAGCCCCAGGCCTAGATGGCATCACCAATAAGGTGTTGAAACTCCTCCCTCCCCAAATAATATTGCTAATGACGGCCATTTTCAACGCTGCATTAAGCAAAAATATCTTCCCACAAGCTTGGAAACAGGCCACTGTGATAGGCATCCCTAAACCGGGTAAACCGAAATCGGAGCCTACCAGTTATCGTCCCATCAGTCTGCTCAATTCCCTCGGAAAGGTCTACGAGCGGCTTATTTATAAGCGGCTCAAAGACTTTGTAGAGCGAAAGAGCCTCATTCCTGACGAGCAATTCGGCTTTCGTTCCGAACACTCATGCGTCCAACAAGTTCACCGTATCGTTGAACACACTAGTGCTGGTTTCCAGCGTGGTGTGTTGACGGGTGCCTTGTTCTTCGACATAGCGAAAGCGTTCGACAAAGTCTGGCACAATGGCTTAGTTTATAAGCTATATAAACTCGGCGTGCCAGATCGTCTCGTGCTCATCTTACGAGACTGGATGTCGAACCGTACTTTCCGCTACCGCGTCGAGGGAGAACTCTCCTCCCCTCACCCCATACGAGCCGGAGTCCCACAAGGCTGCGTACTATCCCCCCTAGTTTTCACGCTGTACACCAGCGATATTCCAAAAACCAAAGAGGGCCAGTTGGCACTATTCGCCGATGACACGGCCCTCTATTGCACTGGCACAGTTCCAAATGCCATCGCTCTAAAACTCCAGAGAGCCGCCAATGCTTTGGCCAAATGGTTCCGCCTCTGGAGAATAGAAGTCAATCCCGACAAAAGCCAGGCTGTCCTTTTCTCGAGGCCTGACCGAAAATACAACAACAGATTTAAAAACCCCCGTCCCCCCAAACCCATCACGATGTACGGCAAGCCGATCCCTTGGGAACAGCAAGCCAAGTACCTAGGTGTCACCCTCGATAATCACCTCACTTTCGCCAAGCACATTAAGGCGGCGCGCTCGCGAGCCGCCTTCGCTATGAGCAGACTCCATGGGATGGTGAACGCTAAAAGCAGCTTGTCACTTAGGTGCAAGATGCGCATTTTCACCGCGGTCATCCGTCCCATCATGACCTATGCTTGCGTTGTCTTCGCACACGCAAAGCCCCACTATACCCACAAGCTTCAGGTTATACAAAACCATTTCCTCCGCAAGATCACGGGAGCCCCCTATTACGTTCGTAATGAGGAACTCCATGTTGATCTGAAAATCCCTACTATCCAGCAGTTTATGAAACGCATTTCAAAGCGTTTTTTCGACTCTGCTGAAAATCACAGCAACCCCCTTATTCAAGCGGCCTCCCGCTATGAACTCTCCCGTATCTCTAACATTCGCCGACCGAGGCTCACTCTCGCCACCCCCGATGACGCCACTACCCTGCTCCAAGAGAGCAAGAAAGAGACCAGCACAACTCGTAAACACAGACCGCCTTCGTTCCGTCCTCGCCGACGAGGCCCGCCGCGACGTCCCCGTCAAGATTTGCAAGCCAGCCCGCGTAATGCTGCGCCGTAGTTAAATTCTAGTAGTTATTGTTTGGAGTTTCTTGTCCGTTCTTCTCCACGTAGGCTTTTCCGAACGGATGGTAGAATCACTTTATTAAGATCCAGCCTAGTTAGTTGTCCCCCCAGCGACGCCCTGAGCCGAGGTTCGACCCCACAGGGGGTAGCCCTCAGCGTTGTCGCTTAGGTTTAGAATTTTTTGCCTGGCTGGAGGCTATATAGCTTAGTCTCCACAGGAACGCCCGGTTAAGCAGCAGTCGGTCACTTTGGCTGAGCTGTGAGACGCCCCATAGAAAAAAAAAAAAAAAAAAAAAAAAAAAAAAATTTGTATCGCCCCTTTTTGCATCGAGACTTCGTGGTGTTCGCATCGTTGGTAAACTGGTTCGTATATAATAGTAATCTTTTACTGGTTTATAATCTCTTACTACCTTCTTGTTTATTCGTGTCTGGTTATTTTCTTTACCTACCTTCATGTTTGTCGTACTTTTGTAATTTTGAAAGATTAAAGTTAGTATTTTCTGTGTTTATCTGTGTTTTTTTTTATAATAAAAACAAGTTACGGCTTATAATACATTAAAACAACAACAATTCAAATAAGTCACATTACCAAGTCGCAGCTACAGCTACTTACTGTGAGGGACATAACTCAGTGAGCTACAAATTATATAAGCAGAAATTGCTTTTATATGATATATTTTAGTAACAACAACGTGCCTGCCCTTTTCTCTCGCCCTCACCTACCGAAGTAAAAATCAAAGCTTAACCAAAAACATCTTCACTGTTAGGGACATCTCTAGTCGCGCATTGACATCTATTGCCGCGCACTGAAGATGACAGCAGAAGGCATCTGTCAGATGACATGAGCCACGCTTCGCGCCCTACGAAATGGCTTGCTATATTTTCTATTGTTATAATTGATCATTCATCATTCCTTGTAATAAGTTTAATTAGTACCGTATATAAATAAAACTACGAGTTATCAAGAAGTAATATAATCATTTAATCACCTACATACATAACAGATTGGCGCAGTCGGAAGTGAATAAATGTGGAAAATATGAAGTGTCGACGTCTATAACATCTCAATGTGATTCCAAAATTATCGAACATCCAACATAATGGAGGAATTAATGCTACAGTTAGTGGAAACCCTTAAAGGCATGCAGAGCCAACAGGCCAGTCTACAACAGGCGCTGGTAAATCAAGCAAGTACATCCACTAATTCTATATCAGGCATACAACTTCAAGCCTATGATGAAATAAATGAATCTTTTGATAGTTACATTCAGAGATTACAAAATTACATAAACCTAAAAGGTGTTACAAACACTACCACAAAGACACAGATATTCCTCAACTGCATTGGTCCCAAATATTATCAAGTACTGAAAAATATAATAGCCCCTGAAATACCTGAATCTAAGGCGTATGATGATTTAGTGAAAGCACTGAAAAACCATATTGCACCTGAGCCTGGTGAAGTGGCACAACAGCATAAATTCTGCTTGAGAGCTCAAAATGAACAGGAATCTATTGCCAATTATGTGGCCGGCCTTAAAGAAATCGGAGGGAAGTGTAATTTCGTATGCACTGGTTGTATGGAATCTACATTTGAGACACATTTGCGTGTACAATTTATTCGAGGCCTGCGTTGTACTGAAACAAAGGAAAGACTACTACAAGAATCTCCCAAGACAAAATTTGATGAGATAGTGAAGATTGCAATGGCAATTGAAACCTCGAAGATGGAAAGCAAATCCATGGGTTATGATAATATGAATGTAAATAAGATATCAGTAAAGAAAAATACATACAACAAAAACAAATTTCAAAATAAGAAGGAAAATACAAAAGAGATTCAATGTTATAGATGTGGAAAAATGAACCATAAAGCTATAGATTGCAGAATCAATAGAGACACATTATACTGCAAGAAGTGTAACAAGAAGGGACATGTTCAGTCTGTGTGCTTCAGAGAGATGAAACAGTTGGAGGTTGAAGAGGAGAGTGATTCTGAAGAAGAAATATTTCAAATCAATAAAATTGTAATGAATAAGAACACGGAGAAATTTACAATTAAACTACATTTATATAATAAAGTACATACACGGACAGTTGGACACTGGAGCCGCAGTGACAACATGCTCGGAAGATTACTATAAATTACAACTACAAAATACACAAATTAAACTAAAGACTTACACTGGAGAAATCATAAAACCCATTGGAACTTGCATGGTAAATATTAAATACAAAGACAAAGAAATCAAGGAGAGATTATTTGTAATAAAAAGGAATGTTGAACCAGTAGTTGGTAGAGAATGGATTCGGAAACTAAACTTGAATTTTACCATAAATAAAATAGAGACAGTAGAGAAACTAACTGAAGAACAATTTAAAGGAAGTTTAAAAGAACTATTGGAAGAGTACAATGATTTGTTTCTGGAGGAGATTGGAGAAATAAAGGACTACCAAGTGTCTTTTGCTTTAAAGGAAAATGTTACACCTATATTTCTTAAACCTAGACCAGTACCATTCGCACTGAGAGAAAAAGTAGAAAAAGAAATAGATAAATTGGAACAACAGGGAATAATAAAGAAAGTCACTTATTCACAATGGGGTACAACGGTGGTTCCTGTAGTAAAGCCGAATGGGGATGTACGATTGTGTGCCGACTACAGATCAACATTAAATAAAAACTTACAGAATGATAATTATCCCATACCAAGAATTGAAGAAATATTTTCAAAATTGAGTGGTGGGAGATACTTTTGTACTCTAGACATAAGCCAGGCATACCTACATATGAAAACAGATGAAGCTACAGCGCAAATGCAGGCAATCAGTACATGTAAAGGAACATACAAAGTATATAGATTAATGTTTGGAGTTAAAATAGCCCCAAATCAGTGGCAACGATACATGGATCAAACCCTCACTGGAATGCCAGGTACAGCCTGCTTTTTTGATGATATTGCATTACAAGGAAGTACATACACAGAGTTACTAGAACGGTTAAGAAGGGTTTTTAAAAAACTAAGAGAATGTGGATTGCATCTAAATAAGAAGAAGTGTCAATTTTTCCAAAAGTCAGTAAATTACCTTGGACATACTATTAATGAAAAAGGGCTACACCCAACACAAGAAAAAGTTACTGATATTATAAATAGTCCATGTCCAGCTGATATTTCATCACTACGTACATTTTTGGGCATGGTTAATTACTATCAACAATTCATTCCTAATATGGCATCTAAGCTGACACCATTATACCAACTTCTAAAAAAAAATACCAAATTTATATGGTCAAAGGAATGCCAGAACTCATTTGAAGCATTGAAGAAAGAGATTTGCAGTGACAAAGTATTAACTCCATTTCAGGTAGAATTGCCAGTTGTACTTGCTACAGATGCATCTCCTACAGGATATGGAGCAGTGTTATCGCATGTCATGCCTGACAAAACAGAGAGACCCATAGCATTTGCTTCAAAATCTTTATCTAGAGCAGAAAAAGGATACAGTCAACTTGATAAAGAAGCCGCCGCATTAATATGGGGCTTAAAGAAATTCTTCCAGTATTGCTATGGTCGGAGAATTACACTGATCATTGACAATCAACCTTTGTCAAGGATATTACACCCAGATAAGGCATTGCCCTCAACAACAGCTATAAGGCTAGTACATTATGCAAATTTCCTAGCTGGATTTAATTACGAAATAAAATTGCGAAAAACTACAGAACATGCTAACGCGGACTATTTTTCAAGATTGGATTCTACAACAAATACTAAAGAGAAATTGACAAATGATGATGTATTTTACTTAAACCAACTTTCTATGTTGCCTGTTACAATGAAAGAAATTAAACAGACTACAGCTAAAGACGCAGAATTAAGACAATTGTACCTTGAAATTCAATCTGGTACAGGAAATACCTCAAAACTACACGAATTTTCGCTTCAAGACAGTTGTATTTTTTATGGAACAAGAATTGTAATACCAAAGTTACTTCAACAACAAATACTACAAGAACTACACACAGCTCATACCGGAATTGTAAAAATGAAAGCACTAGCACGTAGTTATGTTTGGTGGAAGAATATTGACCTGGATATTGAACGAATGGTTAGAAATTGTAAAACTTGTTGTTTACTACAAAAGAATCCTACCAAAGTGCAAATACATAGTTGGGAATATCTAACAAGAACCTTGGAGTAGAATTCATATTGATTATGCAGGGCCTTTCCTAAATTGCTATTTCCTCATAGTTGTTGATGCCTATACTAAATGGCTGGAAGTCATACCTACTACAACTATAACAGCTACAGCTACAATTAACATTTTAAAGAACATGTTTACTACATTTGGACTACCAATTACTATAGTTTCAGATAATGGTAGACAGTTCCGTTCAGAGGAAATGATGAGATTTTTAAAAGAAAATGGAATCCAGTCAAAATTTACTGCACCATTTCATCCAGCAACAAATGGGCAAGCGGAAAGATATGTACAAACATTTAAGAATAAACTCAAGAGTATGCAAAATGAAAAAGGAACTTTACAAGAGAAAATATCAAAATTTCTTATGATGTATAGGAAAACACCAAATAGTTCAACAGGGCTAAGTCCAGCTGAAATGATGTTCAAGAGGATATATCGAACCAAGATTGATTTAGTTAAAAGGGATAATACTTCACAAAGTGAAATAAAAAAAAATACTGAACATATTATAGAAAACAAAGAGTTTGAAGGAGGAGATAGAGTACAGATAAGATTTTATGATAGTAGCAAATGGAGATTTGGAACAATAATAAACAGAAAAGGGAAGCTACACTATGAGATAGATGTTGATGGTCGGATTCATGTCCGTCACATTGATCAGATAAAGAGGACTTCTTGCCCGGAAAGAAATGAGTCTTACTTACCTCTGCAAATTCCTACTCTTACAAGTGTGGTACCAAATTCTAAGACTGATGAAGTGCCAGAGCTTCCAAAAATAGCACTAGCAATACCTGAACCAGAAGGCTCTTCAATAACAGCAGTACCAGATGAACAAATTCCTACTATGCCAGATGGGCCTCGTGTACTAACAAGCCGCCGGAGTTCAATCATGCCTATCGAAGTAACACAACCTACAGTGTCTGGTCACCGGAGTCCTACCATGACTGTCGACATCCCACAACCTACAGTGCCTGTTCGCCAGAGCACGAGAGCACGCCGTCCTCCAGACCGCTTAGATCTTTAGACCCTTAGAGTGCGAGCATACAAGCAAGTTACAACGAGGGAGAGTGTTAGGGACATCTCTAGTCGCGCATTGACATCTATTGCCGCGCACTGAAGATGACAGCAGAAGGCATCTGTCAGATGACATGAGCCACGCTTCGCGCCCTACGAAATGGCTTGCTATATTTTCTATTGTTTTAATTGATCATTCATCATTCCTTGTAATAAGTTTAATTAGTACCGTATATAAATAAAACTACGAGTTATCAAGAAGTAATATAATCATTTAATCACCTACATACATAACATTCACTTATTTTAAATGAGTTCGAATTTCAATTACCTTCCAAAACTAAGCAGTTATCTGTTGCCAGTCTTATAATAGGCAAGTAGGTTGCCTTCTTAATTAGTGATTCCTCACAGTACACAATGTCAAAATTAATACATGAACAGACACCGCTATTCTGGGCCGTCGAACTGTGCTGCAAGTTATCATTGAAGTGTGGCCAGACGGACTGGAGGGTATTTCAACTTTAATCGAGTTGTTGAGCGTATTATGCTTGCATTGCGATGACTGGGATGGCTCCTACCAGTCCACAATTGGATCTTGATAGGATTACCTACACCTCTTTGCTAAATCAAGTGCTTGTAGGTACGCTGGGGTATGGATCGCTGATGATGATATGTTTGATTAGTTCGACTGTCTTAGTGAATGTTTGGATGCACATTGTAATATTGCCATTTGATTTACTTTACCTTCTAAAGCGAGAAGGCAAAAGTTTGTGGTTTTATTATAAACACATACATTGACCTAAAAATGTAAATAGATTACTCCAAGCTCAGGTTTTGAGCAGAAAATGAGGCAGATATTACATAACGAGGTTATCATTTGGATTAAAAATACACCGCATCGCTATAAAAGCCGAAGTGTACGTGTAGGTACGTGTTTACACTGTACACGCTTCTCTGAATTCGACAGCAGAAGCCTCTTTAGAAGAGGAGAGCAAAACTCGCACCAAATTCAAATACGGTTACTGTAATTGTAAATACGAATTAAATAATGTGTTATTTTTTTATTCAATTACGAAATATCTACCGAGGTATAAAAACATCCAAGATTACTCAAGCTAGGAGACAAATCATATAAAATGCTATCTGCATATTAAATTATTTGTATATGCTTTTTTTTTGTTTTTTTTTGTATTTGTGTATGTTTTTAACCCCCGCCGGAAAAAGAAGGGGTGTTATAAGTTTCACGTGTGTTGCTGTGTATCTGTGTATCTGTGTATCTGTGTGTCTGTCTGTGGCATCATAGCGCCTAAACGGATGAACCGATTTCGATTTAGTTTTTTTTGTTTGAAAGGTGATATTGTCGAAAGTGTACTTAGCTTTGTTTGAATAAAATCGGTTCAGCCGTTCAAAAGTTATGGGCGTTTTACTGTTTCAATCGGGGTGTTTTCGGAAGATAAATGTGTCGGGGGTTTTTTAAATTTTGAAATTTTACTTGTTTTGTGTTCTGCTTATTTGAATCTACGGAGAAAGATACAATGGGTCAGTACAAAGTTTAATATATAGACATTTACATAGAAAGTGGCAACTTTATGATAACTTAAAATTAAAATGTGCAAAGAGTCCTTCATTCGTAATACCGCATTACAATATTTATACTAAAATTAACATGACCAAGTAAAGATACATAATTTGATTTTTAACTGATTCTACTTGGTTCTAACATCAATGGTTGCTATGCTATTTAATAAGATTCGTGTATTTTAAACTAAAAAAAAAAACAAAAAGCTTTTAAAACAATTTAGCAATTTAAAAACATTTTATTTTTAACCCGCGATATCTTTCGCGTGATTTCGTTTAGCCTATAATTACTCTCTTGTGCATTTAGTAAAGGCTACCAAAAATGAGCTGTTAGTAAATCAATAAAAATGGAGTATCATAGATGAACAGGGTTTAGGTATTGGTTTGGGACGATTCGTTATTTGACTTAAAGAATAAAAAAAAATTGGTTACCGCCACAACAGATAAAATAATACTAGCAAACAGATGCCTCATCCCATACAAAGAAACCGAGCTGACGTACCTTGCGTTTTCCATCTGATTATACCGATTATTTTTCTTAAATCGATCGCGTTCGGTTACGTTCCACGGCGATACATAGTTCACCATCTATATCCGTGGAACATGGGATGTACAAAAAATAATCAGTACAGTACGTCGGCACGGTTTCTTTGTTTGGAATGAGACACCACTGCCGCCACAAAGTAAAATCCTCCCCTATAAACTTAATAACGCCATTTTTCCCCGTTGAGAATCGATTTTTTAACAACCCAAATACGTTATTCAATATTTTCTTATCTTTATTATTTTTCGTTTATGTTAGTAAGATGCCGCTGGGAGGTAGTTTAAAAAAAAGTTTTTTGAAACGTAACGTAAATTTCGATTATTTATTTATCCCCAAGAAATAAGATTTTTCATACAAACAAATAATTGAATAAACAAAGAATTGAGAATTGCCGATAATTCCTGCTAGGTGCTCCCCTAGAACCCTACGTCAAAAACAAAAACCTGTCCAGTAAGATTCTTAGCTTGGGGTTACTTTCGAAAAACTTATATTGTTTACACATACTTTATTGTTTACATATTGTGTTGGTACTTATGTCAAGTTTATTAACCCAATAAAAATGATTCTTCAAAAAAACTTTGACACCCCTTAAATCCTCTTTTGGGAGAAGATTCGAAAAACTAATAATGAGAACCTTTTTTGTTTACTTAGATTACTATTTGTAACAAGTATCGAGAATTTTGGCCGACGGAATAAGATTTTTCATTCCACCCCCTTCTTACCTATGGTACGAAAAGTAGAGTATTTTCCTGGGTGATAAAACTGTCTTAGTCTTGGGTGAACTTAAATCCCTCGCTACACTCAGGACTCGTCTTAAATCCCTCGCTTCGCTCGTGATTTAAGTTTTTAACACCCTTGCTGCGCTCGGGAGTAAACCTCGAGTCCTTCGTTACGCTCGCGATTTAAATCGTCACCCGCGACAGAAGACACTTTATTCTTTATTGTACAACAAGACATTACATTTTAACAATTTGATAGTAAAATTCATGTACAAAGGCGAGCTTAACTCCAAATGGAATTTTCTTCCAGCAAACCTTTGAGTGATAGAGATCATAATAGAGGGCAGTAATCCAGTGTACAATATATATATCTATAAAGAAGATGAAACTATTTACATAATAATACATAAAATACCTACTTACGTTTATAAAGATAAATACACATATATTTAAATAATTCATTGCGTTAAAAGGAAATGCTCCTTAATTTTCCTCTTGAAGACATCGAGAGACGGGCTATCGGGTATGGAGTGTGGAAGAGAGTTCCAGAGATGCACTGCAGTAACAGAGAATGAGCCATCGTAGCGGCTAGAAGTGTGACGCGGAGTACGAAGGAGAAGCGAAGTGGCCGTGCGACAAGGTTTACCCCTCGGGATGAGGTACTCAAACCGTTCGCGAAGGTATTGAGGAGAAGTAGGATTGTGCAGGATAGTATAGAGAAGGGATAGAATATGGGTATCTCGCCGACGCCGAATCGGCAGCCACTTCAATCTGGCCCGAAATTCCGACACATGGTCGTACTTTCTGAGACCAAAAATAAAGCGGATGCACAAGTTCTGCAGTCGTTCGAGTTTGTTCAGGAGTACCTCCGTTGCATCTAGAAAACAGACATCCGCATAGTCTATGAGCGGTAGAAGAAGAGATTGCGCAAGAGTGACCTTAGTGTGAAACGGTAAGAATTTTAGGAGACGTTTAAGAGACTGAAAAGAGTAGAAGACCCTCCTACTCACATCATTCATATGAACCTCCCAAGAGAGATTAGAGTCTATATGGACGCCCAAGTTTTTCGCACTTTTCGAATAATATATGGGCATTGAATTATACAATACTGGCGGGAGAGACTGGGGATCCAACAGATTGAGCATGTATTTGCCACCAATAATGAGCGCTTGAGATTTAGTTGGATTCAGGACTGACGTGTGGAGGTGGACTAAATCCTTTGGACTCCCCAAAGGATTTAGTCCACTTGTTGATATTTTCAAGGTGATGTTGATGGCAGCCACAGCCTCCGCGAGTTCATTCACTTTAAAATGGCGATACAACTGCAAGTCGTCTGCATAGAGATGAAAGTTAGAAGTTAGGACCTTAGTGATAGCATTTATAAAAATTGAAAAGAGAAGAGGAGAGAGCACACCACCTTGAGGAACGCCCGCAGCCAAGTCACACCATTCAGAGGAATCCTCATCGGATCGAACAGACTGCGAGCGACCCCGAAGATAGGATTTGAACCACTCAATTACTGGAGCAGAGACATTAAGGGAGGAAAGTATTCCTAAGAGAATGTCGAAGTCAACTGAGTTAAAAGCACTGCTGAAGTCCAGCAGAACCAATATGGTTAGACATTTATTTTCCATAGCCAGTCTTATGTCGTCAGTTATTTTGACTAGAGTTGTAACAGTGCTATGGCCAGGTCTGAAACCAGATTGGTAAGGACTCAGCAGGCCATTAAAGGATAAATAACAGGATAGTTGCTTCTGAACAATACTCTCGAGGACTTTGGAGAGGTTTGGGAGGATGGATATTGGACGGAAATGGGATGATGAGGAGGGATTAGAAACTTTGGGAAGCGGTAGGACGTGAGCCTTCTTCCAAGCTGAAGGAAAGGAGTTATTGAAGAGAGAAAAATTAACTACGTGAGTAATGACAGGAACAATTTCACTTAAAATGGGTAAGAACATTTGGAGTTGAAGGCCGTCGTCACCTACCGCCTTGGTAGAGATGGAAAGGATACATTTCTTAATGTCTAGTTCAGCAATTGGGTGGAAAGAGAAAGAAGTATTTGCTGGCAAAGGAAGATTAAAGAGATCGTTGAGAGTGGAAGATTTAACATGGTCATCGAGGGTAATTGGGGCACTAGAAAAGTGTGCATTAAGTGCATTAAGGTCCATCTTATCAGAAGAACTCTTGCTAGAGGCTTTACCAATACCAAGAGTCTTTAAAAATTGCCATACTTGTGTTGGGTTGAAGTTATCAATTGAGTTGTGAATGTGGTGCCTTTTCGCATTCCTACACAGACGACTGCAGCGATTTCGCATCCCCTTATAGACGTCCCAGTTTTCCTCAGTCGGTTGCTTCCTGTACAGGCGCTTGGCTTTGTCTCGCTTAGCCATCTGGTTTTTTATTGCAGGAGATAGCCATGGTGCAGGAAGATGTTTGACCCTCACCTTTTTTAAGGGCGCGTGTGCCTCATATAAATCCAACATTGTCTTGCTGAAGATTGACACCATAGTATCCATATCCTCGCAGGCGTATACAGGAGACCAGTCAATACCACCCGCATCAGCTCTCAAGCGCTCCAAGTCAATGTTTTTAAAACTACGAAGATAAAGAAATTTGGCCTTGCGTTTAGGAGGTCGAATCTTGTAGGAAAGATAAACGAGGTCATGGTAGGAAAAAGGAGCAGGATGCTGTCCATGTGTGGCTACTTTGTTAGGGTTTGAAACTAGAATGAGATCTAATAGAGAAGGAGAAGAGTGAGGAGCCCTGTGAGTAGCATTTAACGGGAGTAAGTGCATATTAACAGAAGAGACAAGAGATTGGAGTTTACGGCTGCGCGAATCTCCTTTCAGCAGACAAGTGTTGAAGTCTCCGAGAATGAGTGTATGCTCATAAAGCGCGGAAAGATTTTCCAAATGAGCTTCAAATGAAGAAAAGTTATCAATCTGGCAATTGGGACTATAATAGACTCCTAAAAGTAACTTAGTATGTAGGAAGTCTATTTCAATAAAAAGGTGTTCGGAAAACTTTGTGTAAACACTCGGAGACTGGTCAACTATCTTGTAACTGATATCTCCACGGAGATAAATAGCAACCCCTCCACATCCCATGCCCGTTCAGTCATTGCGCACAATCTTGTATCCAGGCAAAGAATACTGCGTGGAAGGAAGTGCAGGCTTGAGAAAGGTTTCGGACACAAGGACAGCGTGAATGAGATCTGAGTCGAAGGACGACAGCAGATCAGAATAATGAGCAGGAATGCTTTGAGCATTTACGTGAACTGCGTTGAAAAATTTGTGACAATTTGAAAATGACGATGATAGGAGGTCTCTAAGACTCAGAGAATTATCATCGCCAAGAACACTAGCGTAGCTCTCATCTGACACACAAGAGGATGAGCATGAATAAAAACTGTCATTTAGCATATTACAATAAATAAATTGACAATAATAATATATATAAATAAACTAAAAGTTAACCTTTTATGGTTAACTAAACTAATAAAATAAACAAAACATAATGAAAGCAACCAAACCTCGATGCACTCAAAATACATGTCATGAGTGACATTTCACATTAATCACAATTTCACGGCCAAAAACAAAGCAAAAAATTAAAAAAAAGTGAGTTACCGGCCTAACATAATTAATAAAAAGAAAACAAACAGAGGAATCATGAAAACAGTACCATCATTTCGCTGGTTTACGTGTTCTCTTCTCGGGCACGGCCTTCGTTGCATGCTGCGATGTTACGGCTGAGAACTGTGTCACAGGGAACTGAGCGACAACCTCTCGGTACTCCATTGCAGACTCCATTGCAGACACTGCTTTATCCCCTTGGTTAATAATCTATTCTTGCTTGATGCCATTGCTTTTCCGACAAAAAAATATTAGTCTAGGAATTTGCCGCGTTTTTGTTTTCTTCAAATACATAAACGTTAAGTTTATTTTAATTTATTTTTATATGTCATTATCTTCTACTATATAAAAATATTTCGGGTTTCTCTCTGACGATATAACTCCAGAACGCACGAACCGATTTCGATGGTTTTGCATTCGTTGGAAAGGTCTCGGGCTCAGTGAGGTTTATAGGTAGGATAGGGTAGTGTAGGGTCGGTTTGGGTAGGGTAGGGTTGGGTAGGGAAAGGTAGGGTAGGGTAGTGTAGGGTCGGTTAGGGTAGGGTAAGGTAGGGTAGGGATGGGTAGGTTAGGGTAGGGTAGGGTAGGGATGGGTAGGTTAGGGTAGGGTAGGGTAGTGTAGGGTAGTGTAGGGTCGGTTAGGGTAGGGTAGGGAAGGGTAGGGTAGGGTAGAGTCGGGTAGGGTAGGGTAGATAAATGTTTGGTCTTTTTATGGCATAACAAAGTTTGCCGGGTCAGCTAGTTTTTAATAAATGCTTATCCCATATTATTATTGTGTTAATTTTTTCCACCGAAAGACACCGACTACTGAAAAGAAAGTAATTTTTGGCTTTGTAGTGTTTTGTTTTGGAAGTCATTATCATAGTAGGGTAGATAAATGTTTGGTCTTTTTATGGCAAAACAAAGTTTGCCGGGTCAGCTAGTCTACTATATAAAAATAAGTCGGGTTTCTCCCTGACACTATAACTCCAGAACGCACGAACCGATTTCCATGGTTTTGCATTCGTTGGAAAGGTCTCGGGCTCCGTGAGGTTTATAGGTAGGGTAGGGTAGGGTAGGGGGTAGGTAATTGAAGACGGCGCCTACCACTCGGCGCTCTGCGAACTAGGGAGGTTCCCCGGACATGGTCCGAGACCTTGGGGACTCGTTTTATTAAAGGTCAAAATTTTTACATTGTCTTATTATCTATACATTCATTTACTCCAGTCTCTTGACGAGTGTCTTAAGTTTAACATGTTATCCTAGTAATAAAATTTCTTATATTTAACATCAGTATATCACATTAGCAATAGCGGGTTTCTGTTTGGTTTGCAGATGTTTATTGCTCTGTTCGCTTCCGATCCTACATAGCAATGTAGGATTTCGAGCGTTGGTGTTATTGTTTACTTATTTTTATTTACTACCTTTTGTGTTACTTTTAGGCAGTATTCTGTAAATTCTGTTCTATACTTTTTGTTTGATACTAGTTCCTTTAAGTTGCCCTGTGTGATCTGTAGCCCTAGCTGCTGTTCAGTGTTAAACCTATCTAGGGCATATACCGGGCAGTCCGTGATAACGTGGATCGCCGTTTCGGCTACGTCATCGTCACAGGTGCATGATGGGCTTTCCTTACACTTGAACCTGTTCAGGTATTCTGAAAACCCACCATGCCCCGTCAAAACTTGCGTTAAATGCCCTGTTGGTCTCAATTTTCTGACGGTCTTATATGCCTCCACGGCGTCCGGGAAAAATATTTTTGTGGTGGCGGCTGTATCACCCATTGAGTATCTCCGGTTCCATTCGACGAGCGAATCCTGACGGATTTGTCGCTTGACGAATGAAACCGGGCGCTGGTCGTAGTCTGGTTTCTTTTTTAGTTTTAATGCCGCTTCTTTTGCCAACTGGTCGGCTCTCCCGTTCCCCTCCAGTCCCGCGTGCGCCTTGATCCAGAACAGAGCAACATGCTTGTTTTGGTTGCTGCACTGCCTCAGGTTCTCCCGGGCTTCGACTGCGAAGGGATGAAGAGAGCGGTGGTTTTTGACCGTTTCCAGTGCCGATCGCGAGTCACTGAAAATACCATATGTAATGTCTTTTTGCTTGGCGATCTCCCGCGTGGCTTTACATATGGCCAGCAGTTCTGCCTGGTAGACCGTGCAGTAGGCCCCTCCCCCGACCCCTCCTCGCCTCATATAGGGCAGCTGCCTCTCGTATTCGGAGGTCGAGGGGAAGCATCCCCGCCAACACTAGTGCCGAGTTCAGGGAAACGGTGCGATAGGACTTGCACAGTTTCTGTGCAAATCCCCGCTGGACCGCATTTAACCTCTTTGTGACGCACTGTTTTGTGGCTGCAGGTGCCCATGCACCTGCCGCGTACATTATTACCGGTTCCACCACTGCCGTGTACATGGTGCGGATGACGTCGGGGTGGAGGCCCCAGCTGACCTTCGCTGCCCTCGACAACTGCTTATAAAAGTCCGTCGCCTTCTGACAAACGTTGGCGACGTGCTTGTTGAACGTAAGCTTATTGTCGATTGTTAGCCCCAGGATCTTGATTTCCTGCTTCATGCCAATGGCTACCCCTCCCATGCTGAGCCGTGGGGTGTCGAACTTCAGTTTCCGCGTGATTACCATCGCATTGGTCTTATACGGTGCGAATTTCAACTTATTGCTGACAACCCACTGATAAACATGGGCGAGGGCGTCATTGGCCTTCCGCTCAATCTCGATCGCTGTATCGCCATCGAATACTAGCACCACATCATCAGCGAAGGCTTGGCAGTAGTGTTCCCGATCTACCAGCCCTTTTAGTAAGGGGTCCAGAAGGGTGTTCCAGAGCATCGGCCCTCCGATCGATCCCTGGACACAGCCCTTCGAGGTTTCCCTTACCACTTCAACTCCAGCGTACCTGACCCTGACCCTTCGGTCACTGAGGTAGCTGTCCACGACTCTCCTCACATTTACCGGGCAATTTTCCTCAGCCAGTCTGGTTCTTATGACAGGCCACCATGCGCTGTCGAAGGCCCCCTCTATGTCTAGCGAGACCACTACTATCAGCTTTCGCTCACTGAGCTTGCTGCGAATGTGGCCCACCAGATCATAGAGGGAGTCTTTCGTGCTACTTTGGGGCATGAACCCGTACTGGCGAGTACTGAGTTTCGGTATAATGTGCCATTTAACTCTGTTCATGACCATTTTCTCCAGGACCTTTCCCAGCACTGGCAAAATACCAATTGGTCGGTATGACTTTGGAGCTGTGTAGCTCTCCTTCCCAGGTTTCCTTAGGATCACAACTGTGGCCTCCTTCCAGGTCCCGGGAAAGTAGCCCAGCTCCAAGCACTTATTGGCCAGTAGGGGTATTCAAGAAGATGCTCGATGACCATGCTTCCTTAATAAAAATCAACACGGAAGGCATGGTCAAATTACAAGAGAAGTTAGAGAAGGCCGAACTACAAACCTACGCGAGTGTAGTGTCGTCCGCTGGGAGACATCCTCCGGAGCGAACCGCACTGCACTCGCTGGTAGTCACGGCGACCGACGAGCAGGAGACAGGCGAGGACGTGCTGAATAGGATCAGGAAGGCCGTAAACGCCAAAGAGGGAGGAGTGGAAGTCGAAAAGATCAGGAAAGCCAAAGACAGAAAGGTTATCATGGGCTTCCGAAATAAGGAAGAAAGGGAGAAGGTTAAGACCAGGCTGACAAAGTCAGAAAACCTGGTAGCCGAGGACCTAAAAAATAAAGACCCATTAGTTGTGCTCCAAAACGTTCTGCAGTACAACACGGACCAGGACATCCTCGAGGCGCTAAAGAAACAAAATAAGGACCTCCTCAAGGGACTTGGCGAGGCCTATAGGCTAGAGATAGCCTATAGGAAGCGCACGAGGAACCCGCTCCAGAGCCACGTCGTAATGCGGATGTCCCCCGCGATTTGGCGACGGCTGACGGAGGCTGGGTCGGTACACATCGAGTTCCAGAGGATCCGAGTGGCCGACCAGTCTCCGCTGGTGCAGTGTTCGCTTTGTCTGGGGTACGGTCATGGCAGACGTTTCTGCCAGGAAACCCAGACAAGGTGTAGCCACTGTGGGGGTGCCCACATGAAGGCAGATTGCCCAGACTGGCGCGAGGGTGCGGGACCGACGTGTTGTAACTGCAAGCGCGCAAAGTTAGAAAAGGTTGAGCACAACGCCTTCAGCCAAGAGTGCCCCATAAAGAGGAAATGGGATGCATTAGCCAGAGCAACAACAGCGTATTGCTAAGGTGGTCACCGGCGGAACATCCAACTCAAACAAGAGGCCATACGTAGTAGCCCAAGCAAATCTGCAAAGAAAGGCACTGGCAACAAATGAATTTATGCTTGAGGCGAACAAAAGGAACATGGCCTTTGCACTGCTCCAGGAGCCGTACATCGGAGGCATAGGTAGAATGAAGGACTACCACGGCGCTAGAATTTACCAGTGCAACAGAACGGAGGACGGTGCCGTCAAGACAGCAATCGCTGTCTTTGACGGTGATATAGACGTCCTCCAGTGCCCGGACTTCACCACACCTAACATCACGGTGGTGAAGATGAGGACAGTTGCCTGGGAGATCGTGGTAGCCTCGTTCTACTTCGAACCTAAGCCAGAACCGATAGAGCCATACTTGGAGCAGCTTAAAAAGATTGAGCGGCATTTCGGCCGGCAGATCATCATGGGCGGCGATGTCAATGCGCAAAACTCGTGGTGGGGTAGCCAGAAAACCAATAGTAGAGGGAATGAGGTGGCTGGTGCTCTTGAGGAAATGGATTTGCAGATACTCAACGTCGGCGATACCCCGACGTTCTACACTGTTCGTGGTGCCAGCGTCTACTCCAGTAGAGTAGACATAACGGTCTGCACGGCGGATTTACTTGGCCTAGTGGACGACTGGGACGTCGTCGAAGGCCTGACGAGCTCGGACCACAACACCATCACCTTCAGTCTGGCCTTGGAGAAGGCAAGGGGTATACAAATCAGAAGTACAACACGAAAATATAATAGCAGAAAAGCAGACTGGGATCAGTTTCATGAGAAACTAACCCAGTTGCTCTTAGATAAGAAATTTAACATTCAGGAAATACACAAAATTAAAAACAAAACAGAACTAGAAAACAAAATAGAAATATACCAGAACACAATTATAGATTCAGCCAATAAGAGTATACCCCTTACTAAGCCAAAAAACAAGGTCAGCTTACCATGGTGGTCAGACGAGCTCGCCACGCTGAAGAAGGCAGTCGCCACAAAAAGGCGTAGGATCCGTTGTGCAGCACCCGTTAGGCGAGAGGCCGTCGTCGCTGAGTACCTGCAAATTAAACAAGAATATGAGGATAAATGAAAAAAAGCTCAAACAGAAAGCTGGAAAGCTTTCTGTGAGAGACAAGACGGGGAAGGGCTATGGGACGGCATATACCGCGTCATAGGCAGAACCAAAAAGAGGCATGAGGACTTGCCCCTGACCGTGAACGGAAAGGCGCTGGACAACCTCCACTCTGCCGAATTGCTGGCGGAAACCTTCTACCCCGGGGATAGGGAGGCAGATGACGCAGTGGAGCACAAAAATAAAAGAGCGATGGCGGCAAAGGTGAACGTCGTGGGCCATGATGAGATTCATGACCCATCGTTCACCATCGAGGAGCTAAATTCCTCCCTGCGTTCATTTAACCCCAAAAAGGCCCCGGGGGCCGATGGCCTGACAGCCGATATCTGCCAGCATTCGATTGACCATGATCCGGAAACTTTCCTGGGTAGGGTAGTGTAGGGTAGGGTAGGGTAGGGTAGGGAAGGGTAGGGTAGGGTAGTGTAGGGTAGGGTAGTGTAGGGTCGGTTAGGGTAGGGAAGGGTAGGGTCGGGTAGGGTAGGGTAGATAAATGTTTGTTGTTTTTATGGCATAACAAAGTTTGCCGGGTCAGCTAGTTTTTAATAAATGCTTATCTCATATTATTATTGTGTTAATTTTTTCCACCAAAAGACACCGACTACTGAAAAGAAAGTAATTTTTGGCTTTGTAGTGTTTTGTTTTGAAAGTCGGTTTGATTTTTTTTGTTTAAAAGTTGTTTTACTGCATTAAATTAGGTTTTTGATACGTAGGTACTTAAGCTTGCAGCAATGGTAAATCAGTAGGAAATAAATAAATAAGAAATACCTATCGCTCTTTAATAATATTCGTATAACATCACAGAAGTTAGGTACTTACAATAAAGAAACAATATTATTCAATAAATTTGTACCTATACTCGGCATTTTAATTCGATTCCAGATTTGACAATTTATTTATTTATTTATTTATTGGCCCATCTACAATTGTTATACTGTTTATTCTAGTAATACAACCAATATGATACATGCATAGTATACAATATGATGCGATAGACACAGCATGCAAAAACAAAAAATTACAACATCTATAAAATTACAATAGTAGTGCAGAAATAACATTTACAACAACAAGTGGGTAGTTTTAGAAACACAATAGGTACAGTGATGACAAGAAAAATAAATAAAAAAATAAATAAAAATAAATAATAAATAAAAGAAAAAATAAATAATAAATAATTTCAGTGTTGCAACGTTATGACAAGTACTAAATAGTGACGTTGCGAAATTATTCGATATGGAAATGGAATATTTCTGGATCGATTCTTCTCGTTTATAATTTTACTCTCGTAAACTAAGTATATCAGGAAATTAAATATTTCTGAACCGATAACTTAGTTTTGACGATTAATTAACGATCTGAGACTTTTCTTTTATAATTGTGTGTGAAATAAATAAAAAAATGTGATCATGAAGGAACATGACAAATAGATAGATGTATTATGGTAATAATTTATTTTATAAATTGTCGCCGTCATCGCTATCGCTATCGCTGTCACTTTCTGTAACATTTATTATAAATGTGTCTGTGATATTGTCAATTAACATATCTAGCCTACTCATTTTTAGGGTTCCGTAGCCAAATGGCAAAAAACGGAACCCTTATAGATTCGTCATGTCTGTCTGTCTGTATGTCTGTCTGTCTGTCTGTCTGTCCGTCCGTATGTCACAGCCACTTTTTTCCGAAACTATAAGAACTATGCTGTTGAAACTTGGTAAGTAGATGTATTCTGTGAACCGCATTCAGATTTTCACACAAAAATTAAAATAAAACAATACATTTTGGGGGTTCCCATACTTGAAACTAAAACTAAAAATATTTTTTTTCATCAAACCCATACGTGTGGGGTACCTATAGATAGGTCTTCAAAAATGATATAGAGGTTTCTAATATCATTTTTTTCTAAACTGAATAGTGTGCGCGAGAGACTTTTCCAAAGAGGTAAAATGTGTGTCCCCCCCCTGTAACTTCTAAAATAAGAGAATGATAAAACTGAAAAAAATATATGATGTACATTACTATGTAAACTACCAGCGAAAATTGGTTTGGTCTAGTTAGTAGTTTTTTTTTAATACGTCATAAATCGTAAACCGCAATTTACCAATTACGGAACCCTTCGTGCGCGAGTCCGACTCGCACTTGGCCGGTTTTTTCCTCTTCTTTGACAACATGGGATACGCATTTAGACCATTCGGTAGCCGTAATTTTTTGAATGCCTTCCTGAAATAAATTTCTCACGTCTGTCAATTTGAAGGTTTTATTATTTTGAGCTACATGCCCCTTTACCTGCGCCCATATCAATTCGATAGGGTTTAGCTCGCAATGGTAAGGGGGCAGTCTTAAAACCGTGATCCCATGTTGTGCTGTCATTTCGTCTACAGCGTACTTATTAAAAGACTCGTTATGTGGAATCAGTTCTAAAAGCGTAGCTTTAACCATATCTGGTTCGTAATGAATATTTTTATTTAAAAGCCAATCTTGAATGGCAGCTTTTTTCCAGCTCATTTTTGGTGCCGTTTCCAATTTTCGGGTGTGGTAAGGTGCATTATCCATCACCACAATTGAGTTTGGTCTTAACTTTGGTAAGACTCCAGCGAACCACTCCTCAAAACAAACTGCATTCATCTCATCATGGTAATCTTCACAATTTTTCTTTGCTTCAAAAATCATGAGCCCCTCTTCCAGGAAGCCTTCTTCACTACCTATATGGCTAATTATGAGACGTTTGCCTTTTCCAGATGGATTTTTTAATCCAGTGGTCAGTCCCTCCAATAACGCTTGTCGAGATGATGTGACTTTCTTGTCCACCCAAGTTTTTTTTACAGTATGACCTTAAAATAAATATAGTACATGAACATTCAATATTACTATTAAATTGAATGTAAAATGTATATAAATTCATTTTGTGTATAAATGTTAGCCTTACCTGCGTCAACCCAAGTTTCATCTTGATAATATATATGTCTCCCTTCTCGTCGAAACTGAAATATAGATCGCAAGTAACGCTGGCGCCATGTTATTATATCATTTGGATCAATAAGTGTGCTCTTGCGTGACTGTGCAACAAATTTAAAATTAAGATGCTTCAAAATTTTTCTGAGGGTGTCTTTGGAAATCTTGGGCATTTCTGAATCATCGTTCATCACTTGTAAAATCTAAAATAGTATATTTTATAATAGCTTGGAATCATTACTTATATATAAAAGATGTAGGTATAAAATAATACTGTCTGACTGATTGACTAACCTTTGCAATGGTTGGAGGTTCATTTCGGTAAAAGAACTGATGAACAATTCTTCGTATTGCAGAGAATGTAAATTCATCAATTTTATCTTTGAAACTTCGCTTTGGTCCAGTTTTTTTAGGAGGAGTTGGCGGCGCACCTTTATTTACTTCCTTCAAAACGTTACAAACAGAGCGTGAGGTTATCCCAATATGTCAGCAACTTTGCTCATACATTCATTTTCTTCCACAACTTCAAAGGCCTCCAATTGCGCAGAAATTTCATTTTTCACGTATTTGTAGGCGTTGCGGATCATTACTTTTTCAGTAACAGTGAAAGCTTTTCGTGGACGTTTTTTTCTTGGGAACAAGAAAACATCCACGTCTTTTTGTGATGTACTTGGCTGAGGATCCATTTTGATGAAAAACCAAAATAAATAGATTCACTCAAAGTTCACAAAAAACTATAAACGTAAGAACAAACACAACATAACAACACTTTAACAAAAACTCAACAAAATAACAAAATATCGATTCGCAATGAAATAAGATATTCGTGCAGTCAGACTGGGAGAATGAAGCCGAATGACACGATAAACAAAATGGAAATGGCGATAGTTGCACGAGCGCGCACGGGTTGCCAATACTGACAACTATCTAGGCTCTTTTATTATAAGTTTTGTTTATAATATAAAAACAAAAATATTAACTTTTTATAAAATAGAGCAGCGATTACTAATTAATTAATAATTATTATCAATAATTATGTAATTATTTAAATAAAAATCAATAATTTAGTCTTTAATTGGCACACTGATGGCACACACTGATTGTTTATCGATTTTTGTGTTCATCACTACACTATTATATGTGGTATCATTATTTCACAAAATGACAGAAGCTAATGTGAAATCTGGAATCGAATTAAAATTCTGACTTTAGGTACACAGTTTGTATAAAAAATATTGATAGTGTGTTGTTATTACCATTCTGACATACATCAATTTCTGTCTTATCGGTTTCGTTAGAACTAACAAATATTTATATTGACGCGCTCATCAGTGTGATGAGCGCGTCCTAAAAACTAATGGCCACAGATGACAGTGGCAGTGAGCGAGAAGATGGATGGATGTCGCAAATTTTAATGGAAGGGAAGCAGAAAATAAAATGGAAATTAATTCAGAACCAAACACGGAAACTCGAATTATGGAAGAAGACAATATGATAGGTCACCCAACAAAACGAGGAAGAGAAGATAATAAAGAAGAAAGCTGGACTAAAGTGGAGAGAGACAGAGGAAAGAAACACAAATTATTTAAAAAGAGTTTTTATTTGGAGTAAATAAACGTTGCCAAAGCAGTTTCCTATAGCAAAATTATTTAAAAGCCTGAGTTTAACCGATATAATACACATTAAATATTATTATTATTAAAGCCCTTTATTTATCCTTATATCATATACCATATCAATTATTCAATAAGATTATAACATTAATTAAATACAATTTCAATTCAATTCAGTTTAGTTTCACATTTAGTTCGATTTTGATTTAAAGTTAAAATGCATATTAAACTAGATTACAATACTTGTTATTCTAATTAAGGACCTCTTTTCGAGTAAAGGCCTTCTCCATTTCACTCCATAGTTTTCTGTCCTTGGCTTTTGATTCTCAGTCTTTACCTGCCCGGCGAGCATGGCCTACTGTGACATCGCTTAAGTCACACTTTTAATCACAGTTTGGGCGATAAACTCATTTTATCTTAAATGCTAGCACGATGGCGTGAGATATTTTCTTGACTTGTGGCATAACTTCTTGACGTTTATTTTTTCTGTTTTCGGAAATTTACCAATTTTATTGCAGTTTCGGTTTAACCTTGGCCATAAAAACCATTTATGTTCTGAGAAGCATAGCCCTACGACGCACTGTTTCCGAATTATGGGCCTCCGTGTCTTATTTTATTTTGCATAAAACGCTCTATATTTCCAAAATGATATCTCGAAAACGGTATGTCCTAGGCAAACAATAACCAAAATTTAGCCCCCCCCTTCGCTACCCCCATGTTAGCAGCATCCCAACATGAATTATAAGTTTGTTTTTTTTTTTTACATTGCTTGGTTTTCGACTTGAACTACGGTCATGACAAGTTATGATAAAATATGTCATGTCTTACAATTTGTCTTAAATGCTAGCACGGGACAACCATGTGACATAGTTTGCAGTCGCGACTTGCTTTTCTTGTTGTTGACTTCATAGTACGACATAATTTGAATAGACGACCAAATAAATTAAAATGTAAAAAAGTATGCCGTTCATACAGCTAAACAACTTTTTAATTTTGTTGGGAATAAATTAATATTTGACCCACGACCATAGACTTATGCACACTTCATTTTTCTTTGTTTGTTTGATAACATATTATGTGTTTGTTAGAAAGATATAATTATTGTGAAAATTTTAATAATTACTAAAAAATATAATAGCTTGGACCAATACCGGTGGGCCCCTATTTTTTATATTTTAAATGTTTTTTGGGGATTTTATTTCTGAAACATTTAAAAATGTAGAAAGTAAGAAGAATATGGTATAAAAGAAAATAATTATAAAAAAAAAAACAAAATAAAAATAAGAACAACAATCAAAAAAATTACAGTTATGAAAAAGTAATAATATAATAGTAGATTAGTAGCCAAGGGCTGTAAGGCATCAATTGCAGCCCGAGATACTTAGGCGCACGAGCGCAGCGAGGGCGCCTATAGTTCGAGGGTGCAATTGGTGCTTACACCCGAGCTAACTATTCTGCTTTACATCTCGATTGTGAGGTAAGTAGAAAAAAACCGTCATTACAAGAATACAACATTTTTTTTTAAATATTTTTTTCAAGAACGAAATTGAGCTTCGCCGTTCCATATTTAAAATTGATGACTATTATACTCACACGAAGACAAGGCTGAATCACAGACTACTTAGATGGGCTGAATAGCAAAGCGACCTCTTTGGTCATTGGGCTGAATGCATGATGTCTATTGCCAGTATGATGGTTAGATGCAGGGTTGGATTATGTAGAATAGAATAGAATAGAATATACTTTATTGTACACCATAAAAGTTACACTTCTATTTTATAAGAAAAAACTATAATACTACAATTATACTATAATTATAGTATTTATACTATAATTTCGCTCTTTGTACTATATACTATCCACATCTAAGGATAGTACGCTAAAATACTATAATTTAAAGGTTGCTTCCGAATTCTTAGTTTTACGTCATATGAATATTTCGACCGTGCGTGTATCCGACCGAATTCTGATCTTGCGATGTTTTCTTTGTCGATGGCCGGGGATTCCCCGATTATCCTCCGCAATACAAAAGATAGAAATCTTTCCACTAATCTCGTTCCTTTCATTCCATTCGAAATTCAAAGTGACAACAATCGTTTGCGAATTTTAGTGTAAAATAATACGTTTTTTTAGTGTTTTAATTAATTATGGACAGTGGCAGTGATGGTCAAGAAAATGACGATAGACCGGGAGTATCCACCCCTAAGAAATAACGTCTGAGTAGAGGCGATATGTTAGAAAAACAGAAACATCGTCTTCAAAAGTGTAGGCCGGATTGGGAAAAGGACCCTAAGTTCAGTAAGTGGCTCACTCAGGACCCTAAAATACCCTAAAATTTTGTCATAACTGGTGTTGATTTTAATGACTAATTAGTTAAATTAAAAATAAATAAAGTGTACTATATTTTTTTATAAATACTATCCTTTTCATTTTTTTGTGCTATCTTTTTCAACGTACCTAAATCCAACCCTGGTTAGATGTACGCGAACTTTTTGAAAGAAAAAAGTGTTTTTTTTTCAATTACTTACCGCCCTAGGGCTTTTCTAGCTACATTATTACCCTAGAGCGCTAATTAGTCACCTACAAGCCCCATTTGGAGGTAATAAGAACCTACTTACCGAACATGAGAGATGTAAAATTAATTAATAATCCTGTAACATTTCAATTAATTAATAAGCATTGATCACCATACACACAAAATGAATTTATTGCCTTTTGGTGCAGTAATTAGAAGGCAAATATATTTATTTTCAACTGTAAAATTTTATCACCACCTCCGAACGAAAGTGATACATTTTTCTAAATCATCTGTCAAAATGTGACATTTGTGACAAAATGGGTGCGCCCGTATTAGCAATTAAGACTCGATGAGTCCCAAACAAACGTCAGGAAATTTTCTCACGCCGTCGGTGCCATTATTTAGGACAAAATGGCGTTATCGCCCAAACTGCGATGAAATGTGTGACTCAAGCCATGTCACAGTAGGCCGTGCTCGCCGGGCAGCAACAAGAAAGGCATGTTGCGCCTTTAAAATATGTCACATGTTTGACCCGTGCTAGCATTTATGACAAATTGTAAGACATGACATAATTTATCATGTCTTGTCACAAATGTCTTGGGTACGCCCATGCTCGCTAGGCTGCTGTCTCTTTAATTTCATCAAGCCATCTTCCAGGGGTCTACCTCGTTTTCTTTTGCCGACAGGGCCAGCCCAGTGTACTATTTGATTGGACCATCTGTCGTTATTCATACGGGCAACGTGGCCTGACCATTTCCATTTTAACTTTTTGCAGTGAGTTACAGCATCTGTTACGTTGGTCCGTTTCCTTATATCTGAGCTCTTTTGTTTATCCATGCGTTTTAGGTTTAGAATGCTGCGCTCCATTGCTCTCTGGCGGGTTTGAATTTTTCTTTCAATTCTTCCATTATAGATCAAAGACCTTATACTAATACGTATAAGGTCTTTGTTATAGATCCATGTTTGACAGGCGTATGATAGGCAGGGCAGTAGGCAGGAATCCAAAACAATCGACTTTAGACTGTTGGGTAGGTTTGACTTTAATAGTTCTTTGTAGCTCCAAAATTTATTCCAAGTCATGTTTATACGTCTGTTTACTTCATCCATATGTCTAGATTTTTTGAAGGAGATTTGTTTGCCTAGATAAATATATTCCTGTACATACTCTAGTAGTCCATCTCCAACTTTAATTGGTCGTTCTGCTCTGTTTGTCATAACCTTGGTTTTAGTGGTGTTTAGTTCTAAGCCAATGTGACGACTGACGTTGTTTATCATAATTTGTAACTGTGTTGGTGTTTCCGAAAACAGTACGATGTCATCGTCAAATCTTAGGTTGCTAAGGTAGTTTCCATTGTAACGTTGTACTCGGCTGCTAACGCATCTGAATCCGAGTAGAAAAAAATAGGAAATAAAAAGTACCTAATTGCGCTTGCAGCTGATGTTTTTAACTGGCAATACTGCAATGAGTAATTAAATACTGTCGCAAACTCCGCGCACGAACTAGTTTGTTGAATGTTGGTAGTTAACTTCCCTCTTAATAGGTATGACTAACGCTCGCGGACTTCCTGCGGTTGGTGGAACAGTCAGTCAGTCTCGACCGGCGTTCACTTGACACTACGCAGCAGAGAGTGACAGTGTCGGCACAGTGCTAATCATACCTTTGCCACCTTCTTATAGTCACCTAGAACGAAATATTTCTTGTATTAGCTGCACATTATCGTGAACAATAGAAAATTAATTAATCTCAGTGTAACCCCAGATTGGGGTAGTGTTGCAAAACCTATAACTAGATATAAGTGATCATTGCATGACTTGCTAAAATTTCGCTATTCGAAAATTTTGTAATAATGTCTACTTTGGACACTTGAACCGTTGATTCACATAAATTGCGCTGGTGTATCCAACGGTGATTGTTAATTTAAACACCATATTTTAACTTTTATGTTTTCACCGAATGCCCGTAACAAAGGTGTAACGGGTCATGACGGTTAAATAATCTTCATCCTTTCATCTATTATTTTCCTTGTTCAAGTAGTATTGGTGAGTGGTAGTAAGTCGATGGAAGTAATTGTTTTGTAAAATTCTGTTAATCATTATTGTTATTTTTTCCATCTACCTCACATCACTAGATGTTATCATTTTATAATTCATCATGCTTTTAAATTTTACCACGCTGCTTAGACTGCTTCATCTTGATGGCTAATTGATGCTAGATCACCGCTTTCCATCGTAGATTCCATGTTCGACGGTGGTCAGGATGTTACAGTCAGTGGTACGAATTCTAAAATGCCTAATTCGGGATATTCCAGGGTTCTTCTATACCGGACAATCTTCCGTGTTGCTACAAGGGCTGAGGCTGGAAAACCCTACGTGCTACCCTCCGATACGAAGATCGACCTACCTACCTGGCTGCCACCAGTCACCTACGTTCTGGAACTACAGGATAGTGGTTTTCTTTCGGCGGTCTAAAACCTAACATGCGCTCGATGTCGAGAACTCACACCAGCCTCTTGCTGGGTTTCTATTTAGATTTTATATAATATTTTTTTAAATAAATTTTTGTATATACCCTCTCTTCGAGAGTTTAATTTACCTGCCTGGCCCCTAACCGTTACACCATTTATAAAAATACCTTTATTAGTCCAGTTTAGGTTTTTCATGATGTATTGAAGAACAGCAATGAACAATCTGGGTGATAATGGGTCACCCTGTCTCACACCACTGCTTATTTTTATTTCTGGACCTTTTTTATCCAATTTGACTCTACTTACACTTTTCTTATAGATATCCTTTATGAGCTCTATTGTTTCAGTTGGTACGTTGCAGTCCTCTAAGGCTCTCCATATACTTTCATGTGAGATCGAGTCAAATGCTTTGGCATAATCAATGAAGGCCAGATAAAGTGAAGATTGCTGTTCTTCATATTTTTCAATGACTAGTTCCAGCGCGTGTATGTGATCGACCGTTGAGAAACCTTTCCTGAATCCTGCTTGTTCTACTGGCTGGTACTTCCCCGTATACTTTTCCAGGCGATTTTCTAAACATGAGGCAAATAGTTTGTAAATGACTGGTTGTAGGCTGATGGGGCGGTAATTGCCAATATCAGCTGGGTCGCCTTTTTTATATAGTAATATGATATCAGACTGCGCCCAATCTTTTGGTATTTTTCTTTTGTCCAGTACTTTGTTGTAGAGATTAGTTATATAAGTAACTAGTAGATATTTAGCTATCTTTAAGGCTTCGTTTGATATGCCATCTGGGCCATTGTTTTTGTCTGTCTTAAGAGGAAATACGGGCGGAGAGACTTTTGAAAAATAGGTATTTGAAAAAACTATCGCTGTCGCTCTGCGAACTGCGAGCGCGTGGCACCCGGCCGCCTTATCCATGTGTGAGTAAGTTGACAGTGTGTGCGTGCCTCCAAAACGCTCCCGGCCGCGGCTCGCGCATTTCTTGTAATCGCCCCAGTCACTCGTTACTTTTGTTGTTGTGGATTGTGGACAGATATCCAACAATATATGTTATTCTTAACAGCAAACGCAGAAAATCCTTTTTTGGACGTGACTAATAATACTGTAGTGCAATTTAATAATGTAATTGCTAAATTTATTGGCGGAAAAATAAATTAACTTTGCAGGAAGTGGCTCATATCACATCAGACAAGATGTTATGGAGTAGTAACTTCATGGAATAGCGAAGGGTTATGCATGCACGCATTCAAAAAAAATACAGGGCTGCAGTCCGGGCCAAAATACAAAAAAAAATAGAACAAAAACAGCGTTCGAAAAAAATCACAGAGATTTACCGAAAAAGGAAACTGACGTATCCCAAAGACGGAACGAGCAAAATAAAAAGAACTACATAACCTGTTAAAACTACGGTCGCTTAGAGTTGGAAGAAGATATGCCTTTGGATATATATAAATTAAAAGAAAAATAAATTTCTTGAAAGATTGCTCTCAACTAAGGATGTTCAAAGAAAAATAGTGGGGGCCAAAGCGATAATAGCTTATGGGAAATTGAAAGACTAAAGAGGCTTACGGCGTCGAATTTTGGGCGAATATGTAAGATGCGACCGAAAACATCGGTTCGCAAAATATGAGAAACGTTATTATATAACAAATTTAAAGGAACCGTGGCTACCAATTATGGCAAGGAAAAGGAATCTGAAGCGATCGATCAATTTATCAAGCACACGGGGCTACAGGTATTAGAGTGTGGAATGTTTATCGATGAAAACAAACCCTTTCTAGCGGCAAGCCCGGATGGTCTGGTAGGTGAAGACTCGATAATAGAGGTAAACTGTCCTTATGAAATTGCAAGTATGTCACCTGAAGACGGAATTCATCAAATGGATTTAGAGCTGTTTTCAAGAAGATTACAACCTGCCTCTCTGTTTAGCGTTTGTGGAATACGAGAAGCCTTCGATTCGATCGACAATTGGGCTGTACTGCAGTCTCTCCAATGGTACCAAATTGACTACACCGGTACATTGAAATGTTTGTATAAAAACGCTACCATGTCAGTTCGTCTTCAGACTTTCGCTACCATGTCTTTCACCGGAAGACGTTGCATTGGAAGGCCTCCCACCAGGTGGACCGATGACTTGGTGAAGGTTCCGGAGATCCGCTGGATGCGAGACGCACGGGACCGATCAATGTGGTGACCCTTGGGGAGGCCTATGTCCAGCAGTGGCTGATATGATGACGATGATGATGATGAAATAGATTTATGTATGTTTAAAGGCAAAATGTTACAATTAAAACAGAATCACAATTATTTCTACCAAGTACAAGGCTAACTAACTCGTCGAGATTTCTGTTATTTTATTTAGGTAGTCCCAAAAGCTTTTATTTTTCAAAATATTAAGAGGGACGATGCATTATGGCATAAAAATGGAACCATTATTAGAAAAGTTCGATAGATTTGATTTGATTTGAAAAGTTCTACCACATTAGTGGTAAGCCTAAGGCATTAGCCTTTTACCAGAAATCATTGACGGTTGGATACCAAAGAATAAACCAGTGAGAGAAAGCACGTCGTCATAATCCGCCTAGCCTTTTCCCATCTACGTTAGAGTCGGATGCAGCTGAATACGAGTATTTTGATGGATCGACTGCCTATCTGACTTCCACAACCAGTTACTGGGTAATATGCAACCCCTTGGTAAAACGGGTCAGACTTTCGGGCTGTCAAAGCCGAAAATAACAGCCGGGACCAACGGCTTAACGTGCTTGGCGAGACACGGTCGGGTCTTGGTATGTATAGATGGTCACCCATCCACGGACCAACCACGGCAAGCAAAGCTTAACCTGATCGATTGACCCGTGCGGCTGACGTTGAAATAAGTTTAATTTCGCTGATGTACCCAGTAGGCGATCTAGAGATTGCGGGTACCTATCCGATATATAATTTACTGCTTTGTATTGAAAACTTTTTGTAATAAACATTTATAGACATGCACTTTATTTTATTTTGTATCCAATACTTTTGAATACTTCTATTTGTATTTCTCACGAACAGCACATGTAAACAATATAAATGTGTTTATCGATAACTGTTTTCAACACTAGTATATCGATATTATTTTCAACTACTACGCATCACCTTTCCGTCTGTGTACGTATTATGCAGACCCCTTGCGTCTCACCCCGCCCACAAATTCGTGCGATAAGGACACCTGCAGATTCGACAAATTTTCTTAAGTAAAAAGTCATAATTCGAGGTTTGGCTCTCGTCTGTTTTCTCCTCTAATATTGGACCGATTTAGAAGATATTTCATAAACTGAATAAAAAGGATATTTACTATGTCCCTATGTTTTCCTTTTTTCAATAATATTTGTCAAATTTGTGCACTAGGGCTCTGAAGACAGCGACTCAATACAGACAATTTTGAGCATTTTGAGAGGGTTCTAGTTCTTATACGGATAATATATCACCAAAAAGGAAAACATAGGGACATAGAAGAAGTTGATATTTATTTTACTGTAATACTTTTGGATTCTGCATGTAAAGGGATCGGTAGAAATCTGTTGCTATATTCATTATTTGTGATCTTGAGTATGTTTTACTAGTCTTTGTTAAGGCACGGTATCCACTTTTTTGTAGTGTTAATTTCTTTGAAACCTTTTTTCAGACTTCTTGCAGTGTTAAGGTGTTTATTTATAATTTTAGTGTGTTTTCAATTTAGAGTAGTAACATTCAATGTCATCTCTTTCGGATAGCTTTGATGTTTTTATGTTTTCTTCAAGAGTTTCTATGTATTTGGCTTGGTTTTCGTTATCGATTTTTGTTGTTTTGTTGTTAAATGCAATTCTGCTTTTTCTGGTTTCCTATAGGTGCATGGTACTTCTGATAAGTCTGCGGTCGCTAGAGAAGGCGAACCGCTTGATAACCTATATATTTGAAAAGTGTATATTTGACTTTTGTTTCCTTTTGGCGATAACCAAGTCCACAAGTTATTTATTTTCTTTTTAAATATACTATTGATTATTGTAAGATTGTTTTCAAGAGCAAACTGTAAAAGTCTTTCACCTCGTTTGTCCCTTTTACCATAGCAGTATGGTCCGAGTATGTGCTTTTCACTAAGCAGACGCTGACCAATACGAGCATTAAAATCACCCATTAGTACAAGGTTTTTAATTGTAGTTTTCTTTAATCTCCAGCAACTTACCGTAGAAGCTGTCTATATCTTGGAAACTGGCATTGCAAGTCGGTGCCTATGCTTGGACAATAGAGAGTACTGTACTTTTAAATTTAAGGTTTAGTATAAATACTCTTTATTTAGCAGTGGTGGCCCAGTGGTTACGATCACGACTTACGAGTTGTAGGTCGTGGGTTCGAACCCGAGCAGGCGCTTTACTTTGTGTAATTTCTTTCATCACCACTGCTCTCAAATCGGTGAAGGAAAACATCGTGAGGAAACCGGCATGTCCTAGAACCAACAATTCAAAGACATGTGACATCTACCAATCCGCACTGGGCCCGCGTGGTGGATTATAGCCCACTCCCTCTATGGAGTATAGAGGAGGCCTGTGTCCCAGCAGTGGAAACATCAAAAGGCTGATGATGTTATGATGATGATACATATTCTTTCTGTTACCCCGATAAAACTCTCTATGTTTTCTTTCAAGTAGCTTTTTATAAGAAATCCAACACCATGTAGACCTCTGGATTCACCATAATAACAAAAATATTATCTGTTTCCTCTAATATAGCATATCCTCTTCTTCTGATCTCTGCCAGTCCGACAATATCATATTTAATTTTTGATAAAGCTTCTTTTAATGCCAATAGTCTTTCAGTTGATAGGAGTGATCTAGTGTTTAATGTACAGATATGGAGCGTTTGAATAGGAGGGTTTTGGTCTCTTGCCCCCACGGTGACCAACCGGCTTGGGGTGCGATTTGTTTTAGTTTGGTGTTGTTTATTGTTGTTATCGTTCTTTCGGTTGTCGGGGGCGCTTAATTGTTTTTTGGTTTATCTGTTGTGGAATTTGATCTTTCGCGTGTTACGTAGTTTAGTATGTTTGGTTTAAGTACATGTTTTGTAGTTGTAATTGTTTTGATGTTTGATTTATCTTTAGTTTCATTAGTGTTGTTTATCTTCTTTTGTGTTGTTTTATTCGGAGATTCGCTCTGTTCTTTTTTTCTATTTTCGCGGTTTTGATCATTTGGACTTTTTACTATCAGTTTATCGTACTTTATGAATGCAATATTCCCTTTTTGTTTTTCTTCTTCTACTTTTGGCTGTAGTTGTTTTAGTATTTTAAGTATATCTTTGGGGTAGTCCTCTTTGATATAAATGCCAGGCGGTAGAAATTTTTTGTTTTTGAAAATTAGGCGTTTTTTCCAAATTGTAGTTAGTGTGATGACCACTGGACGGCTTTTGGAATTTGTCGGAACCACACTTACGTGGCGTGGCGCAGGATCCACCAATCAAACGACTCTGTTCCAACCTACGTCATAACGCAACGTGTTTTGTAGCCAATCAACTGCGTCAGAAGGCGCCATGACACGCCACGCCACGTAAGTGTGGTTCCGTCTAGAACTTGACAGAGTGATATCATGTCATGGTTATGTTGGTAGCACTACAATGACGTTATTTTTTTTCAATCACTGTGAGGTTATACTATAATGTTAATTTGTAATTTTTCTTCTATGATTGTTGTTTTCGCACTGTGACCACTTTCTAATTTTGTTTATTAATGATTATTCTGAAGATTTTCGCGTGGAATCACTATTATATGCCACTATTTGCACTATTGTTAATTATTTTTCACGGAGAACATTGACGTACCTACGTGTTTACGCTATGAGCGCCGGTACCCACCTCATTAAATATATCAACCCATATAAATTAAAAATAGAGGCTTCAACTGAGCAATGTGTGAGCAAGTTGTTGGACTGTCAAGAATTCCAAACCAGAGAGTTTTACAGCGCAATGGACGTTAACATTGCCTACGGCATTATACGGGATGTGGGCCTCGAGTTATCTGACGAGGAGGTACTGCAGGCAATCAAGTGTCCGAACGAGGTTTGCACCTCGTTAGGACGTATCCTTGAAAAGGCTACAACGACGAGATGATGGAGGCTGGGTGCCTAGTGAGGTAGCTAAGGTTCAGGGGCTCACACCTGCCAAGTTTTGTTTATGTGGACTGTCTGCGCGCCAAGGTGGAACCTTTTGTCTTTCCAGTGACGCAGTGTTCCAAATGCTGGAAGTTTGGTCACGTCAAATTAAGATGTACTTTAAAAAAAAGTTAATTTAAAAATCTAAAACCCGATTGATTAAGAATCGAACTAAAAAGCTGTTAACAAGAAAAATCATGCTGTGCAGTCGGAGGAACATATTCGCGAACTGGCTAACCACCTGACCCTCCCATTGTTAACAGCTTTTTAGTTCGATTCTTAATCAGTCGGGTTTTTGATTTTAAATTAACTTTTTTTATTTGCAACTTTTTAGTTATATTTTCTTTTTCAAATTACTTTTAAACATATAACTGGTATATATTTTTGTAATCACCTCTTAAAACCCTTCATTTTGATACCCCATTCGATGGGTTTGGACGAAAAAAAAATTGGGACCCGCACAATATGGCGCCCAAAATCCGCCATGTTTGTTTTTTTAGAACTTCACCTATCTAAGAACACTTGGGCGGTCAAGACTTATCTATCGACGACTTAATTATATGATTCGGTCAAGTGGTTTAAAAGATGTGAGGTACTTAATAAAGAATATTACAAACATACAAACATACAAACATACAAGATACGCGCGAAACACATAACCCAGTCGGGTAATAAAAAGAATAGTATGCCCTAAGTGTACAGATGAGCACAGTAACTGCGTAGTCACATCATTTAAATGTGTGAACTGTCGGGGCGACCACATGGCGCTGAACCGAAATTGCCCGATGTATGCTCGAGAAAGGCGTGTGAGGGAGCTCATGGCGGAGTATAATTGCAGCTATCACGTGGCCTGCAACATGTACGTAAGACAGAAGTTGCCAAATGATACTCTAACGAGTATGGAAACTGAGAAGCCGTAAAACAACCAACAACACCTTTAGCGGTTTATTCTTACAAGAATCGGGAAGCAGTGGTAAGTCAAATTCTTTCCCACCGTTGTTTACGCGGAGTCGACCAGAATTGATGCGTGTAGCCAATAATAATTGATCTTTGTGACACTCCTAAATTTGGAATTTTGACCTCTGTACATAAAAATCATTTTCTCGAAACCCAGGGGGGTAACCACAAGCTCTTAGAGTAAGGTTATTTTGAGATCGAGTAAGTGACAGATGTCTACAAGTCAGATACATCTGTCCCTTACTCGATCTCAAAATAACCTTACTCTAAGAGCTTGTGGTCACCCCCCAGGTCCGAGTTGAAAGTAATATTTTTATGGGTGATAAACCAACATAGTAAATGCAATCTATTTGTACCAGACAGAGGTTCTACTTCGAGCTAGAAAATAATAAATAGTGATTTCGGTAAAACATTTTTTTTCGTGGGTTCTATTATCGTTTTTGATTACATAAATAAGAGATATTTTTCTCCTTGAATTGCTTCATAAACCTGCAATACGAATAAAGCTCAATTATGTAGTTCTTTTTTACGAATTTTATTGGGTCTTTTGGGTTTCAAGTTTACGAAAATTTTACGATAAAAAAAAAAAAAACAATTATTCAAAATTGGCACATGGGAGTTCTACTCGTATATTTGTAATTAACTATTAGGTAGAAATAGCTAATAAAAAGCCGATGTCACTTTTTTGGGTCTATAAAACACTGTGCGTAGATACCTACATCACTTTCTTAAATATTACTGCTTATGAGGAAGCAAACACTGCAGATCGCAGTGTTTTATCTTGTTTAGATTGTTCAGTACACACACTCATCTCAAGGCGTACTAAACATGTTATTTATCATTTATTAAATAAATATTAGCGTGCTAGTGAGCTCAGCAAATGTTTACTATCTGTCAATGCACATTGTGATCTCGACACACGACACACGGCAGCGTACCATGAAAGTTTGCTTGTCTTAGTGGCTTATTTTATCAGTAGGTCATAAAAGAAGGAGTGGTTGAGCTAATGTTGAGCACGACACTCACTATGTATGCACACGAGATTGCAGCTAGACGTCCCTCCCTGCCGTGCCGGTCACTCGCTGCTGCACACACGAGACTGGTGCTAGACGTCCCTTCCTGTCGTGCCGGTCACTCGCTGCACACACGAGACTGGTGCTAGACGTCCCGTCCTGTCGTACCGGTCACTTGCTTCCTTTTCTCTCCGTACGTTTGGTGCTTGTGAATTATTTTTTTTCTTTTTACGGTTTGTTAATGGGATGTAGGAAAAATTGAATTATAACACTGGCATACATGTCCATCGTCGAAAGACGGACTAAGTGCCAGGAGGCTGTAGTAATTCTCAATGCACGTCTTAGATCCTCGTAAAAAGGAACCAGAAGGCTTCTCAAAACGCGCGGCTAATTTATTAGTTGGTTGTATGGCAGAGCTTGTTTCACACTTGCTGGCTGTCAGTGTCGTCAGCTACAAGCGCACGCCGCACAGCTCCCCCGTCTCCGTAGAGAGCCTCGTCGCTTTGTACAGCTACTACATGTTTACCTGCGGCGAGACTCGAGAGCCGTCGGGGCGAGTGCCGTATGTTGCTTTCCTATTTATTGCACGCAGTCCTTAATCAATGATTTATTAAGAAATGTATCCATCTCTAACACATAAGTAGGTACACTTGAGTGCCTCTGCCTGCTACTGATGGGTAGGCATTAGGTACGTCGTCCACTTGCTTGTTTGATAGACAGTTCTTATTTAGGTGAATGATTTTATTTTATCTTCGTTATGTCACTAACCAAAATAACTAGATGCGATATGGAAGGCTACGGTTGGTAGTTAGTAGGCAGACACGACAGTTTGCTCGGTTGATGTTGTCTTATTGTAGGTGAGTCAGGTGAGTGAAGATATAGGTACACAATTGCAAGGAAAGGTATTGCGGTAAGTATTTTTGTGATTCATAACACAAATATAGCTTTTTGTTATTATATTCCAAAAATCACTCGCAAGCGTTAATAACTTAAAAACTGATATCAGAAACGTCACAAGATGATCTCATTCACGACAAACCATTTATGTAGGTGTATCTAGAAGGGTGCGAAAATTAGTGACACTGCGACGCGTCGCTCGAACACGTCGCGCAGGCCGACTGGCCGACACACGGCAGCGGCACACACGCGCCAGTCGCAGGCGCCTCACCGCACCGACACAGTCGCGCGGCAGGCGGCACGGCGACAGCATGGCCGCGAGCGGGGACCACGACAGCACCGACAACAGTAAGTCATTGTTGCTATTGCTTGCTTCTTTCTGATACATATTCTCTATCTTCGTGTTGCGAACTCATGCCTTATTATTGTTTTGCGAACCGACGCTTTGGAAGCTATCTAAATCACTGGTGGTCCGGCGTAATTATTTAAGTACATTATTATCAAAGCGTAGAACTAACTTTCTGAAGCCTTTTCAGAATAATTTACAAAACTGATAAATTTAAATAACCTGCTGCAACACTAGGAAGGATCGCTTTTTCAAGTTCTCTCCTAATTCCTAGATCAAATGGAAATTATATTTAAAAAAACTTGGTAACAAATTTTAGATAAAAAAGTTAACGCAGACATAGAGCTTCTTCTTCTTCTTCGTATCCTTAAAGCTGACTTTGACGGCCCCTCATGACTTTATTTGTCATTACTTTTTTAATAAAAATACAGTCTTACTCTAATTAAAAAAAGAGTTCTAAAATGATACACATGCTGGAGCAGGACAGTTTTCACTCCCCCCTTTATTTGTATGGAAGTCCCCTCACAATTTTTCTAAATAACGTAGATACCTATTTGGCTTAAGGTCAGTAAGAAACATAAATAGTGCAGTACGGAGACTAGCTTCAACGGTTTAACCGCTACACTGCTATGACAGAGGGACAGACAGATGGATGAGCGAGAGCTCTACCTAGGGCTGAACCTTTTAGGTACAGAATCCCAAAAAATAGAAAACATTAACACGTCAACCATTAACAAATTTAATTTGAAACAAGCAACGGTGGCAGTGCGAGAGTGAGACAGCTTCATTGATAGCAGGTGTTGATCGATGATGTTCATGATATAAAATCATTTCGATCCGTGATTATGATAACTGATTAGGATTAGGTAAGTACCATACTATAAATAAAATCAAAGGGATAAGATAGAAGTCGATCTAAGTACTCACACACTCTGTTGGATTAATTGTATTTATCGTTTATTACCTACAACAAGTGCGTGTCAGGTATCTCTAGTAGGTACGGGTGCACAGTTCAGATACATAGACACAAAATATTTATTTACTACCTTTTTTTGTCAAAAAAAACTTAGAGCGACAACATCATTTGACACGAGAAGAGGTGATGAAAGCCGTCGCAATCTGGTTCCAGGCAACGTACTGTAGCTGTCGCTCTTGGCACTACAACGTCGGCGGATACATCTGGTTTTGGTCAGCCAGCTCGCGTACATGTATCCTTCGACTGCACAGCATGATTTTGTTCTTGTTTACGTCTTTTTAGTTCGCTTTTTAAGCAGTCGGGCTATTTGTTTTTTTTTTTCAACCAGCCCAACATGCCGGGATACGTTGTTAACTTAAACAAAGGAATTAAAGCAAGAATGGATGTCTCCGAATCCGTCGTCCTTGGACTCATTAGGGAGGGCTGGAAAAGGGGGTTTTGTCTCTCTTTCGCCGACGCCCAGTGCGCCTAATGCGGGACGGGAGACAACTGGTCCTTTCCCTCTCCGCAGCCTCCTTCTGCGAGATGACATTTTCACAGAAGGAGATCACCTCTTCCCATGAGTATGCACTGTCGACCATTGAACGAACCACGGTCTGCAGCGACAGATCCCTTCCCACCTCCGAAACAAGGGCACGGCGCGGCTCCTCCCACGCGGCACTCTCGGCTATCGTATGCCCGGCATCGAACCAGCTCAAATGCGGCTAAGAAAAACCTATACTCTTATAACTCCATCAAAAAACTTTGACGATCAGATCAATAATCATTAATAGCGAGGTTCTGAACTTCAGCAGAGTCAGTATGACCTTGGTTTGGAATCTGATTTCTGAAATTTTTAATCGATCGTTTTCGAATCCAACTCATACCATCAGATTCAGATTCTTTATTTGTAAACATAGGTTACAGATACACAGGTGTGTGAGATGTTATAATTTTGTAAGTTCTCTATGCTTTGCCATTAGGCGTACAAATGTTTCATAATTAATTTCACAATATTATATAAAACTAGAAAGAGTTAGTATTGGATAAAAAATATAGTTATTATTTTCCTTACAATTAATTAATATTCAATAAAAACTACAATGTCAAAAACAAGTACCAAATTAACAAAACATTTCAGAAATGTCAAAAAATAAAAATAGGATAATGTCAATTAATCAAATGAATACAAAAATGTCAAAATAAATAATAAATTAATTAAATATTTTTAAATGTCAACAATAAAATCCAAGAATTACAAAAATACTCGTAAATGTCAAAAAAAATAATTTTAAGGAAATATATTAGATAACTAGCTGACCCGGCAAACTTTGTTTTGCCATAAAAAGACCAAACATTTATTTACCCTACCTACCCTACCCTACCTAACACTACCTACCCTACCCTACCCTACACTACCCTACCCTACACTGCACTACCCTACCCTACCCGAACCTACACTACCCTACCCTACCCTACCCTACCCTACCCGACCTTACACTACCCTACCCTACACTACCTTACCCTACCCTACCCGACCCTACACTACCCTACACTACCCTACACTAGTAGATTAGAATTTAATTAAGTAACCACGTTTCCGAACAAATGATGCTCGAATTTAATTAAGTAACCACGTTTCCGAACAAACAATGCTCTTTCAATATAGTCTATGGCTGTGAATGACATTGACATTCGTTAAGCGCGTTTTTTAAAATATGCAAAATTAAATGTATATTTTTCAATATTTCTGAGAGATTTTCTTAATATTTTTTTCCGTAAGAACCTTCTCCTAATAATAACAAATACAAAAAAAAATAATTAGTGAAATCGGTCCAGCCATTCACGCGTGATGCCGTGACCAAGGAAAACGGGTTTAATTTATATATATATAGATGTCAATTAGTTAATAAATAAGTACAAAATTAATAAAATATATCCAGAATGTCAACAGTAAAAACATAAAGAGTTATGTCAATTAGGTAAAAAAAAGTTAAATCAAAAATTCAAAAAACTCGACTGCTTCAAAAGCCAACTAAATAGTCGTAAACAAGGAAAAAATCACGCTGTGCAGTCGGAGGATACATATTCGCGGGCTGGCTGACCAAAATCTGGTGTATCCTCCGCCTGCACAGCATGATTTTTTCCTTGTTTACGACTTTTTAGTTCGCTTTTGAAGCAGTCGGGTTTTTTGATTTTTTGATTGAACTTTTCATATTTATAACTTTTTAGTTTTTTTTTTTCGAATTAGATAAATTTAAACATATAAGTGTTATATATTTTTGAAATCATCTCTTAAAACCCTTTATTTTGATACCCCACACGAACGGCTTGGAAGAAAAAAAAATTTGGGCCCCCACAATAGCCTATGACACTCGCAGGGTTAAGACGAATCGATTGACGTATGAATCATCAAAATCGGCCAACGCGTTTGGTCTCTGGAACGCCGTATAGGAACAAACATACATACATAAATACATGCATACATACATACTTACATACATACATACATAGACTGATAAACACATTACCCTCCTTCGGCAGTCGGGTAAATACCCAATAAATGCAGGCAAGTCAAAAAAAATCAATAAAAAAAGATATGATGAGTAATGATGACCTAATGCTTATTATCTGAAGGAGGGATTATAGTACTGTAATAACATTTATTAATTAAATTTTTCTTAAGTACACTTTTGAATTTATACAGATTTAATGATTTTAATGTATCAGGCAGCTTGTTAAATATTTTTGTGGCCATACAGAAAGTACTTTTATTCATTAGTGCTCTTCTGCCATGTGTTATTTCGAGCTCTAACTTATTTTTGTTGTGTAACTTTTTATAGTAGCTTTTGGCAGCTAATTTGTATTGCAAGATGTGTGTTTTGACAAACACATTAGTTTCATAGATTTTCAATGAGGGTAGGGTATGAATGTTTAGGCTTTTAAAGAACGGTTAACAACTGTCCGTGCTATTTAGGGCACAAACATCTGATATTTTTTTTTTAGCTCTAAATACAGGTTCTGTTCGAGTTTAAACAGAACACGCAGCGAAAATGCATAATTGCATCAAACGCAAATATGCACAATCGCTCGGTTACCAAAATGTGGGCCAGTTCGCGTTTAGATCTCGTCAGAGACACCACGTACTTGCAACCAAACCATAACCATTTTACCATTAGTTTAGTCACATAGTTTATAGTTTACCATAATTTACCATTACGTGTATCTAAGTGTTATATAGTGTTTCAATATAGTTGTTTCCTTTATAATCCAAGGCTTTAACTTTTACCATATCCTATCATTACAAGAAAGGTGTGTTAGGTCACCATAGCACCAAGCACTACTTTCTACATGGTCCTTCGAGCATTTAATTACCAGTGACTACCAAGTGATACAGTGCCACGCAAATCAGGAGATCGCTGCAATTGGGAGAACCTCGGATTGCAGAGACGGTCGGTTGGAGCATAAAGGTCAGATCAAACCATTATATAAACTAACCATTGCCATTTTTTTTCAAACCAACCATTAATATGGATTCCGATACTCTGTTCATCAACCAAACGGAGCTCTATGAAATTCTGGACAAGTTCCTAACCAACATAAAGAAGGATGGATCCGAGAGGAAGACCATCGAAAATTACAAGCGTAAGGCTGATATTTTCGAAGCATACTGGCACACCTACCAACAAAACCATAAGCAAATGGGTCAGTTTGCGGATGTTGAGCACATTTACTTCAAAAAGGGATGTTTCGAAATAGTCCAGGAAGTTTATTTCAAAATAAAGGAGATAATTGATAAAACCATGAGACAGTTAGGCACAACGCTGCTGCAGGAAGAAAGCCTCCGTAGACCAAAATCGGAGGATGAGCAGCCATTACCAGGTATCCGGGCTAGGTCACAGCTAACCGCTGACCATCGTCGGCCGGCAGACGAGACGGCGGCGCCACAACTAAGTAAGTCGTCTCGGTATACAGAGCCCTCGCAGCGAGAGAGTCTTCTTCATATAGAGAGAGGGTCCAGCAAGCTGAACGGGTTAGTAAAGAAGCAGAGCATCAATTTCAAGGCGTTCATGAGAACCGTGAGTAATATAGAAGTAGATAAGTTCGAGAATCAGTGGCAATTCGAGAACGCTCTAAAATCACTGGATAGCCGATGGGGTGAGATTGGCAGACTTCATTGGGAAATTGAAGGTGAGGATGGAGGCGACGATATTACGTACCAAATGGAATTCTGCAAGCACGAGGAAAAGTACAGTGAGTTGACAAACGACATCAACAAAAAGATGTGGGCAGTGAAGCACCGAGAGAAGTCAGCTCCAAAGATGGACATCCCCGTGTTCAATGGAACTTACAACCAGTGGGTTCCGTTCAAAGTCTTGTTTAGCGAAGCGATCGACAAAAACCCGTCGATGTCTAATGCGCAAAAAATGCAGTTTTTTAAGAGTAAGGTGACTGGAGAAGCAGAGCGTCTGATTCAGCATTTACAGATTAGCTTTGACAATTATCAGATATGCTGGGCAATTTTAAGCCACAGATATGGTAACAAGAAACTTATTTTCACGTCCCATATTAACATCCTACTTGGGCTTCCCAATATTCGGCGTCGGTGAAAAAGAAAATAACGCGAAAGGAATGTTACAGGTAACACTACAGTCTGCAAATAGTGAATTTGCCTGCGACACGAACGTTATTATTATGAATACCTTGATCAAGCGATTGCCAAATAACACGTTTACCAATCCAACAACGTGGAACCATCGGGCTTATTACGTAAGGAACAGCAAGTAGCAATAATTGTACGATTATTGCGCGATCAATTTAATGACCTGGCTACTGAGGTAAAGGCCTCAGGAGCCAGGTCAGTCAAGTCTTTTTTTTGACAGTCACTTTTATCAGAAGCTATTTTATCTGTCCGATGATTTATAAAATGTATCGTTAGCTGAATTAACCAGCTTATGAAAGAGCAACACTTCATGGAGACTGTTTTTTACAATAGTCAATTTGATTACTATTTTATTTACATTTATGTCAATGTGTTAAATCAATTAATTTTTTTTCGAATTGTCGATTGTTTTAAGAAATCGAATCGATAACGCATTAGAACATCACTTAGTAGACTACAATAACTCGTATTTGAGCTATGAAACGTAAAAAGATTTATCAAATATAATTTAGACATTGGCAGAATAGTCGACATCGGTGTTTACCATAAAAAAATAAAAAATAATAGAAGATACTTATTGCCGACTTATCACATTCTCATGTGTTTGTAAGTATTTAGTAGTAAACATATAAGCTTCGCTGAGGTAGCCAACACAGGCTTTTTTAATACAGTATATAAAAAAATCCTCCACTTTACCGTTATCACTTCTGTTTCAATGATTCAACAAATAGTCCAGTTGCGTAGACATTAGAGACTCAAAACAACACCAATTTGTCATTTACATTTACAATATTCACTAGGAATTTGTTATTTCAATATTTATTCTTATATTAGTATTCTAAATTGCGGATAATTAAAGTAGCCACAAAATAACATACGAAAAAAGCCGCCAAAAACTCAAAAACTTCTGTACCTACTCAGCCATCAGCGAGCGATTGGCAATCGACCAACAACAAGGTAAAAAGTAATCGCAATTTGACAGCCACATTTGCTCGCCGATCGCTGTCGCTCTGCTGTCAAAAACCATACGTAATACGAAATTATCGCGATCACCTTGCGATAAATGCACATTTCAGTTAACAGATTTTTATTGTTAGCAGTGCTGTCGTAAAATTATTATGTTGTGGCTATAGCTCATATAAAATGCGGATTCGCGATTGAAGAGCAATTATTTCGCAAAAATAAGCCTTCCAATTTTTTGACGTAAAGCGATATTCGCGCGATGATTGTACAATCTCTGCGCAAATATTGTTAATTGCTGTTTCATACGTAATAAGCCTGCATATCCGAGGGATACAATTGGCTGATCCAGAGTTTTACGTAAGCAGACCCGTAGATATACTTCTAGGCGCAGATGTTTACAGCAAAATAATGTTAGGAGGTATCTTGAGAGGAAACAACGATAAGCAACCAATCGCCCAACAGACGCAAATAGGATGGCTACTCTGTGGATCCATGAAACCACACTACCAGTGCAACGTGGTTCTCAACAACACAGAAGATCTTCTGAAATATTGGGAGAACGAAGAAATACACCAGAAGATAGAGATGTCCAACGATGATCATGTGTGCTTACAATATTTTATTAAAACCACTAAGAGGCTTGAGGACGGAAGGTACGAAGTCCGACTGCCACTCAAGCCGGAACACAAAGACAAGTTGAGTGCAACCAAACCACAAGCATTAACTCAATTTAGAAACTTAGAACAGAAATTTCCTGACGCAGTAAAAGTATTAGAAGACAGCTTCTATAGAGACGATTTTTGCGGAGGGTATCATTCAATGGAAGCAGAAAATAAACTGAAATCCGATCTCATAAAAACCATACCATCAAAACATTGGCAATATGTGAAGACGAAAGATAAGCCAGCTGACTGTGCAAGTCGTGATTTGACTGTCAGGCAACTCAAACATACACAACAACACCACAAGATATGGTGGCAAGGACCGTCATGACTGCCATCATACACCAATCAAGAAAACCACCAAACCATTTACGAGACGAACTTAGAAGTAAAGCCGTCTATTTTAAACCAAACCAACGCGATAGTCATTGGACAACCAAGAGAATCGCTGACTGTCGAAATTATTAAACATTTGATGAATGAATATAGCTCCATTACAAAAAATATACGTATTTTTGCGTGGATACTGCGATTACCTACCTTGAACAAACCAGTTCGCCGATCCTACCTCGAATTACACGAGCTTCGTCGGGCTAAACAGCTGATAATCAAAAACGTTCAGCAGGCAGAATTTGCAAACGACCTAGATTCAATAGACAAACATAGAAGAGTGCACTCCAAAAGCAAGATTTTGAGTTTGAATCCAACCATAGATGAACGTGGCATTTTACGTGTGGGTGGGCGGGCGTATTCAGTGAAAGTTTTATTACCGAGATAGCAGAGATGGGCATAGAATGGCACTTTAACGTGCCTAGCTGGCCTAATGCCGGCGGTCTATGGGAGCGATTAGTACGCAGTCTAAAACATCATCTCAAGAGGGTCATCGGTCAACAAAGACTAACCTTCGAGGAGTACACCACATTGTTAGCTAGACTAGAAGCGTGCCTCAACTTTCGAGCTCTTTGTGCGATATCAGAGGATCCCGAGGATATAAACTTCCTTATACCAGCTCATTTCTTATCAGGAAGACCAGGAACAACGGTAATAGAAACCGAGCAGGATGCTAGAACCAGGTGGCATCTAACCAAAAAGCTATTCCAAGATCTTTGGAAACGATGGAAGACTGAATACTTAGTACAACCATCAACTAGAAGTAAATGGATGGAACCACAGGAAAACATCAAAATTGGAGATCTAGCAGTGAGTCATGATGAGAATCTGCCTCCAGGAAAATGGGCTCTTGGACGTGTGGTCGACACACATCCAGGAAATGATGGTCTAACCAGAGCAGTTTCATTAAAAACCAAAAATGGGGTCATGAAACGCCCTTTTGTGAAACTCAAAGTTTTGCCTATTAACCAGAATAATGTAAATATACCAGAACCAGACAAAAAACCAACAACCAAATTACCAGAAAGAAAAATAAAACCGAGGTCAAAAATCGTAACTTTAGCAACTGTTCGAGTTTAAACCGAACACGCAGCGAAAATGCATATTTGCATCAAACGCAAATATGCACATTCGCTCGGTTACCAAAATGTGGGCCAGTTCGCGTTTAGATCTCGTCAGAGACACCACGTACTCGTAACCAAACCATAAACATTTTACCATACCTTTTACCATTACTTTAGTCACATAGTTTATAGTTTACCATAATTTACCATTTCGTGTATCTAAGTGTTATATAGTGATTCAATATAGTCGTTTCCCTTATAAAAAATAAAAATAATAATACAAGACTTTAACTTTTACCATATCCTATCATTACAAGAAAGGTGTGTTAGGTCACCATAGCACCAAGCACTACTTTCTACATGGTCCTTCGAGCATTTAATTACCAGTGACTACCAAGTGATACAGTGCCACGCAAACCAGGAGATCGCTGCAATTGGGAGAACCTCGGATTGCAGAGACGGTCGGTTGGAGCATAAAGGTCAGATCAAACCATTATATAAACTAACCACTACATTTTTTTAAAAAACAACTCTAAGAATGGACTCGTCGCAGCGAGAGAGTCTTCTTCATATAGAGAGAGGGTCCAGCAAGCTGAACGGGTTAGTAAAGAAGCAGAGCATCAATTTCAAGGCGTTCATGAGAACCGTGAGTAATATAGAAGTAGATAAGTTCGAGAATCAGTGGCAATTCGAGAACGCTCTAAAATCACTGGATAGCCGATGGGGTGAGATTGGCAGACTTCATTGGGAAATTGAAGGTGAGGATGGAGGCGACGATATTACGTACCAAATGAAATTCTGCAAGCACGAGGAAAAGTACAGTGAGTTGACAAACGACATCAACAAAAAGATGTGGGCAGTGAAGCACCGAGAGAAGTCAGTTCCAAAGATGGACATCCCCGTGTTCAATGGAACTTACAACCAGTGGGTTCCGTTCAAAGTCTTGTTTAGCGAAGCGATCGACAAAAACCCGTCGATGTCTAATGCGCAAAAAATGCAGTTTTTGAAGAGTAAGGTGACGAATGAGTAAGGAGAAGCAGAGCGTCTGATTCACCATTTACAGATTAGCTCTGACAATTATCAGGTATGTTGGAAATTTTAAGCCACAGATATTGTAACAAGAAATTGATTTTCACGTCCCATATTAATATCTTACTTGGGCTGCCCAATATACAACAGCAATCGCTGGCTACGATTAAGAAGCTGCATAACAACTAATTAACCAAGGAGACGTTACACGCTATACAGAATCTGAGAGTGGATATAGTAACTTGGGATCCACTTCTAGTGCACCTACTAGCGCTAAAGCTGGATAATGATACCTTCACCGAATACATAGAATCGGTCAAAAATCCTAGAGAGCTACCCGATTTGCAGGAGTTCCTGGAATTCATGGAGAAAAAATTCACAGCGCTAGAAGCGTCTCGTCGCAAGCAATAACTAGCCAACCAAAAAACCACACCGCATCAACCATTCCCATACAGCAACCACAACCAAAACCAGAAGAAATTTTCATGAAAAAGACATTGAAACCATACATCGTAATGAGAAACACCTTTCTAATTTATGGAAAAACCAAACTTCCATAATTGAAGCAGAGTTCAACCTTATGAAAAGAATGGAGATCACTGTAAACAAACAGCACAAATGAATAAACAAGAAGCTTATGGAATTGCAAGAAAATGCGAGCACTCTCCAACGTGAAATAAAAAACATTTCATACGTAAATGACTTCACATTGTCAGCGATGTCTGGAAACAGCTTGCTGCAAGGATTAAGACGACTTCAAGACACTCTGCTCGATGCATTAACCGACATCTACCACGGTCAAATTAGCATACATTTACTGCCACCAACGCAACTTAAACGTGAGCTCCGAACCATATATGGCCAGATGCCAAGCGAACTCACACTATCAATTACTAATTTAGACACTGACCTACAGTATCTTTACAAACTACTGAAAGTCAAGGCCAGAGCGATGCAAAAATTTGTCATAATTGAAGTTACTTTTCCACTAGTATCCAGAGAAAGTTTCAAACTGTACAAGATAAGACCTGTACCGCACCAAACAAACACCATGATGACCACGATAATACCAGTTGCCGAATATGTGGCAGTCAACCTAAAGAAAGATTCATACTTTAGCATGTCCACACAGGAACTAACGGCATGTCTACACCATGGACCAACTTACATGTGTGAGCTGCTAAAGCCAATAACAGACCTGCAAAATGACGAAAGTTTTTGCGACAAGAACCCGGCAACTAACGAATGTAAAGTACAAAAAACCAACTGCACCAACGTATGGATTGAATTACATTTGACTTCTCAACACTTTTACTTTTCTTGTGACACTTACACAATAAAAATAATATGCGGCGATCATGTAACAGTTTGTCAGCTGAGCCAAGTCGGGGACATTGGCATGGGTCAAGAGTGTGTCATCAAAGGAAAGGACTTCTCATTATATTCGATACGTCAACAGTCCAACCAAATGAACATTTCACCAACCATTTATATGCCAGAATTTGACCAAATTAAACACTTGATTAACCTCAAAATCCCAGAAGAAAGGCAGACCCATGACGGAAACCAAAACATATCTATGACCAGTCGGGGGGAGGCGATAGAAAAACTGAAGAAAAGCGATTCAGAAATAGAAGATTTTTCACCCCATGATATTCACCAATTCGTAATATGCTACGTGTTGGTGTCGATCGCTCTATGCGTGGCAGCAGCCTGGATGTGGCGAACAGGACGATGTCGCCTGTGCCGGAAGGCTTCCGCTGGGCATCGTGGCGAGGGATCCCGCCGGCAGCAAACCACGGTGACGCCGCCGCCTCCGAGACCTCGACACCGCAGCGAGAGATGCTGCCAACAGGAGTTAGCAGCGACACCGCTGACTCCGAAACCAACCAGAAGACGCGAATCATATAGTGAAGTGCTCAGTGCCAGTGATCTAAAGAATAAAAGCGAAATTGGTTTTCCCTTACACATTTATGCCAAACGCTGGCCTAGCGCGAACTATAGTTCGCTAAAACGTGACAAAAAATATATGGACACAGGCAATCAAAATATTGCTTTTACTGTGGAAGACTCTATAGTGTAATTTTAAACCATCATTAACCGACTTTTTAATGTTTTTAATAACGATAGTATTTAAGTAGACCAATATGCCTTTCATTTTGTCTTTTAATATGCCTTATCAATGCTGTTAAGCTTACCAGATAAGATCACTAGTTTAAGTAATTTAATGTTATATACACAACATATCATCATCCCGCATTTCTTCTCGCTCTTGGGAATATGTTCGAGTTTAAACCGAACACGCAGCAAAAATGCATAATTGCATCAAACGCAAATATGCACATTCGCTCGGTTACCAAAATGTGGGCCAGTTCGCGTTTAGATCTTGTCAGAGACACCACGTACTCGTAACCAAACCATAACCATTTTACCATTAGTTTATTCACATAGTTTATAGTTTACCATAATTTACCATTTCGTGTATCTAAGTGTTATATAGTGTTTCAATATAGTTGTTTCCCTTATAATCCAAGGCTTTAACTTTTACCATATCCTATAATTACAAGAAAGGTGTGTTAGGTCACCATAGCACCAAGCACTTACTTTCTACAAATCTTAGAATCTTCTATCGACTAAGTTACCCCAATACATTATGTCATACCTAAGTGTTGATGCAACATAAACATGATATGCCATTATTATCGATTCTAGGCTGACAGTCTTAGACAGTTTTTTTTTTTTTTTTTTTTTTTTTTTTTTTTTTTTTAAACTTTGCCCCACACTAGGAATTTCTTCCTGTATCGTGGGTGCGTTTACAAACATATAAACTCACATACACAACACCCAGAGCCGGAACAACTATCTGTAGATCATACAAATATTTGTTCCGTGCGGGAATCGAACCCGCGACACGCAGCGCAGCAGTCAATCGCTCAACCACTGCGCCAACCGTGCGCCCATAAAAGTTTGTAAAGAACATATGCGAATTTACAATTTTTTTACAGATTTTGTCTGTCTGGGGTCTCCAGGTCAAATTTTTGCATATTATGATACCAAGGAATTTGTTGACGGTAGTTGACTATTTGAGTCCCTAAATAATTAATGTCAGGTATTTTACTCGGAACGCTCTGGTGAAAATGCATAATTTTAGTCTTTCTAAATTTATCATAAGATTATTTTTGTCAAACCATGATAATATAATTGTATTTAATGTCAAATTAATTTCATTTTCATAAGTCATAGGATTGTCGCATTTAACTACTACTGTGTTGTCGTCAGCAAATAGTACCATAAGATGTTTTATGTGTCCCGGACACATAAACCATCCTATGATACTATTTGCCATTAATTGAATGATTTTCGTTAGCTACAACCGTGGCGAAAGTGCTGGACAGTCTGCTTGATCGTATTTTGAACAGTCACATAAAGCTGAATGACGCTCAGTTCGGTTTCAGGCAGGGGCTGTCGACAGAAACGGCTGTTCTATTCCTCAAGCATACTGTCCGGTACTACACCGATAGGAAGACTCCTGTCTATGCCTGTTTTCTAGACCTTTCGAAGGCTTTCGATTTGGTGTCCTGTGATGTGCTTTGGTACAAGATGAGGACTGAAACGAGCCTCCCCGAAGAAGTCATTAACATTTTTGATTATTGGTACAACAACCAAGTCAATGTTATAAGATGGGCAGGCGTCACCTCCGACGCGTATAGATTGAAATGTGGAGTAAGACAGGGATGGTTAACTTCGCCTCGTCTTTTCAATCTGTACGTGAAAGTACTCATTGAGAGGCTCAATGTCGGATGTTCTCTAAATGGAAAATTCATCAACAACATCAGTTACGCGGACGATATGGTTCTGCTGGGTCCCTCCATAAGCGCTGTTCGAAAAATGCTCGCTATATGTGTGGATTATGCTGGGGCTCATGGGCTCAGGGGTATAATGTAAAGAAGAGTGAACTCTTTTTGGTTTTCCAGTCCGCTGGCCATAAGGTCTTACACGTTCCACCCCTCTTCATAGATGGTGTGTCGTTGCCCAGAGTTTCAAGATTCAAGTACCTGGGTCACTGGGTCACGGATGACCTCTCAGATCACGATGACATTGAGAGGGAGCGCCGGCCGTCCGATGCAATATGTTGGCTCGTAGATTTGCACGCTGCACCAAGGCAGTAAAAGTAACTTTGTTTAGGGCGTTTTGCCAGTCGTTTTTACACGTGCAGTCTATGGGTTAGATATACGCAGAGGACAGTCAACGCCCTGCGCGTTCAGTATAACAACGCATTTAGGATGCTGATGCGGCTGCCGCGGCACTGTAGCGCGTCGGGCATGTTTGCGGACGCACGTGTCGATGACTTTCATGCCATCCTCAGAAAGAAAGCCGCATCGCTGCTAAGTCGTGTCCGCGGCAGTGGCAACAGTATTCTTAGCGTTGTAGCTAGCCGAGCAGACTGCCCATTATTGTGGCATTGTATTATGTTACATGTCGGAAAGAAGTAACGAAAGTTTGGTCCTCATTGAATTTTATTGTCAATTGATTTAATTTAATTTTATTGATTTTGAAGTTATATTAATTTTTTGACATGTTAATTTAAATTTTTATTCTTTACAATATCTTCTTGACATTTAAAATATTTTTATTTTTGACATTTATATTATTAATTTACATATTTTTGATTAATTGTGGTTTTAATCAAATGGCAATATTTTGTAAATGTTTATTTGATTTGGAATTTACCTTTTACTAACACTAGTTGTGTAAGTTTTTAGTTACTAACAAGAAATGGACTGTAAATTGTCTGAATTTTGAAATAAATTATTATTATTGGTAAACATGGACTGTTTCTTAGCTCTTTGGCTAGTTTAAGGTACATCAACGGGACAAAGCCAAGTCAATGTAGCGTGTGGTGAATTTTGATCATGAAGGAGAAGTGTTGTGAGCTGTTTCATTTTCTTCAATTTGCATAAACTTCCTCACTATTCTGCAGGTGTTCAAAATTGCGGCTTTTTGAAGTGTAATGTAAATTGAATCTTTTACGTCTATAAGTTTGAGGCTATGGTGGAGATGATTAGGTATAACACCTGTAGTTGAGACAACTATGGGTACAACGTAAACTTTTTCTTGCCTCCAGATTCTAGTCACCTCTTCCTTTAGTTCCGCATATTTGCTTATTTTCTCTCCTATCGTCTTTTGCAAATTATGCGTGTTGGGGACTGCGATATCTATAAGGTAAGTGATTTTGTTAACCTTGTCTTGGAGAGTAATATCTGGCCTATTGAAGTGAACTGTTCTGTCGGTTAGAATTGCGCGATCGTAGTAGAGTTTATGTGTGGTGTTTTCTAGAACATTTTGTGGAACGTATTTATAGTACGGCGTGTTGGTATCTTGTATGAGTTTATGTTTTATTGCTAGATTTTGGTGAATGACGTTTGCTACCTGATTGTGTCTGTAAGTATAGTCAGTCTGTGTGAGCGTTGTACATGCTCCTGTAATGTGTTGTATAGTTTCTGGCTGACTGCGACAAATCAAATCAAATCAAATCAAAATTGTTTATTTGCTTAATACAGGTAGATTCAAACAGGTGTTACAAATATTTATAAAGTACACTGTATCATACCTAATAAGGTGTGCAAATATTTATATTATTAAAAATCCATCTAAATAATTATTAAAATAACAATACAAAATAATTACACTGAAAAAATAAAAAAACAAAATAAATTCAAAATACTACAAATGTCAAAAGTGAAATAAAATAAAAATAAAATTGTCAGATGAATTAAATTACATGTCATAATAAAATTACATGTCATAAACAATCATATAAATTAAAGGGCTGTCAAATTAATGGATGTCACACTATTTTTAATGTCATATTATTCTATGTCAATAAATTACTATGTCTATAGGTCTTTATCTATATTTTGATCCTGTAAGTAGTCCTTGATACAATAATAACATTTATTCACTAGGAATTTGTGCAGCTTCGACTTAAATTGATGTACAGGTAACTTTTTGACATCGTCAGGTAATTTGTTGTAAATCAATGATGACATAACAAGAATACTTTTATTGATTAGTGCTGTTTTCCCATATGGTATTTCAATGTCTAATCTTTTTTTATCACGTAATTGCCTATAGTAACTTTTAAAAGCAGTCTTATAATAATTTGGGTTTGATTTCACAAAAACATTTAGTTCATATATGTATAACGAAGGCAGACACCTGCGGCATCTGTCATTCGTTATTGTGGGGTCTTTAATTATGTATTTCCTGTAGTTTTTAGTATTGATAATTTGATCTTGTATTGCTATAATAAACCAAAGACTGTTCTAGATCATGGGGGTGTCGTCCGTGTAACACCTTCTTCTTCCAATCTTCTAGCTTTTGTTTTTGAGGGTCATTGTTGATATTGTAACTAGTATTCCCTTCGTTTAAGTTAAGGGGGGTGTAGTTAATATCGTTCGTGACTATGGCTTTATGTATGCAACTTGTGTGAGATTTTGTGTCACAGAATGATTTTAGTCTAGTTATTTGTTTCTGCCAAAGATGATGAATGTCTATTAGGCCTCTCCCTCCATTTTGTCGTTTGATAGTTAGTCTTTCTACTGCAGATTTAGGGTGTAAATTATTGTTTTTAGTAAGTATGTTGCGTGTTGTTCTCTATATTTGTTGGATATCCGTTTTTGACCATTTGATCACTCCGAACGAATACGTAAGTATTGGTATCGCGTAGGTGTTCAATGCTTTTATTAAATGCTTTCCTGAAAGTTGAGTTTTACATACTGCGATCACTCTCCTCTTATATTCAGTGTTCAATGTGTGTTTAATCGCTGTGTGATCTAGACCCTTGAGTTATAATAATAATAAATCTTTATTCAGATATTACAAAAGGTAAAAAACAGTTTAAATCTTAGATAACTAATGTAGGTATAATAATGTAAGATGCCTGTACTAGGTAATCCTGTATCACAGGCTGTAGGAGCTCTAAATATATGCTTATCGTAGGACAACAGAATTTTAACAATATTTAACATAATATATGAAGTCTAAAAATAGTGGTAAGATTGTATAAGTTTGGAAATTAATTTTAATTTACTTAAAACTATAAATATAAAACTAAATTACTAGGTCATAATATTACTTAATGTCTTATTTAACTATATTGCAAAAAAGTGCACTTTGATTACACATAACTAAAGATTGAGAAATATTTGCTAAGCAGAATTGTGAAGTCAACATTGCAAAATTATTGGCTCTTAATTTTTGCAGCCAAAGACTAACGAGCTTAGCTAGCAACAAATTGATGGTTAGTAGGCCATTGCAGTGTCAGCCGCAGACGTTCAACGCGTGTGACCTTGAGTATGACGTACTAGACGCCCTCATAGTCGATAGAGTTGATGTGCCTGTATTCCGCTATTTTCCTAGCAGGGCACTCAGGGTCTCCCGTTTTGTGATTGTTGGGCTTTTTAAATCGCGAACAAGTTGCGCATTTCGATGAGTCCGCTTTCTTAGTGCAATCAGACACCGAGTGTCCAGCTTCACCGCAGTGAGCACACACAGAGTTGACCTCTCTGCATGTTTTTGCTGCATGACCATATAATTGGCATTTGTAGCATCTGGTAACCAGAGTGAAGTCCCTAACAGGGCAGGACGTCCAATTTATAAACAGCCTTGATGTGGAAATTAGGGCTTTACGTATATTGGCTGGAATTTCAATAACGTAATTACAGCTCGACGCATCTTTCCTTCCAGATTTGTGGCTTAATTTAACAGAGGCCAGAAAGGACTCCATGGACATCTCTGGCAACTTGTCGGGTATGTTCTGCTCGTAAATGCACCTAAAGACTTCAGTTTCAGCCAGGGAAGACGGCACTCCTACAATCACGATCCGTGGTTTGCGCTTGTTGGGCTCATCGGCGGTTAGTCCAGATGTAGAAAGCTGGACGGCGTTCTTGATTTTCTCGGCGTCTTGCTTGGTCTCTGTACTAATAATAACACCTCCATTTTTGGTCTTGCGGACACCTCGTACATGCAGCTTCATTTGATCAGGTCGTATGATTTTTGTTACCATGTCTTTTGTTTCGTCACTGGACTTGAGTTTGTCACTAGGATAAATGACCACAGAGCTTAAATTGTTAGGTCGAACGAAATCATTTGATCCCTTTTTCACCATGTCGGCAAATGAAACATTACCCGAAGTGCCAGAGTCCTTAATCGTCTGCTTGAGCTCTGAGATGTGTTCCGTCAAATTGCGCTTTTCTTTTAAGGCATCAATCATATCGTGTGCTACAATTGCTTTCTGCTTCAGAGATTGGTATAGGACTGCCATCTGAGAGGTGCCAGATCCTATTTTACGACACAAGTTAGAAATTTTTAGTTTCTGTTCCGAGTTTAGTTTGCCATCCGAGGCAATAGAGCAAACCTCATTTAAGTGCTGCTCTATAGTTGACATCCATCTTTGTATGTCGGGCGTGGAAGCGACTTCAATCGAGAAATCTGATTGGGCTGGGATTTGCGTCGTTGACTTCGCTGGCGAGGTGGAGGCTTGAACTCGGCCGCTTGGATTACAGGAACTGTTATCCATTTTATTTGATAGTCACTTCACTGTTTCTAAGTCTTCATTATAATGTTTACAAAACTACACAGTAGGCAAAAATGTATACAATAAAGAAGGTCACTATTATAATTGTTTTAATTAAATATTGCTAACGAGCACGTCTGTATGCTACGAGCGAGCGCGAAAATCGAGTTGCCTGTATCCTAAATATTTATATAAATCTGTTGGTTCCAATGCTGTAATTGTTTCATTATTGTTAATAGCGTAGTCACCGGTTTTAATTTTGCCTCTAATTATGTGTACTGTTTTGCATTTGTCTAGCCCAAACTGCATGTTAATGTCTTTACTGAATTCTGTTGTGATTTCTATTAATTTTTTCATCTCTTTTTCAGTTTTTGCGTATAATTTAATGTCATCCATATAGATAAGATGAGATATAGTGGTAACTTCTGTTGTGTGTTTTAAGCTATATCCTACATGGCTGCGTTGCAGTAAGTGAGATAAGGGGTTTAGAGCGAGACAAAACCATAGAGGGCTCAGGGAATCGCCCTGATAAATACCCTTTTTTATAGCGATTTGTCGTGTTGTTACAACGTTGTCGCGAAAATTTAATTGAAGTGTAGTTTTGCATCGGGACATAATATTTTGCAAGAAGCTTATAATTTTTGGGTTTATTTTATATATCTGCAATATTTGGATCAGCCAGGAATGTGGAATGCTATCAAAAGCTTTTTTGTAGTCTATGTAGGTGCAGTGTAAAATTTAGCAGCGTGTTTATGTATTATTGAATCTATAACTAGTTGTTCTTTACACCCCATGTGCCCTCGTCTGCACCCCTTTTGCTCTTCTGCTATTATGTTGTGTCGTTCTATGTGTTTATTGATTTTTGTAGTGATGGCTGACGTTAGGATTTTGTACATTGTGGGTAGGCATGTAATTGGTCTGTATTGGGAAGGCTGTGGTGAGTATTCGGCTTTTGGTAACATGTAGGCTATTCCTGTAGCAATAAATTCGGGTATATTTTGCTTCCCCAAAACAATGTCTGTTAAATTTTTTGCTAAAATTTTATGTAAAGATTCTAATTTTTTAAACCAGTAATTATGTATTTTATCAATACCGGGGGATTTCCAGTTGTGGAGCCTTGCTGTTATACTAGTAATGTCAGACTCAGTAAACTCAACGAATTCCATTTCTTCTAATGTACTCCATCTAGTTTCTTCGTCTGTTATCCAATTAGATTTATCGTTATGTTGTACTTGCTCTTCCCATATACCAGACCAAAATGTTTCAAGTTGATCTACTGATGGTAATTCTACGGTGTTTTCGGGTAATGTGTTACTTTGTTGTTGAGTCTGTAAATTTCTATAAAAGTTCTTTTCGTTCATAGCAAATAAAGAATTATCATTTTTACGTTCCTGTGCTTTCTTGTATCTTCTTAACCTGTGAACTTTTAGTGCTAGTTTCTGTTTCAGAGTATCTAAAAACTCTTCCGGTTTCCTATTGTCACCTTCATGTCTAGTGTGAATAGGCACATTCCTAAATATTGCTTCTACTCTTTTCACTACCTTATTTGATCTATTGTTGTTAATATATTGGGTTAATCTACCACAGTCTGCTCTAAGTTTCTCTATATCTTTTTCAAGCCTCTGCTGCCAAGCTGGTTTGTTATTATTTCTTGGTCTACCGTTGCCTATATATTCTGTGATTTTATAATTAAGTTCTTCTGAAATAACGAATGCCGTGCAGTATATCAAAGTATGTACGTCTATTAATTGTGTTTCTTCGCTAATATATTGGTTGACAATATTTTGATTAAATAAATTAACAAGCTGATTTAGTTTTGATGTGTACCTAAGCTTGGGCAGCTTTGGTCGAGCTGCCGGGTCCATTCCAGAATATTGAATAAAAGCTGTTTTAAATTTATCGTTTAGCTATTGAATACGCGTATCTGTGGGCTGATTTTTATCGATATCGGTTAAAACTTCAATGTCGTTTTCTAACATTACGGTTATACTATCGGTTTGTGTAGATGTATGCGTGGTTTGCGAGTATGCTATAGACCGATAGTATGTCTGAGTTTGTGTGTTAGGATCTGAATGAGCAGGCGATTGCATTTGTTCGTGTTGTATATTTTCTGTTGTGTTTAGTGTTAATGCGATATTGATAACGTTTGCATTAGTTTCTGTTTCTTCTTGTAAATGTGTGCGTACTTCTTCTCTTAACTGATCTATTTCTTCTTTTGACAGAAGTTTGTTCCTAACTATAATTCTTCTTTGATCTGAAATCCTTTGTTCTGTCACAGTAATCTCTGGGTATTGGCGTGTAAAAAGTTCATACAGTTGCTCTCTGTAGGTGGTCATATCGGTCTCTAATTTAGTGATGTGTAGGTAAGTTCGCATGATAAATAGGTTGACTTCTTTGCTCCATCTCATGCGAACTCTTGCTTTTCCAGCCTTGGTGGACGCAGGTAAAAAGGAGCTAACCTCCCGCGCAACATTCAAGGTCGGATTGGGTGGGACTGTATTTAAACTTGTAATGGGAGGTGATGATGGTGATGGCATGGGTGACGATGGTATGGATGGCGATGATGGCCTAGGTACGTATGAGACTGTGCTTGGACTGTACGGTTCTACAGGGGTGTTTGTCCTGTCCGTCAGTCTGTCACCATCGTCAATGATTGCGGCTGTAGCATCTTTATCGGTGGGAGCCCGCCTGTTCAACTCCTCACCGCTGACGGTTCGCATGCTGTGACACCCAGCGTCAGCTCCAGGTGCGCCCCGGCGATCGTCCCCGGGCAGCGGTCCTAAACGTTTTCTTCTTGAACGTGTCTCCATGTTTAATGGGTTTCCAGAGCCACGTTAGCCACGCCAGTAATTTCTCATTCGTGTGTCCGCCCCCCACGTGATTAGATGGTCAATCAGGACGTGTGGTTGTTTAGGGGGCTTATTATTATTATTTCCTTTATTTAATCATTGTACATAGTTTTTACATTTTTAAATATTAGCTTATAAAAATAAAATAAAAAAAAAACATTTAAAAATATAAAAATTAGTAGCCCACCGGTATCGGGAACAAGGTCCAAGCTACCGGTGGTTAGGGCTGCTGAGAGAGGAACCTCCTAACGATACGCGCCGTGTCCAGGAGTACCGCTTTCTGGATCACGCCCTTGATCCAGCTGCCCAACGAGAGCCTCCTCAGATGTTCATCGAGACTTTTAGCTATTATGCCATTGGCCGTCACGACTATCGGCACAATGACTGCTGTATTCACATCCCACATGTCGACAACCTCGCGAGCTAGATCAAGATACTTACTTTTCTTATCTCTCTCAGCTTTCACGAGGTTCTCGTCATGGGGGACCGCTATATCAACAATCATTGCGCGACGCTCTAATCGGTCTATCACCACTATGTCAGGCTTATTGGCAACAATAGTCCTGTCAGTGATGATAGACCGATCCCAATACAACGTGACATTGCCATTTTCGAGAACTGGGTCGGGCACATACTTATTATTATTATTATTAATGTACAGCACGAAGAGGGGAGGCCCCAGCACGCTGTCCTGAGGTACGCCGTATTTCACTGTCCAATATTTGTATCGATATTTCTTCTCGGAACTTTCACTTGTACAAATTTGTGTGATTTCTACATATTGTTTTCTATTTACCAAATAGGATTCTAACTGATTAAGTATATTCTCCCTGATACCGTATTTTTAAAGTTTTCCTAACAAAATTGTTATTATCTACATAATCGAAAGCCTTGGTTAGATCCATTAGACCATCGAATTGTTTATAATCTTTTTAGGTATTATACAAACAATATTATAATATTTTTTTTATCCTGAGCCGTTAATCCTAATCCTTTATCTGTTTTCATAACACAGCGACAACGACAGCGAAAGATAGCGGAACCTACTAAACCACATAATTAATTTAAATCTGAGCTCACAAGATCACAACTCTTCAAGGATTTTAAGGCATCCACGAGGACTCGGTGATTTTTTTGTGGTGGTTTTTTATGGTGTGCTTTGGTGGAATTCTAGAGGGTGATAATTAGTATATTGTGCGTCTACCCAGACCCGTTACTTGGGACTGGACAATTTGTACTTCAAAACTACGCTACTGCTTGGCTTGTATCGTACCTATAAATTTTTTGTGTATTATAAATAAATAAATGTTACACGTGTGTTCAGGACTTCAGGCTAACTCCTGAAAAATAGAGCGCAAATAGGTTTGCTCAATAAATAAGTGTGACGTTTTTCAAGTGGGCGTGGATGGCCAAGTCCGAAAGTATGTGGTATAGCGAAAAACACAAAAAAAAACAATCGATTTTTATGACTTTTTTTAAACTTATTGGCATTTTGGAAAATCAATATTGCTAGCCAGGAATTGATACAGACCAGGGGGGTGACCACAAGCTCTTAGAGTAAGGTTATTTTGAGATCGAGTAAGGGACAGATGTATCTGACTTGTATACATCTGTCACTTACTCGATCTCAAAATAACCTTACTCTAAGAGCTTGTGGTTACCCCCCTGGTACAATAAGTCGCCAATCTTCTTGACCGTTTTGAAGTTGGGTTGTCTTAGTATGAGATTTACTACTGCGCAGCCATTGTAGTCAGCATCAGGGCGGCCAAGAAGATTGGAGAGTACTGTAGAATACTTGCGGAGGTCGCAATGTGTTGTACAGTAGGTCGTCAGTCAGTGGTAAGACTACAGTGTATTGCTCGTGCCCACAGTGCGCTGGTGCGGCTGCGTGGCGTGCGACAGTGCGGCGGGCGGCGGCGCGGCGCACGCGGGCATGGGCCAGGCGCTGTGGCGCGTGGCGCTGGCGGAGGGTGCGGGCGCGGCGCTGCTGGTGCTGCTGACGTGCGCGGCCGTGTGCGCGCCGGCCGCCGCCGCCAGTGCGCTGCAGCGCGCGCTGGCCTCGGGGCTAGTCGTCACGCTGCTCGTGCAGGTACCTGTTAGCTTACGTATACGATCACTACAGTTTTGTCTTACCTCTGAAAACAGCCGCAACGACACATTACCGCTCACCAACATGACTATAAAAATCCAAACCAGATGATGCATGATGTTATTTTACTTTTGTCTTTACAGACAGTACTTATATTTTATTATCATCTTCATATTACAGCTTTGCGCTTAACCACATAAGATTGTATACAGTAGGTACTCGCCAATCTTCTCGGCCGCCCTGAAACTAGCTTTCCGATGCGCATGGCATGGCGCGCTGTTGTTTTAATATGAGATTTTCTAATGCGCAGCCATTGTAGCCACCTTCAGGGCGGCCAAGAAGATAGCGAACGTTTACTGTGCTACTTACTGCATCTCGGGGGTTGAAAATTGTTCTGTTTTTAGCCTTGTTTCCATTTCATCCATCCTGTGATAATTATGCGCTCGACAGTGTCCAGTGTCTGTGGCCATCCGTTCGATAGATAGATAGATAGATAGATAAACCATTTATTCAGTGCACACAAAAGACACAGCACAACACACAAAATCACATACATGTGGGTATTTGGAAAAAAAAGATGCCAAAATACAAAAAAAGAAGAAGAAAAAACAACTTAATACAAATAAAAGTGACACAAGTAACATACTTACTTCAACTTAAACACAGTGCGGTGTGCGTCTCAAGGTTGCACCAAATGGGAGTCCAGCTCAGCATGTGTCAGGCAAATATACCTGACGCTGATATTCTGCTGGATCCCTAAGTCAAAGTCAAAGTCAAATGTGTTTATTTCAAGTAGGCCATTATGTGGCACTTTTGAACGTTAAAATTTACATTAAAAAAAAATGATTCTACCGTGCATTCGGAAATGTAAAAAGTTTTATACAATATTTATATAGGTACATACATTAATAAATTCGTATACGTGAGGACGATGTACCCAGCACTACTATACTACATATAGGTATGAGAGAATTACAAGCATTAACAGGTAAATTCCTTTACTTGATAAATAGGAACATGGTCCTCACGTACTTACAAATAGTGCAAACATAGGTACATTACCTAATTAAACAACAACAGAACAGTGTGCGAGTCAATTTTTTTAAACAAAAAAGAAGAAAAAATAAAAATAAAGCATTACTATAATTATGAATATAATACAAATTAACCATTTTGATTTTGTCCACACCAAAGATAGGCTTATGGAGCGGGACCAGCATGTTTCCAAGCATTCTTATCTTGAATATAATCATCTAATTTGTAATATGCTTGTTTACAAAGTGTGCTTTTAACTATTGTTTTAAATTTTCTTTCATTTAACTTTAATATCTCACAAGGTATTTTGTTATAGAATTTAACACAGTACCCCATGAAAGATGTGTGTACTTTAGCTAATCTATATGATGGTTGATCTAACTTATCTTTATTTCTGGTATTACAATTGTGTCTATCACTAACTTTACTAAAGAGATTTAAATTTTTCCTTACATACATAATATTTTCATAAATGAATTGGCAAGAAACTGTCATAATATTAATCTTTTTAAATAGCTCCCTAAGAGATTCTCGGTGACTTAACTTATATATGGCTCTGACAGCTCTCTTTTGCAATATAAATATTGATTCAATGTCAGCCGCCCGACCCCACAGTAAAATACCGTATGACATAATGCTGTGAAAGTAACTAAAATAGACCAAACGCGCGGTTTCTACATCCGTTAACTGTCTTATCTTTCTAACAGCATAAGCGGCTGAGCTCAGCCGTCCTGCCAGAGATGTTATGTGAGGCCCCCATTGTAATTTGTCATCTAGAGTGATTCCTAGGAAAACTGTTTGATTTACATAGTCCAGCTTTTCTCCATTCAATATGATGTCACATTCGCTACTTCTAACATTCGGCAATGTGAATCTAATACGTTTGGTTTTTTTTTCATTTAGTACCAAATTGTTTGCTGTGAACCAAGTTTGGACCTGATGAATAGACTTATTCACATCATCAAGATTTTGTGATCGTCGATCTATTTTAAATATCAAAGATGTGTCATCAGCAAATAACACGATCTTCGGTTGATTTTGTAATAATTGGGGCAAATCGTTAATGTAAACTAAAAACAGGAATGGACCCAATATAGAGCCTTGAGGAACGCCCATTGTCATTTCAGACCCTAGTGAGTTTACGCCGTTTACCTGAACTTTAAGTTGTCTGGCTTTCAAATATGATCTAAGTAATTCAAGGGCCGTATGCCTAATCCCATAGTGCTCGAGTTTTAACAATAGTGTCTCATGGTTAACGCAATCGAACGCTTTCGAGAGGTCGCAAAAGATTCCAATGGCGTCTTGTGCTTCTTCCCAGGCGTTAAAGATGTTCTTTATTAGGGTGACGCCAGCGTCAGTTGTGCAACGCCCTTTGGTGAAACCGTATTGTTGATCATGAAAGATGGAATGTTTGTTAAAATGTCGCAACAATTGGTTGAGCATTAACTTTTCGAAGACTTTACTGAGAACCGGCAGAATTGAAACTGGCCTATAATTATTGGCTTCCTTGCTATCCCCGGATTTAAACAATGGAACTACTTTACTGTGTTTCATGAGGTCCGGAAAAATTCCTTGATCGACACTCGTGTTAAAAATGAAAGCTAAATAGGGTGCAATAGTTTCAATGATTGATTTACATACTTTTACAGATAATCCCCAAAGATCTTCTGTTGATTTAATTTTTAGATCTTTAAAAGCTTTTAAAATAGCCTGGGGGTTTGTATGTTGAAACTTAAACTCCGAAGGGCACGCATTTACATTCTTTCTAAGTAAGTCAGCAGAGAGCACGGGTGAGGAGTTTAAAGCTGCTGTAGTTTTAAAAGGAATATTAACAAAAAAGTTTTCAAATTCCTGAGCAACCTCTACATCTGAATGTATGGGACCATGTGCAGTCGCTAAATTAATTTCAGTATTACGCTGTTTTTTTCTACCTGTTTCATTATTTATTATTTTCCAGGTAGTTTTTATTTTATCGTCTGCTGATTTTATTTTATTGCTTATATACAGCGCTTTAGCTATTTTGCATGCAGTTTTAAAAGTTTTTGAATAATTCGCAACATATTTATCAAAGCTTGCATTATACATATGTTGCTTTAGGCCATAAAGTTCATATAGCTTTTCCCTGCTTTTACGAATGCCTGGAGTCGCCCAATCGCTAAATACGAACTTGGTGTAGATACTTTTCGCTTTCAGTGGAAAAATCTTATTAAATTGCGTGTTAAGTACTTTAGAAAATTCGGCATAGAACTCATTTGGGTCCCCTATATTATTAAAATTTTGAACACATAACTTACTATTAACGGTATTATTAAATTTTTCTAAATTTTTACAAGTAATTTGTCTAAATTTTATTTGTATTTTTTGTAAAGGTATGTAGGTACTAAACGTTATTGTTTGTCCACTGTGATCAGATGCTAACTTATTTACAATTTCTTTATCAAAGTAATCACAATTACAAAAAACGTTATCTATACAAGTCGCAGAAGAACCTGTCACTCTGGTTGGTTCCATAAAAACATTTTCCAGATTAAATGATTTAAAAAGACCCAACAACCTGATACTGTTAGTGTTATTCTCTAATAAATTAATGTTAAAATCGCCACACACGACAATTGATTTGCTACTAGTACTAACTTTTTTTAACACATCTTCCATTACAGAGTCAAACACAGATAGATTCTGGTAACTTGGAGGACTGTAGACGCACACTACAATATGCTTATCAAGCTCAACACAAGACAATTCAATGGTGTGTTCAACCGACAATTTAACAATGTCTTTTCTTTCTTTAGATTTAATAGAGTTTTTAATAAGTATTAATGATCCGCCATGTATCATTTGTTGTCTGCTGAAATGGCTAACTACACAATAATTTTCATAATTAACGGACTTTACTTCATGATCTTTTAACCAATGTTCAGTTAGACAAATAATATCAAACTTGGTTTTTTCTAAAAATAATTCAATTTCTAATAATTTGGAAGAGCAACCCTGAATGTTCTGATTTAATAATTTTAAAGAGTGTTGCTCTCCTCTCAGCTTTATACCACTAAATGGATTGCCAGAAGATACCTTTTTACTATGTTCTAATAATAACTGATTATTTACAGGGGTAACTTCTGTTGTCTTATGGACTAGTTTAAATCTATGTTGCTAGTTAAACTAGGCAACACAGGCTCATCAATTAATATAAAATTTGATAGATTTCCTATCAATTTATTTAAAGAATATGCTATCAACATAGCTACCTTACGTCTACATTTGTATGACAGAGAGAAAGCTCTCTGAGTTACTCTAAGTCCACTAATAAATATATTAGTGTCAAAAAACAATAATTTGTCGTTATGACAAGTCAACATTTGCAAAATGTTATTTAATTTAAAAATACGATTGTTCTCCTGTTCTGAGAAACTATCAGAGTATGGAAAAGCACATACCATCAGATTTCTTAAATTTAATCCTCACAAGGTGTCAATACCCCCCACTATGTCCTTTTTGGTAATACCAGTACTATTACCTAACAACAAAACCATTGTAGAATAATTATCCATATTCGAATTTATAATTTTTTTAATCATTTGCTTGAAACTAATATTATGGTAGCAATGATTTGTAGAACTGTAGCTAAGGTAATTATTTAATATTTTTCCAAAGCCAGAACCTATTTCGTCACTAAACATTATTGTTTTATTTTCCTGTGAATTGGGTACACAGATTTTTTCTGGAAGTGCCAACATTGGTGGAGACAAGTCACCTTGCAGCGGGGTGGGTGGTGTATGGTTGGCACAGCTGCATGAGGCACTACTCAGAGACTCATACCTCTCTGCATTGTACTTCACCAAGTCCAACAATTCCCCGGCCTCAAACAAGCGCTCACTCAATTGCTGTTGTGAACTTTCATATTTCTCAAAAATATCCTTCAGTAAACACTCCTTATATAGTAAGTCATTTTGGAGGCACTGAGTATCTACATCATACTTTTCCCTACATTTATCTAGTTCTCCCATACAGGTATTTAATCTGCTTGTTATGTTAACACGATCCTTTCTTAAAGAAATATTTAATTTTAAGAGATTTTGTTTTTTCATCGTTCTCCGTGACCGTTTTATAATTTTTTTTATTTTAATATATTTTTTTTAATTTATTGTGACTCATGACAATAGGACATAATGGTATAGTGTCTTCACCAGTCAAATCTATTATAAAATCAGACTCACACACTGGTTCTGACTGAAAACTGCCAACTAACTCATTATATAAACTATTAGTTTTTTTACACTGCTCGCTGACCTTAGCAGACTCAGCGATAGATAGGGCCTTATGGGCATTACACAATTCTTGTTCAAGTTCTGAAACACGGTTCAAAGTTAGTTCATATGTGTCACTGCAGTTTTGATAATTTGCCGCTTGATACTGAAATACCTGGTGTTGTTCGGCTAAGTCCTGGTGCTGAGTATGTAGCTCAGCCAGTTCACTTTTGAGAAATGTGTTCTTATGGACCACATTTTCGACTTCCACCTCACTGTCTGCAATTTCTTGGAGCAGTTTTATATTTAATGCTTTGGAGTCTTGCAGCTCCTTCAAGGAAGCTCTCAATTTTACTTCCAGCTCTTTGATTGCAGTGCTGCGGGTCATCATTTTCCTTAATTACCTGAAATATGTGGAATTTAAACTAAATAACAGTGCAGTAGTTTTCTAATATTTAAATAATTTTATATTTATAGGTAGGAGGTAGATGAGAAAAAGAAAAAAAAAAAAACTTTCAAAACTGACCTGACCCTGCAGTGACATACGGTCGCTGAGCAGTCGTAATATGTTTGTGTTATGACAGTGTGATGTGAGGTACATAGAAGCAATTGTCAATGTTTGTGTGGCGCACTTTGCAGTGCTTCGATCACGTGTCGGGCGCGCAGTTCAACCCCACGGTGACGCTGGCGGCGCTGGTGTGGGGGCGCGTGTCGCGGCGGCGTGCTGCCGTGGAGATGGCGGCGCAGCTGGCCGGTGGCGCGCTAGGCGCCGGCGTGCTGCATGCGCTGCGGCCCACTTCCGCTGGGCTGTGTGTCACGCGGCCGGACGCGGCGCTGCCGGGCTGGCAGGCGGCGTGCGTGGAGGCGCTGCTGGGCGGCTGCCTGGCGCTGGCCAACTGCGCGGCGTGGGACGCGCGCAACTCCGGCCTGCGCGACTCGTGGCCGCTGCGCGTGGGGCTGAGCGTGGCCGGCCTGTCGCTCGTCGGGGTGCGTACCGAGCCCGCCGTCGTCGCCACCCTGCTCTTTGTTATGCTTTAAACTATATACTAGACCACTTATATCAGCGGGAGCGACGGCAAATATTCAGGCACATTTGTGTTAATACTATCCCAATAGGAGTCGGCCGTATTGAATGGTCGTTTGAATATTCCAGGGCGAGCTGACGGGCGCCAGCATGAACCCGGTGCGCAGCTTCGGGCCGGCGCTGTGGAGCGGCGACTGGACCAGTCACTGGGTCAGTATCAGTACGCGCCGCTCTCACGACTCTGACAAGCGGTCACAGTTTGAACAATGTTACTCGCATACACAGTTGCGCTTCCTGCTACACTGCTTTTCAGTTTTTAGAGAATTTCTACTCTTTTTTTATCTTCAATAGCCATCGAAAATAAAAAAAACACTGCATTTTTAATTCATCGGAATCACACGTAATGCGCCTACCCTTTTTAAGGTTCTTTTTAAATATTCTTAAAGGTTGCTCTTTAACAATTTTTGGTATATGGTTATAAATAAGAGGAGCCATGCCATGCACATAACACACTTTCTCAATAATGCAGTTTTATATCCACCTATGCATAACTTATCTTCGTATTGAGTTCTTAAACTTGTAGTCCTGATTCTAGTATTTTTCAAAGTTGGGAATAAGTGATCATTTGTTTTGACAAAAATTGCTATTTCTAATATATATAGGCATGCAAAAGTTAAAAGATTATATTTTTTTTAAAAAGGTATGCAGCTTTCGGTCACATTGAGTTTAAACATAGATCTAATACAGCGTTTTTGCGCCTTAAAAATATTTTCTCTGTCGCTACAGTTGCCCCAGAATAATTAGATTGCTAAATTGCATCTTATCTTATCTTATCTTATGGAGGGGCCGAGAAGCAACTCGGACACTTCGACCCATTGGGATCTATTGTGGTCCTCTAGATAACTTACTCCTCCCCAATCTCGTTGAAAACTCTTTTCATGAGTCTTACAACGAGACTGGGAGATATGAGCCTATATTTTTCTGGTTTAGGATATCCAACCTCTAGTAGACTCATTCGCTTACCAGCCAGTGCATCGCATGTACACAGAAGATGCTCCATGCGTTCTGTATGTTCCCCACACAACCTGTACAGGGGTGTCGCGGTTAGACCCATCTTCATGAGCATGTTGTTGGTTACAAAATGCCCAGTAAAGGCCCCAAGCAGGTAGCGGATTTGCTCCCTGCTCATATTCCAGATGCATTCCCGGGCTTTGAACGTAGAGCCTAGGAATTTCTTGGAGTGTTGTAGACCAGTAGTAGATAGCCAGTGTGTTCGTTGTCTGTGATCTGCAAACTCCTTAAATGTGGCTTTTACGAGACACGTCGAAATGCCTACACATGGTTCTGGACCCACAAAATCATTTGCTGAGCCCTCCTTCCAAGCCTGTTTAGGGCTTGGATAGCATCCAGAATAAGTTTGGAATCACTAAGAATATATATGGATTTACTTCTGGTTCCTCTATCTATATTCTCTTGAGCACAGGTTATTATGGCATATGTTTCTGCTTGGAAAACAGTTGCCATCTTCCCTAAGCTTTTGCTACATGTGTAACCTTTTGCGTATATTCCCGCTCCTGTACCTGATTCCATTTTGGATCCATCAGTGTACCACACCGGACTATCTTGTTCTGGTGGATCGAGTCCCTTCGTCCAGTCCTCTATTGAAGGGATTTGGACCTTAAAAGACCTTTCAAACACAAACATAGTTTGCATTTTATCGGATATCATGCTAATTACCCGATCCTGGCCTTCATTGCCATCAAACTTTTGTATGGTTAGTCTTTGGCCTAGAAGCATCCCATAGTCCAGCAACAGCAAGATGATGTAATGCCTTCCTTGCCTCGAATTCAACCATCATATGCAGAGGAGGGATATTGAGGTAGCTCTCAATCGCTGCCGTAGGTGTTGTCCTGAAAGCACCCGTGATGCCGAGACACACTGTTCTTTATAACCTGGTGAGTGGCGCTTTGCACGAAGCAAGCTTTGTTCTTGGCCACCACACTATGCTGCCGTATGTGATAATAGGTATTATCATTGTTCGGTACAGCCATCGTATCACTTTGGGCTTTAATCCACAAGTTTTACCGTAGGTGGAACGGCACATGCCGGACACTCGTAGGGCCTTTGTCGTAATATTTTCCTCATGAGTTTTCCACCTGAGTTCTTTATCAAGCTTTACACCCGGATATTTAACTTCGGTGGACCAGGGCAGCTTTATTCCATCGAGGGAGGGCTCTCCTAGGTTTCCTCGTTGTCTCTTCCTCGTGAATGGAATAATGACTGCTTTACTTGGGTTGATAGAGAGGTGTTTCTTTGTACACCATTCCTCTGTCATCCTCAATGCCTTTTGTAACAATCCAGAGACTACGTTCGGAAATTTACCATGAACTATTATAGCTATGTCATCTGCATAGCCTACTGTGTAGAATGGTCCGGTATTGAATTTGGTAAGCAGCGAGTCTACTACCAAGCACCACAATAATGGTGACAGCACTCCGCCTTGCGGACAACCTCTTGTTGTTTTTGCGCTAAGTCTGTCTCTCATCAGTTCTGATCTGACTATTCTGCTTCTCAGCATATAGTCAATCCAGTTACACGTGGTATCATTGATACCATGTTCCTTTGCAGCAATGCGTATGGACTCAAATGTTGTCTTGTCAAAGGCAATGTCGAGGAAAGCCCCGACACAAATCTCTTGTCCTTCTAGCGCAGCCTCGGCTCGACTCGCAACATAGTGCAATGCCGTTTCCGTAGATTTGCCAGGGCTGTAGGTGCACTGTAGTTTATGTAGAAAGAATACTTTAAGTGGTCCCTCTCTTAGGTACCTGTCTACCATTTTCTCCAGAGCTTTTAAGAGAAAGGATGATAGACTGATGGGCCTATAAGCTTTAGCTTTTCCGTAAGTTGGTCTGCCCACCTTCGGTATAAGGTGACTTTGACCTCCCTCCATGCCTTGGGTAAGTACCCAAAGACTATGCAGGCTCTGTAGAGCTTACTCAAATGTGGTATCAAAACAGATGCCCCTTCTTGCAAAAGTATTGGGTAGATGCCCTCCGGACCAGGGGATTTGAGAGGCTGGAAGCCCGCTATGGCAAGCTTCAGTTTATTTTCATCTACCACTTTCTTTGCCGTGAGCCAGTTATTTTTAGACGTGTGCCTCGTGAGCTCGTCCCTTGTGACTGGTTCCTCTTCATCGCTGTCGCGCAGTATACATTCCGGGAAGTGAGTCCTAAACATCACGCCCAGAGTGTCCCGTCCAGTTTCCGTGACATACCCATTTTCATCCTTTACAGATGATAGTGGGTTTGTCTTAGTCATGGAAATTGCTTTGCACAACCTCATTCCATTTGGCAGAGCTTCGATGGAGGTGCAATGCTGTCGCCAACTAGTTCTTTTGGCCTAGCGAACCGCCGTGGTATACCTCGTCAGCATGCTGTGATAGCCAGAAAAGTCTTTCCTGGCTTTTGCATCATTAAAGGTCTGTCGTGACGTATTTTACCTTGTACCTTTATACAAAAGGCCTTTTTCTCTGGCCAATTATCTTCCCATGCACCGATGGGGCCCACCTTGATTCAGTCCGCTTCAAATTCTATATCTAGTATGGAATTAAGTTTACCTTTAGGGCTCCCTAGATTTACTTTTAGGTCCCTCTTGTACAAGTCCCAATTTGTATTATTTGGGTTTCTCCTTCGTCTAGTTTCGGCTTATCCCGCCGTCCTAAACCTAAAGCATATATAGTTATGGTCAGACATAGAGATTTCGTCCGATACATGCCAATTTTCAATGTGAGTGCTGGCCCTGTTTGAAGCCAGTGTCAGGTCAATAACTCCAGCTCTCGCAGAGGACCTATAAGTAGGTTTATTGCCTGCATTAAGGATTTGTAAAGAAGAGCTTACCACAAAGTCCAACAAATCCTCCCGTCGTTTGTTGACATCTGAGCTGCTCCAAACGACATGGTGTGCATTCGCATCGCAGCCAAGTATCAGGTCAAGGTTTTCTTGGTTGCCGTAGTCAACCAGTCTTCTGATTAGTGGTTACTGTTAGTTCGATCTAGTTACTGGTTCCTTTTGTTCATATGGGAGATAGGCAGAGGAAAGGATAATTCTCCTTTTCTCTGTGCCCGTCCCCAATTGGATCAAAGTTGTTGGGAGATAAACAGAAAGAACGTAACAGAAAGTACGTAAGGGCATTGCCTCTATACCGCCCCTGATACAGATGCAAGTCCTCGCGTCGTTAGTTGGACAGTCATAGAGCACCAGGCCCCCTGTCCCACCTAAGCCTTTTATAGTCCCTTTATACAAATAAGGTTCCTGTATCAAGGCAACGTCGTATGTATTAAGCTTCAATTGCTGTTGTTGAGTGCCTCAGTTTTGAGGCTCCTCCTCCATCGCATCCTCCTCGAGAGCAGTTGGCGACTCAATCTCCAGGGTATCGAGGCCCTCAACGATGTCATCCTCGAGGTCCGCCTCTGACGCCCCGGTCTGGATCTCTGCCTCCTGCGCTACGTCGTGAGCAGCGACCTCGTCGATGGCCTGTTCACGCTGCGGTGGACTATCTCCTGCTTCCGCGGTGGGTTTCTCTCCCTTGTCTTCTTCCTGGAGCTTGAACGGGTATCCTTCAATTCCTCCTGGAAGAGAGTAGCCCGCGGCCTTGATGACCCCAGCGGACACCCCGTCCATAAGGACGATACGACGGATGCCGGTCTGCTCAGTGAGAACATTCACGACCTTCCAGTCGTCCATCCTCAAGGCAGGGTTAAACGCTGAAGCAACCTAATGGCCCGAGCCGAGTCTTGCAGCGCCAAGTTACGACTCTTCCATGCCATTTTGACTGGCTTTGGGAGGTCCTTGGCGTTGACGACCTTGAGCTTCAGGGAGCCAAGTTGCACGTTGTGGATGGCACCCCGAAACCAGCAAGCTGCGTCAGAGTCGTCGCAGGATACATGCACAGCACCTGCGACAACTCTGGGAGCAACCGTGAAGACAGGTAGAGGATCCGATGCTTTCTCCAGTTTCTCAATTATGAGTTCCTGGATTGGCATCATATCCTCCGCCTTTAAGTACTCCTCCGGGTACCTGTCTGTGACGATGGCGAGTTTCACAGCCGCCACTGCATTCCTAAAGGTTCCGGTCGAGGACGATTGACCTTGGGTCTTCATCCTCTTGGCTGCCATGTCCCCGCTGTCACTGCTGAAAACAGCACGCGGCCTCTTTGATGGTCCTCCCGTCCCCCCTTCTAGAGCCGCCTGCTGTCTCAGCTTTTGGCGCTTTTTCCTTTGCGCCCCAGAACGTCCAACCCGGCGCTAGCCTGATTCCTGCCGGCCGCCGGGTGACGAAGAAGTGCTGACCTTGCCGGTAGCGGCATAAAGATCGCGAATTAAAATTCATCCCTCAACTATCCCCACCCGCCATGTAGTGCTCAAGTGGCGATGCTACGGTAGCACCAGGGATTAGTCGAGGGATATAGCCCCCCCCCCCCATTAGTTGCTCACGAGACTGCACAGCACCAACTCACACTGCTACCACTAGCGATGCGAGCGAGCGCCGTAAGAATAAATCCGGGCCAAAGTGGAGTGTTGCCTCAGAGACGTTAAACCGCCTACGCTCATCGGCTCAGCCACCAGGATCCCATCATCCTCCCGTACGGGTCCTCGCGCACGGCACAAACACGCGGGAGGTCATTGCTATTCACCATTGTTCTTGTTCAGTGGTGGACCACTCAACAGGGCACGACCGGGGCATGACCTCGCCACCCCTGTGATAGGTCGCCCGGTGATTTCTGTTACGTCTATTTCATAGGGAATTAGACCAAAAACAGGGCGGCAACCACGAGAAGGAAAATCACCGCACTTGCCTTGAGGATCTACACGACCGTAGCGCTCTCCCTCAAGACCACGACACCTTGCCGTCTCTGAAGGAGCCAGGCAAGGTAGGACTGCATTGACAAAGCCAAGCCCTACAAGGCTTGTCGCTGACTGCTCAAAGCGTGAGTTTGCTAACACAGCCCAGCCCCAAATGCTAAATTGCATGCTTCTAGGCCTAGCGGTTTTGGCTGTGCGTTGATCGATCAGTCAGTCAGTCAATCAGTTTCTTCTTTTATATATATAGATTACAGGAAAAATAAAACAATTTTCCTAAGTAGTACAGTTAAAAATCTTTACAAACAAATTTAATTTTGCGGTCGCGTAAAATAAAAAATTTGCATAGGAAACAGAATAATATTATTCTTAACAACGTACTGAACCCATAGTCGGCGATTCCGATTCCATTATCCGGTTTTCATAGTAAAGTCAAAAACAAAACACATTTATCTAACAAGTAAAATGTCAAAATTTAAAAAACCCCCGACACATTTATCTTGCGAAAACACCCCGATTCAAACAGTAAAACGCCCATAACTTTTGAACGGCTGAACCGATTTTATTCAAACATAACTAAGAACACTCTCGACAAAATTACCTGTCAAACAAAGAAAACTAAATTGAAATCGGTTCACCCGTTTAGGCGCAATGATGCCACAGACAGACTCACAGATACACAGCAACACATGCACGTGAAACTTCTAACACCCCTCTTTTTCCGGCGGGGGTTAAAAAAGGTATAAGTTTTGTTTCTGAAATATGTAATTTTTATGGAATTAGATCTCATAGACTCCTGCCAAATTATGAAAGCAAAAAACGCACGTGTTTTAAAGCTGGCAACTCAACCATTCCGTCATTAATTGTTTTGACACTAACCTGAAAGGAATTCGGTCGGGGGGCACGTTTAGTAAAATTATGAGACAACGGGGGGGCCTCAGAGACCCCACGTCCGCAATTAAAAGTTGATAGGTTGGAAGAATGATTGCCGGGATAAAAACTATCACATGACCTTTCCAGGGCCTAAACTATCTCCATATCATATTTCATCTAAATCGGTTCAGCGGTTTAAGCGTGCAAAGGTATCAGACAGACAAAGTTATTTTCGCATTTATTATTTTAACGTAAGGTTTTAATAGGGTGGTAATTAATGTGAAAAAAATAGTGATTTAATAAAAATTAAGCATTTTCTTAAGTTTGCCGTAAGTCATTACTTCACAGTATTTGATCCACTTTCGCGACACTATCGAATGGTCTTCAGTACTTATGTGTTTTTTTTTAAAGTCAATGGTTTCGATTCATAGCTAGGAATATTGATTTTTTAAAAATCAATATTCCTAATTAGCAAGATTGGAATTCATGGGGCAATGGAGCAAAGTATATTCGTTAGTTATTTAGCACAGAGGGTTCGGCGACGTGAGTGTCTTAATGACTTATATTAATGTCCTTATCCCACAACAGAGGGTCTTCATATGGTTTTTATAGTTGAGGTTGTTGTCTATAGTAACACCTAGATATTTAATTGTTCAACTTCAAGTTTGACAAGTTCAAGTTTGGTACAAGAGTAGTTTTCTTTAGAGACACACTCGTTTGGTATGATGTGAAGACGATTGAAATTAATATTTGTGTTAGACGGTATACTTGATTTTATCCAGATTTAGTGTCAACACATTTTCGTCAAGCCATTCTCTTACAGTATCAAAACCCATTTTGGCAGCGTCAAAATCCTCCTTCCATGTATCGGAAGAGAACACGAGAGAGAAGAGATAATTTTGATGTGAGATCGTTACGAGAAATAGGGTGGGACCAAGGATACTGTCTTGTGGCACTCCGTATGTAACCCGAACGTATCCACTACGAAATATTAGCTGACTTAAATTTGAGCGTCTGAAAGTAAGTTATATACGAAAGAATTTCTATTAATTGACTACGTTTTTCAAAGTATAACATTAACTGGTTTACCACTTATAAAAAAAAAAAACATTATTAATAAAAGTTAATAGTTTTTTTTCGTTATCTCGCATTAGCTTAGTGTTGTCATTTTACAATTATTCTGCCAAGTGACTTGTAGTAAATATATTATTAACTACCTGCCCCTCGTCTTCCCACCGGCTTCGCTCCCGTCAAATTATAGCCTATGTTACTCGGGACTAATGTAGCTACCCATACGAGAAAGAATTTTTAAATCGGTCCAGTAGTTTCGGAGCCGATTCGGTACAAACAAACAAACAAAAAAATCTTTCTTCTTTATAATATTATATAGTATAGATAAAATTGTTATAAGAATAAAACGGAGTAAATGAATTATTATAATAATACAGTTGTGGGTGTCCTTGTATGTAGGTAAGAATACTGTAGTGTAGAAGAAATATGTATATGAATTACTTACTTTCAATTAAAAAAAAAGACAAAAAGGCAAAAAGACTGGTATGCAAGTTTAAAAAAAAATATAGCTTGGTTGTTGTCGAAGACCTTTTGATGTTTTGATACATGTCAAAGTCGCTTAAATAAATATACTTTTTCCAAAGAAGAGAGTATATTGTATATTTCAAGCTGAAATAAATAGGAAAGGGAAATACTAATGCGATATTGCCTTTTACTTCCACGAAATTTAATAATACGAGTATTACCTATTAAACACCTTATTAAAAGTTACCCAGACCACGGGGTCTCATTGCTAAGAAAGAAAATTTGGTTTAAATAAATACCTTCAACTGTCCATTTCCAGACATAATAGAAATTACCATTGTTCTAATCCGATTCGGTCTGATGGACAGATGACCGGATGGCGCGACATGTACACTCATTTCAAAAGAATTGTGTGTAAAATTAACATTTTCTGGAATTGAACATAACAATTGCATGTTCTTGTTTAATCAACTCTCCTAAGTACAAAATTATGGAATATTGAGCTCTTAATACATTATTACCTCAATGCTCTTAACTCACATTTCAAAGATTATTTGAACGGATCATTTAAAATTGATGCCAATAGATGGCGCATTTTTTAATTTCTGAGGCATACCACTCGATTGTTAAAATTTGCATTGTAACACATTTTGGTGCAAAAAAACTGTAAAAACGTGCAATAAAGTTGCTCCGGAGGGAAACGAAACTTCAATATATTTAAAGAAAAAAAGATTCACGAACCTAGTAAACCCTTTTACTTGCAAGTCACTGCTAACACCATCTATTGCCGTGAAATGGGATCGAACGCGATTGACATACTTAAAAAATAACAAGATTAATCAGATGAAAAACGCTACTTACGTCGGCACGGTTTCTTTGTATGGGATGAGGCATCTGTATGCTAGTATTATATTATCTGTGCCCAGACATAACCTGCAAAAGTTCATGACTGAATATTTATTATTCTCGGCGTGCTTGAACAAAAATTCTTGCACAAACTAATTCAGAACATGGCCCTTATTTCTTTTTATTTATTTTTATTTGTTATAGGCTCGCGTTTGACCACTATCTCATCTGATGTTAAGTGATGATGTGGTCGAAGGTGAAGCACGCTTGCCTAGAAGTAACCTATTCACTCTTGACTTGAAGACCCCAAGGTTGTAGCTATCAGGAAACAAAGACGCCGGCAGGGCATTCCACTCCTTAGCTGTACGCACAATGAAAGTATTTTCAAAACGCTTTGTGCGTATGGGTGGAATATCCACCATGTACCGATGGCGCATTGTCGTACGTCTTGTAGTCCGGTGATGGAAAGGGCTAGGTGGAATCAAATTGTGCAGTTCCATCGCACACGCCCAGAAATGTAACCGATAGAAAACCGACAGGCTGGCAACTCGTCGTCGGTGTTCATGGCTCTGGAGCTTTGAGTCAACCAGCGCGTAGTTGCCGATAAGTCTCTGGGCCCGTCTATCAATCGAATCAAGTGCATCAAGTTGGTACCTGGCAGATCCGTCCCAGAGATGAGAGCAGTACTCCATGCATGACTGAGCTTGCGCTTTGTACAAGTTGAGCAGCTGTTCAGGCGTAAAGTACCGTCTCACCTTCGCAAGGATCCCCAACTTTTTTGCAGCCAATTGAGCCTTTGCCTCAATGAATAAAACTGAATTAATCCAGATATTTTTAATTTAGAGTCGTAGGAATTTAATCCTAGCTAAAACAATGTATGGGCTTCTGCCATTGCCCTTTGCCAATCCGACTGAAGTCTGCCCGTCAGATTCAGTTGAGTTCCTCTGATTCCAAGTAGTTCCAGCTTGTTGAGTAAGATTGGCACAGAAATCGTATCAAAAGCCTTGGCAAAATCAAGGAAAATGGTAATAGTTACGTTTTTCTTTTTGTCAAGGTTGTTGCTAACGAAGTCGATGTGAGCATTTACGGCTTGATCTGTTGATTTGCCTTCACGAAAACCGTATTTGTTCGTTGAAAGCTGCATTCTAGATATCCCACTAATCTCGTATTCATAATCCTTTCCAGAAGTTTAGACAGTGCTGGGAGGATCGAAATTGGCCTGTAGTTTGTGATACGACTCCTATCACCGCTCTTATAAATAGGGCACACCACTGATTTTTTTAGGCTGTCAGGGAAGACCATGCTGAAGGCAAGAGTTAAATACAAAGGTGAGAGGAGGAACACGGAACTTTTTATAAGTCCTTAACACAGATACTAAAAAAACCAAGAGATTAAAGGTTGGGTATTTGATAAACTCTACTTTCGCTTGAGAACCTGTCAAACTTTAAGTAGCTAGTCGGTACTGATACGCGGCAGCGTGTTAAGCCAAGTTCGAGCAAAAAAGGAACAATAGGAACAAAAAAGGAATACAATGGTAATTGGGTGAATACAAAGGAATAAATCAGAAACTAGTAAATTTGTATAATTTTTAGGGTTCCGTACCAAAAGGGTAAAAAATACGGGACCGCGGAGTCTTAGTAATCTAAGACTCCGCGGTCCATCTGTCTGCCTGTCACCTGGCTCTATCTCATGAACCGTGATAGCTATACAGTTGAAATTTTCACAGATGATGTATTTATGTTGCCGCTATACTACAAATACTTAAAACAGAATAAAATAAATATTTAAGGGGGGCTCCCATACAACAAACGTGATTTTTTGCCGTTTTTTGCGATAATGGTACGGAACCCTTCGTGTGCGAGTCCGACTCGCACTTGGCCGGTTTTTTATTCAATTAATTTATTCCATTAGGAACACTTACTGAAGTGCCTGTAATGTAAGAATCAGCAATCAAAATTGATGACAGCCTTTCTTTATGTGGATTTCAAGGTCTTCACGTGAATATATAATAACGAGTGGAATACTACCCTTATTTTATTTTAATCGAAACATGTCAGTTTTAGTAACTACTTATAACTAAGAGTATAGTCGACTTTCGTGTTTATTACGATTTTGTAATGAGAAAGAGAAAATAACACAAAAATAATAATTAAGAAAATCTAAACCCGACTGCTTATAAAGTGAACTAAAAAGGCGTAAACAAGAAAAAAAACATGCTGTGCAGTCGGAGGTTTGGCCAAAACCAGATGTTGATACTCCACAAGACGGGGATGGAAGAAAAAGAAAATTGGCCCCCGCAATATGGCGTCCAAAAACCGCAATTTTTCTATTTTCATTTTTAATGTAGCTGTAACACTCGCAGGGTTAGTAGACGAATCGATTGACATACGAATCATCAAAATCGGCCAACGCGTTTGGTCAGTTCTGATTCTGATTCTCTGGAACGCCACATAGGAACAAACATACACACACTGAACATACATAGACTGATAAACACATTACCCTCCTTCGGCAGTCGAGTATAAAGACAATTAAACCCCGTAAACGGAGGAAAATACTGTAGATTAACAAAAACCATTTGGTATTAATTTTATTATGAACTAGCTGACCCCCGCGGCTTCGCTCCCGTCAAAATTATAGCCTATGTTACTCGGGAATAATGTAGCTTTCCATAGGTGAAAGAATTTTTAAAATCGGTCCAGTAGTTTCGGAGCCTATTCGGTACAAACAAACAAACAAAAAAATCCTTCCTCTTTATAATATTGTGATATAGATGTGTTATAGATAACCGATGTGATGGCCAGAAGCGTGCCGCATTATTGTTTCAATTGTAATACCCAAAATCAAAGAGTATTTGTCTGGCATTGGGTGGGCGGGAGTACCCAAGCAGAAAATTTGGAGTGACTGTAAACAATACCTTGTTACATGAAATTACTAGGATCACGAATTTACCGTCAAATTTCCATACATAAGACGCAACGTAAATAGGCAACGTTTATTTACAACCAATTTTATTAATTGAGACATATTTTTAAACAATTTATACACAGTTCAAAAGGCCTGTTCATTGGAATTATAAAAAAATATCAAATGTTAACAAAATACTCAGAAAGGAAGTCATAAATATAGTTTGTTTACAAAATGAGCCGGTGGCCCGCGGCGCCGTTTCGGTTGCGGCCAGGTAGCGGCTCACTCCTGGCCAAATAAAGCTTGATTGACCCTGGGTACCACTGGTCCCCTTGGCCGGGTCAAGGCTACCTACTAATAATTTCTGCACAAAAGGTAATGATATCCCATCAAAAACGAGCTACAATTAATCCTAAGTTATCTGCTGTACCTAAATAATTCGGTTTTTCAAATTTAAGATGTTATATTTTGAAATAGGGAAAAAGGCGTGAGTTTATGTATGTATGTATGTATATTTTGAAATAGCAAATACTGTTGTAGCAGAAAAAGCAAGAAATTGTGTTTTTAAATTTATTTTAGAATGTTTTATGCATGTTCTTGTATATAAATTTCAGGATACAAAACTTGGCACCCATTTATATCTCAATTCTTTTGTCGGCATAGTCAACAACCGCGCCTATTCTTAGTATTGAACTTGGCTCCATTTTTCACATTTATGTTTTTGATGGGATATTCAATTCAGAAACCTGGCCTATTTCTTCCTGTATTGAAAGTTCTATATAATTTGCAAGAATTTTCTCAAACGCATACCTGAGGCCCACCACTGTCACCGTCGCTGACATCGAATGACACTTCTCGAATGGTTAAGGTTGTATACTTTTATTTATTAATTAGTAAAGTTATTAATTAGTTCTCTGAAGAACTGAACTGTTAGAACTGTGCAACACCACTATATCAGATACTCTTGTGCAGGTGTACTGGCTGGGCCCGCTGGGCGGCTCCGTGCTGTTCACCAGCGCCTACGTGCTGGCGTGGCGCCCGCACCGCGCGCGTGACCTCTCGCCGCCACGGACGCCCAAGGTAGCCACGGAGCCCTAGTGACGCCGCTGTGACCTCTCGCTGCCACGGACGCACAATGTGGCCACGGAGCCCTAGTGACGCCGCTGTGACCTCTCGCTGCCACGGCCGCACAAGGTGGCTACGGAGCCCTAGTGACGCCGCTGTGACCTCTCGCTACCACGGACGCACAATGTGGCCACGGAGCCCTAGTGACGCCGCTGTGACCTCTCGCTGCCACGGCCGCACAAGGTCGCCACGGAGCCCTAGTGACGCCGCTGTGACCTCTCGCTGCCACGGACGCACAATGTGGCCACGGAGCCCTAGTGACGCCGCTGTGACCTCTCGCTGCCACGGCCGCACAAGGTGGCCACGGAGCCCTAGTGACGCCGCTGTGACCTCTCGCTGCCACGGCCGCACAAGGTGGCCACGGAGCCCTAGTGACGCCGCTGTGACCTCTCGCTGCCACGGCCGCACAAGGTGGCCACGGAGCCCTAGTGACGCCGCTGTGACCTCTCGCTGCCACGGCCGCACAAGGTGGCCACGGAGCCCTAGTGACGCCGCTGTGACCTCTCGCTGCCACGGCCGCACAAGGTGGCCACGGAGCCCTAGTGACGCCGCTGTGACCTCTCGCTGCCACGGCCGCACAAGGTGGCCACGGAGCCCTAGTGACGCCGCTGTGACCTCTCGCTGCCACGGCCGCACAAGGTGGCCACGGAGCCCTAGTGACGCCGCTGTGACCTCTCGCTGCCACGGACGCACAATGTGGCCACGGAGCACTAGTGACGCCGCTGTGACGTCATGCCGCCACGGCCGCACAAGGTGACCACGGAGCCCTAGTGACGCTGCTATAACGTCACGCCGTGTCGGACGTCGATGGTGTGTCCTGTACAAGCCAAGAGACTTTTTGTGTTGTCAAACTTATATATAATTACGCCTATGCGCGTGTGCTGCACCATTGCGATGGTGCAATGACGACACGTCAAAGCGTCGAGATTTCTGTTGTACCTAAGTTTCATATGTAGTATTTTACACCAACTTTCTAGAATGGTTTATGTGAAAGCCGCATTAAAACACATTTTGTAGTACAGAAAGAATAGAAGATTTAAGGGTCAGGCATGACAGGATCGGCTGGAGGCCTTTGCTCAGGAGTGGGACAATTAGAGCCAAATATATTTATCCTGTTTGTTTTAAGTATAGGTATATTAATTTTTATTTTCTGTTAGTTGTATTATTAACTTACATAAACTATTTATATTATAGCGCACTCATTTTATTTAGATTAATTCTTATGTCCGTGAGTATCTCAAGCAAACAAAGTCGCGCACGAAGGGTTCCGTACCATTATCGCAAGTAAACAGCCATTATACTTCGTGCCTCGTCTCCTCGAGATTAGTTCCTGTAATTAATGATTATTATTTACACAAGTAAATAATAAATTTGTCAAAACAGATAATTAAGAACATATCTTAATTAACTGATTAAGAACCTATTTGTGAAACCTATAGACAACCATTATGGTTAATCTATAAAATATATTTAAGAATTTTAAAGAAAGAAAGCTTTTACTTCACAAATTCATCATAGTGAATGTGTGTCAAAGTTTATGTGATAATTCCAGAACTTAACTCTCAAAGTCTACTTGTGTAAATAATAATCATTAATTACAGGAACTAATCTCGAGAACGAGGCACGAAGTATAATTTATGATTAAACGAACTTACCCTAAGTGAAGTTCTATCATAATTATACGAAGTGCCTCGTCCGAAGAGATTAGTAACATCCTCCCAACCCTAAGGTATAACCCAGAAGCGTTCTGGAAATAACTATAAAACATCAGTAACTCTAAACTAAATGACAGCCGACACAGAGCTGCCAGGAAAAATAAAATAAAAAAAATCTCTAAAACATAGTGATCTGAGTGGCCGCGCGTAGCCGTTACTATATGATAGAACTTCACTTAGGGTAAGTTCGTTTCATCATATCAGCCGAAAGACGTCCATTGCTGGACATAGGCCTCCCCCAAACGTCGCCACATTGACCGGTCCCGTGCGTCTCGCAACCAGCGGATCCCCGCAACCTTCACCAGGTCATCGGTCCAAAGCTGCCATTGGCAGCAAAATTTTCAAATCTGTAGTCAAAATACTCCATAAGTTATTAAACCGACAGATATGTGTAAGCTGGAGTGACGGCAACCCAGCTGCTCATATCATATCTTCCGAACAAAAGAAGATACGATTATGCATTATAGCTTAAAACATAAGAAATAATAGCTGCCATAGGCAGCAAAATTTTCAAATCTCTAGTCCTTGTAGTTTCCACGTAGTAAACAAAAAATGGTTTCCGCGCCAAAAAGATCAAATTTTTACTTCGGAGGAGGTATGGAGTGGCGCTGCCGTTCTGTGCGCTACAACAGCGCTACGCTATAAGTAAAACCGTTACATATTCTACATATCTACATATTGATACAGAATTATATTTAGTTATGCTGCTTTGCTATTGAAGAGGCGCCTTTTACACAGCAATTTACAAGTCTAGCACGATTGTCTGGCCGTAAATATGACAGTAAAAAACCTGAATACTTACATAGTACCTACGATTCAAGTGTGTAGTCGGCTCCCAGTCTATAACCTAGTTTAAACTACTTCAAACTGATAATATAGCGCACAGAACGGCAGCGCCGCTCCGTACCTCCTCCGAAGTAATAATTTGATCTTTTTGGCGCGGAAACCATTTTTTTGTTTACTACGTGGAAACTACAAGGACTAGAGATTTGAAAATTTTGCTGCCTATGGCAGCTATTATTTCTTATGTTTTAAGCTATAATGCATAGTCATATCTTCTTTTGTTCGGAAGATATGATATGAGCAGCTGGGGTGCCGTCACTCCAGCTTACACATATCTGTCGGTTTAATAACTTATGGAGTATTTTGACTACAGATTTGAAAATTTTGCTGCCAATGGCAGCTATTATTTCTTAATTTTTGAGCTATAATACATAATCGTATCTTCTTTTGTTCAGAAGATATGATATGGCAGCTGAGGTGACGTCACATCAGCTTACACACACGTTTTTTTATCATAGTTTCAACACTTTTTAAGTATTATCGTTCAGTTCTTTCCTTCCATGTGCAGCTATTATGCCTTATTTTTTGACTATAGTCCAAAACCCTAACATCACTAGTTTGTCTGTATTGAATGAGGAAGCTGGAGTGACGTCACTCCAGCTGACTCATACTAAACGACACATATTAGCGAAGTTTTTGTGGCAGCTAAATAAAGGCTTGGTACTTTGATTGCTGCTATTATGCCTGAAATATTGACATAGATAGAATTATTCTAACACTTATGAGGAAGCTGGAGTTATGCACATGGTGGGAGGCTTTCCTACGCAACGTTTTCCGGTTCGCGGTCGCCACTCCAGAACCTTTCTGCCCCATCGGCCATCCGTTCTGCGAGCAATGTGCCCTGCCCACTGCCACTTAAGTTTAGCAATTCTTCGAGCTATGTCGGTAACATTGGTTCTCTTACGGATCTCTACATTTCTGATTCGATCATGCAAGGAAACGCCGAGCATAGCCCTCTCCATTGCCCTTTGAGTGACTGTTAGCTTTCTGATGAGGCCTGTAGGCGCTATTGCTAACGTGAACAGAAGTAATTTTAATTGGGCCTTAGAAGATGGTAAGCTCTACTCACGTGGACTGGTTCTGGATGATGCACGTCCCGGGACACTATTCAAGCACACACAATGTCTTTTTCTTCGTTTTTACAGTGGTTTTTTAGATAATTCAAAAGCGCACGCGCCGGTTATCAAAGTTGTTCTATCACAGTTCATTCGGTCCGCCTCCGCCAGGGGGCGTTCTCGATGCACCGGCAGCTATTGGTGACCGATAAGAACAGTTCGGTCCAGTAAATGGCGCGACATTTGAACGCGCGTTGGTGGAGAGCTTGTATCCAAGGCCCAATATCATACATAAACCCCCCACCGGGAATCTACCCAGATTACCCAGTTCGCAAACCAGGTATGGTATAGTTTTGTACAAAGTGGACTGTATGAAGTCTTGAATAAATTGATTGAAAATATTTAGAATAGGTGTTAATTATGTTTAGAGTACATGTAGAGTAGGTAAAATGTGCTATTATTACAAATCTAAAGCTTAAGTTACTAAATTTGCGTAAGCTTGACAACTATAAGTATAATTGTCAAATGAATACTTTGATTAGAATATTTAGGCAGAGTCCACTTCCAGAGGAAGAGGACTGAGTTTAACGACGGGTCGCGTCAATTCGCCGTTTTGCGTGCGTACTTTTACAACGCGAACAACGCCGTCAGGTCCAGGAAATAGCTCCGTCACGCGGCCAAGGTGCCATTGAAGCGGAGGAGCGTCAGTATGAAGCAAGACAAGTTCGCCTATTTTGATGTCGCGACACTTAGTAAGCCACTTTTGCCTTTGCTGTAGGGTATGTAAATATTCGTGGCGCCACAGCTTCCAAAATCTTTGTGAAGCCTGTTGAACGAATTCCCATCGAGTCAGTCCATACGCTGGATTATCCGTCAAATCGTATTCAGGGACTGCAAGAAGTTCACGCCCTACTAAAAAATGTGCTGGTGTGAGCGCCTCAAACTCGGAAGGGTCGCTCGACATGCTGGTCAGTGGGCGAGAGTTCAACACAGCCTCGACCCGCGCGAAGAGGGTGCTGAGCTCTTCAAAGGAAAGAGATCGGGTGCCTAAAACACGCTTCAGGTGTTGTTTGGCAGATTTTATAGCGCTTTCATACATTCCACCGAAGTGGCTACCCGTTGGCGGATTATATTTCCAATCTACATTCCGAGAAAGAAATTAATTTGAAATTTCATTTGAATTTTGTTTATAAAATTGTTTTATTTCAGCCAGCTGCTTACCGGCTGATATGTAATATTTGGCATTATCCGAAATTAAGGTCCTACACAACCCGCGCCGAGCTGAAAAGCGATCGAACGCCGCCATAAAACATTCAGTTTTTAACGAACTAAGAATCTCGATATGTAGTGCATGAGTAGAATAACAGACAAAAACAAGTAAATAAGATTTTGAAATTTTTGCATTGCGTCGATTACTTTCTTTTGTGTAAAAGGGACCCCCGATATCTGTGCCTACGGTGTAGAAGGCGTGTATATCTTGAGTACGAAATTTAGGTAAACTACTCATGACGGGCTGCAAAGTTGAAGGTTTAACTTTGAAGCATCGAATGCACTTTGAAAAACGAGATCGAATTATACTTCTAGCTGAAATGATCCAATACTTTTGGCTAATCAAACTCTGCAGGGAGCGAGGGCCGACGTGTAGATAAATCTTGTGAAAATGGTCAATTAATATGCTTGTAAAATTACATTTTTTTGGCAGCAACAACGGGTGCTTCTTTTGATACGGAAGGCTTGACTCTGATAACCTACCCCCCACCCTGAGGAAACCGAGGGGATCAAGAAAAGGAGTTAGTTTTCTTAATGATATGCCATCGTAGTTAATTCCTTTTGTAAGAGCCACGATGATAGCTGAGAAATGTTCTCTTTGGACCGCTTTGATTATTTCATCGTGAGCTTTACGTAGGTTAGATAGAAACAAAATGCCCGTGTTGCGCTTGGCTCTACAGTTTTCGATGAATTGATAACATCTTGCTAGAACGTTTTGAAGTTTTACGAAACTTGAGTATTTTTCCGTAAGTCGGTATACTAAGTTTGAGTCATTTTGATTATTTGTTAGAGATGAATGAGTTAAAGTCATGATAGAATTTTTAAGCTCTGGTACAGTTACACATTTGAAATGATCAATCGACTTAATCGGCCAATGCTCCTGCGGTGCATACAGCCAGCTCGGGCCTTTCAACCACTCTGGCATTGCTAGCAATGCAGATGGCAGTGCACCACGTGAGCACACGTCTGCGGGATTTGATGTACCGCTAACGTGGTACCAGCTGTCGCTAGACACGATATCCAAGATCTTTGATACACGTGTAGCTACAAAGACCTTCAAATTATAACTTGGAGTATTTAACCAGCCCAAAACCACAGAAGAGTCAGTAAACAAGAAAACGTCATGGATGGGTATTTGTTCGATCAACATCGACTTTATATATTTGATGATGTTGCCGCCGCCACTAGTACACCGTGCGGGAGGGGAGGGAGCGCCGCGCCACCTCCACCGTCTCTCTTGAGGCCAGAGAGCTTTGACCGCCGCTAGGTGCGCACGTAGTACATAGCTATAATATATTAACCTATACCTACATTTAAAATAAGTAGAAATTGTAAATATTCAAAATATACATAAAGTTTAAAGTGGTACCAAAACTTCGTTTCATTGAAGTAGCAGCCCACAAGAAACCCAACATAAAATTTGGCGACCGTGACAGGACGTCGCGCGGAGGCGTGACGTGGAAGTACGACGAGCTGAGCAAGCAAGAGGATCCAGGGCGAGGCAGCAGGTCGACTCCATCTACAATGTGCCCGATCCATCCATAACTTTTCCAAATTCCTAATATTTATCTTCCAGCTGTTCAATTTGCCAAGGCTTGGGCGTTACAGTTAAATTTAAAACCACCTTATTTTCATATTGCCTATCCAGTGCAAACAAGCTATCGCTTTGGCTTTTAAGGGGACTTAATTTCCTACCTAATGTTGCGAGTTCTAATGATGATGAAATTAAATGTGAATAAATCCATGATTGTGTAAAAATAAGCAAGTCCCATATAAAAAAAAAAAAAAAAAAGCCTGCATTGGTTTGTGAGTAATTAGCCGGCCGAACTTTCCAGACATTTCGATCGCTGCGCGAGCGCGCGCACACATCGAGCGAAGACAAAGGATCACGCGGTCGGGTACTGATAACGCGAGATCTACCCACCTGTGGCACATAACTACGAGTTAGCGAGTGAGAATCTGGTTTGCCGGACTAACGGTATTTATATTGTTTGCATTTATTTATTTTTTTATCGAAGATATCTGAAATGGAATTTAAGGATTTAACTAAGAAACGTAGCACGATTAAGGGAAGGATTACTTATTTTAGAAACTATTTGACTGATTTTCAGAATTTTAAGAATGTAACACAAAAACACGTTAAAGAATTATGTTTACGATTATCGAAGTTTGAGGTTTTATTTAATGATTTTGATCCAATTCAGAGTAGAATAGAAGTTTTGTCGGATGACAGTGATGTGCAACTTGTTGAACGTTCTGAAATGGAAAACCAGTTTATTTCTTTGATTACCTTAGCTCAAGATATAGTGCAGCTGAATCAAGAACAGTTTAGCGACGCTGATGCTAAAATAAAAGTAAATTCGGGTTATGATAATGCAAATGTTCGGTTACCTTTGATTCAGCTGCCCGTTTTCGATGGAGATTATAGCAAGTGGCTCGAGTTCCGAGACACCTTTAAATCGTTGATACATGATAATACAAATCTAGGTGGTATCAATAAGTTTCATTATTTGCGTTCATCATTGCAGGGTAGTGCTTCCGTTGTTGTCAAATCTTTGCAAATTTCTAATGATAATTATCATGTTGCTTGGCAACTTATATGTGAAAGATTTGACAACAAAGGCCAGCTTATTGCTAGTCATCTCCAGGATTTATTAAACATCGAATCATTGCCTAAAGAGTCCGATAAATTACTTCGAAACTTTGTAGATAGCATCACAAAGCATTTACGAGCGCTCAACATACTAGGGGAGCCCACTGATAATTGGGACTCGTTAATTGTTCATATATTCGCACACAAATTAGATTCGGTAACATTGCGTAAATGGGAAGAAATCAAAGACCGTCGGCGTTCACCTACGTTACAGGAGTTTCAGGATTTTTTGCGGAAAAGAGCTGACGTTTTGGAGTCCTTATACCGAAGCAGCTCTCCCTCTAAAAAGCCTGAAACAAACAAAAGATTAGATAAACAACAAAAATCGTTTGTGGCTTCTGCTTCTGAGTCAGGTAGTCAAAATGCATCAAGAATGAAATGTTTATTGTGTAGTGGTGAACATCGTATACATTCATGTAAGAAGTTTCTTGATATGTCTCCTGAATTGCGTTACACTGAAGTTTTAAGGTTGAAGTTGTGTGCAAATTGTTTTCGCGGTGGTCATTTTGCAAGTAAATGTCGATTGGGCCCATGTCGAGAATGCGGTCGTCGACACCATACATTGTTACATAAGTCTAAGCCAGTTACGGCCAATAATGTTGTTCAAATCAATGAAGTTAGTGAGGTAACTAACACTAACGATCCAAACACTGATAACAAGAATGCACATTCAGTTTCATTATCCTCCTGTGTAACAAGTCAAGTCTTGTTATCAACAGCAGTTGTTAAAATAGTGGATGAGAAAACGAATCAGTGCCATGAGGTACGGGCCTTATTGGATTCAGGTAGTCAGTCATCCTTTATAACTAGTTCATTAAAGTGTAGGTTAGGGCTTCTGAGTCAAAGGGTACCATCGGTTAATGTAACAGGCATCAACAACATGTGCTTCAATACTATGGAAAGGTGTACAATTACACTGAAAGTTAAACAGTTCACAAAGAAAATAAACTGTTTAACAATAAATCAAATTTCTAAAAATTTACCTTTTGAAGAAGTGGATATCACAAACTTTGATATTCCACAAAATGTGCAATTGGCAGATCCGACATTTTATCGTCCCTCCCAAGTTGAGTTGTTACTAGGGGCAGACGTTTTTTGGGATCTGATTTTAGCAAATAGAATAAAGCTCGGACACAACAAACCAATGTTAAACAATTCTTTATTAGGATGGTTAGTGGTTGGTCCGACAATGTGCACTAGTTACGACAAAGGTAAAAACATCAACTGTAATTTTAGTCATGAAATAAGAAATCAGTTATGTAAGTTTTGGGAACTTGAGGAATTACCCCCTAAGTTACCCTGGAATCAAGAAGAAACATTATGCGAAGATCATTTTGTAAAAAATACTCATAGGTTAAATAACGGTAGATTTTGTGTGAGTTTGCCGTTGAAGGGTGATCCACAGGATTTAGGTGATTCATTATCAATGCCATTTAAACGGTTAATCCAGTTAGAGAAACGGTTCCGACGGCAACCTCATGTCAAACAACAATACAGTGAATTTATTCAAGAATATAAAGACTTGGGCCATTTGTCAGAGATTGAGAAACCTGAAGTGGCGAATTATTTACCTCACCATCCAGTTTTACGAGATAAAAGTGAAACAACAAAATGCCGTGTTGTTTTTGATGCTTCGGCAAAAACTACTTCAGGTCTTTCACTTAATGATATTTTGATGGTAGGGCCTACGATTCAAGAAGACATCTTTTCAATTCTCGTTCGCTTTCGTCAGCATAGGTATGTATTATTAGGAGACATTGAAAAGATGTATCGCCAAATAGTGCTCGAAGAAAAACATAGACATTTACAAATGATCCTGTGGAGAAATAATGAAGATGAACCGTTGCAATACTTACAGTTAAATACAGTCACGTACGGAACTTCTTCAGCACCATTTTTAAGTGTCCGGTGTTTATTCGAATTGGCTGATTCGTGTAGGGATGAATTCATAACCAATATAATAAAACACGATTTTTACGTCGACGATCTGTGTACCGGTCATCAGGATCCTGAAAAATTAAAATACATATTAGAATCAATAAAAAACACATTAAACACAGCTCAAATGAATCTACGTAAAATTAAATCTAATTGTACTTGCCTTTTTAATGATGATAAAATGTTTCACGAACAAGGCAAGGTTGAATTTAATAAAGAATGCAGTACTCTAGGAATAAAATGGAACCCGTCAACGGACAAATTAATGATAAATTTACCTGATTTTAAACAACAGAATGATGACAATAATAAGTGCACGAAACGTACCATTTTATCTTTTGTAGCAAGTATTTTTGACCCACTTGGATTTCTTAGTGTCTGCACAATATTACTAAAGAGTTTATTACAGGAACTTTGGTCATTAAAATTACACTGGGATGATGATGCACCTGTCAATATAAGAAACATATGGCAAAAAATATCTATAGGATTTCGTACACTGTCTTTATTCGAAATTGATCGTTATGGTATGTGTGGGAACCCAAAACATATAGAAATTCATGTATTTTGCGATGCATCTTTAAAGGCGTACGCCGCCTGTATATACATTCGCAGTATCGATGATAACGGTGTGGTTTCAGTCAAGCTCCTATGCGCTAAAACTAAGGTTTCACCCCTAAAGACAATTACGATACCTAGACTAGAATTATGTGGTGCCCTACTTGCGAGTCGGCTTTGTGACAAGGTCACAAAAGCTTTACGTTGCGATGTTAGTAGGTATGTTTATTGGACTGATTCACAAATAGTATTGTCATGGTTAAAAACAAGTACACCTGCGAAATTAAAAGCTTTTGTCTCGAATCGTATCTCAGAAATTACTGATTTGTCTCGTCATGGAGCATGGAGATATGTTCCATCTGCTCTGAATCCAGCAGACCTAGCGTCACGAGGTCTGTTACCGGATGTATTGCCAGAAGCCAAGTTATGGTGGAACGGGCCGCCCTTCCTGCTCCGTGATGAGACAGATTGGCCTGCTCAATCGTTTAAGTTAGCCATGGATTTACCAGAAATTAAGGTGGCAACCGTAACACTAAATCAACCTAACAAATATATTATCGACATTGAAAGATTTTCAAAGTTTACCAAACTAAGAAGAACAGTTGCTTTCGTGTTGAGGTTCATACATAATTGTAAAATCTCTAATAATAAAATAGAAGGTTCATTAACAGTGGCGGAATTACGAACGGCTGACAGTTAATTTGTTTTGCACAAATACAGTCATTTGAAAATGAAATAAGTTCTTTAAAAAGGGGCACAACCATTAATATAAAGTCAAAAATTCTGAGTTTAAATCCATATATTGATGCAGATGGTGTTATGCGCGTGGGAGGCAGGTTAGATAATTCTACATATGATTACGATAAAAAGCATCCCATGATTGTTGATTCAAAACACTATTTGACAAAACTTATATTTGAACATTATCATGTACAGTTGTTGCATGCTGGCCCGCAGCTACTACTTTCAAGCATACGCGAAATGTATTGGCCAGTGGGAGGTAGACATGTAGCACGGCAGACTTATCGAAACTGTGTAACATGTAGACGTGTGAAAGGAGTAGTTGCTGGCCAGATTATGGGGCGTTTGCCATCTCAGCGTATAACGCCAGGGTATCCATTTCAAATTGTAGGAACAGATTATGCTGGTCCATTTTATATTATAAATAAAAGAGGCCGCGGTGCACGATTGTCCAAAGCATATTTATGTTTATTCATCTGTTTTAAGACAAAGGCAGTTCATTTAGAACTTGCGAGTGATTTAAGCACTGAATGTTTCATTTTAGCTTTCAGACGATTTATTTCACGAAGAGGAAAACCTCTCGAGATTTTTTCAGATAATGGAAGAAACTTTGTAGGGGCTAGCAAAGAGTTAGGAAAATTCCTTACTGAATTAAGTGATTCTGTATCAGACAATTTTTCTAGTGAAGGTATACAATTCAGATTCTCACCCGCTTACTCACCCAACTACGGTGGGCTTTATGAAGCCGCTATAAAATCGGCTAAGTTTCACATAAAACGCATTGTGGGAAATATACACTTAACTGCTGAAGAACTTGCCACTGTGTTCGTCCAGGTCGAGGCAATATTGAACTCTCGACCTCTCTATCCAATGTCATCCTGTCCTCACGATCTCTCCCCTTTGTCCCCAGGGCACTTCCTCATCGGAAGACCACTGACGTCACTGCCAGCCCCAGATTTACGGGAAGTCAAGACTCACCTCCTGCATCGCTATGCCAAAATGGAACAAATGCGCCAGCACTTTTGGTCACGGTGGAGCCGTGAGTACATTTGCGAGCTTCAGCAACGCACAAAATGGCGTCTAAAAAAGCCCAGCATGCAACCAGGACAACTTGTGCTGATTAAAGAAGAGCACAGTCCACCACTCAAATGGCCGCTTGGTAGGATCAAGCAAGTCTATCCTGGGACAGACGGCTGCAGCAGAGTTGCGGACGTGGAAACGGCCAAGGGAACCATTCGCCGCGCAATCACCAGACTATGTCCTCTTCTGGACGAGGACACAGAAGTGCTTGAAGCCCCCTAGGCCTTCAAGGGCCGGGAGATTGTTGCCGCCGCCACTAGTACACCGTGCGGGAGGGGAGGGAGCGCCGCGCCACCTCCACCGTCTCTCTTGAGGCCAGAGAGCTTTGACCGCCGCTAGGTGCGCACGTAGTACATAGCTATAATATATTAACCTATACCTACATTTAAAATAAGTAGAAATTGTAAATATTCAAAATATACATAAAGTTTAAAGTGGTACCAAAACTTCGTTTCATTGAAGTAGCAGCCCACAAGAAACCCAACAGATGACTTTGGCCAACAAGTGTGCGGCCATTAATTCGAGACGCGGGACAGATACAGTCTTCAAAGGCGCGACCTTGGATTTAGCAATGATCAGACTGACTTTCATATCACCGTCATCATTGAAGCTACGCAAATAAACTACGGCAGCTATACCTAAAGTTGAGGCAGAAAAACCTATGAGCTGGTAGGCATTATGCTGTTTTACAGTTGCCTGACGCTCATGGCTTAAATTTGAAAGCAGCGGGAGCTCTGACAAGTAGGTGAGCCACTCTTTCTCTAACTCTGCAGGCAGCCTATCGTCCCAGCCAAGTTTCTGGATCCAGAGTTTCTGCATGAAGCATTTCGCGTAAAAAATGCAGGGTGCTACAAATCCTAGTGGGTCGAACTGTCGACCTAGCTGCGACAAGACACTACGCTTAGTGGTTGACTGAGAAGTTGGTAGTGGGTTGGTAGTGAAAGAAAACGCATCGTCAGCGGGCTTCCACTGAAGGCCTAGAACTTTGACAGATAGGTCTTTATCATCCTCGAATGCAATTGGCGTTTCGCGATGATCTGCGGGCACTCGCTCTAACAGATGAGGACAGTTACTTTTCCACTTACGTAGGACAAAACCACCACCTCCTAGCAAACCGATGAGCTCGTCTTGAAGCTGTACAGCTTCATCATAAGTAGCCACAGACCACAACAAATCATCAACGAAGAAACCTCTCTTTAGAACTTTGCTCGCTAAAGGAAACTTCTTCGCGTCATCATCAGCCAGCTGGTGCAGAACTCGAATAGCCAAGTAAGGACTACTTGCGACGCCGTACGTAATCGTGTTTAACTCGAATATTTGGATTGGTTGATCTTCCGAAACCCTCCATAAAATGTGCTGGTATTTACGTTGAGCTTCTGAAATAAGAGTCATACGGAACATTTTACATATGTCTCCCGATAAACAAATTTCGTGAAGTCTAAAATTTATTAGAATCTCATTAATGTCCGACTGTAGTTTAGGTCCGGTATACATAACGGAATTCAAGGAATTATTATTTGAAGTTGTGCTCGACGCGTCAAACACGACGCGGAGCTTGGTCGATGTGCTGGTCGGACGCAAAATACAAAAATGCGGAATAATGTATTCCGAACCGACGCTGTCTACTTCACCAAAATATGTCATGTGACCGAGACTTTCATATTCAGACATAAATTTACTATATTCTTCCTTAACTTCCGGAAGACGACGCAGTTTTTTCTCTAAATTATGAAAACGGCGTAAAGCTTGTTGCTTTGAATCACCTAATTCGAAACTGGGTTTGAACGGGTAAGCAACAGTATATCGCCCTGTGCTATCCCGACTGTGTTCTTTTTGAAATAAATCTTCAACATATAAATCTTCCGGTTTCTGTGGTAAGCCACAAGGTACGTTTTCAGTTTCCCAAAAGGAGCTCATAATTTTCTCGATGCTGCTATTGGCCGTAAATAAACTGAGCGAAGTCCCATTAGAATCTACTTCACCACCTAGGGTAGTTTGTCCGGTAATGACATATCCGAAGATTGAATGCATCGCGACGGGCAAACCCGGGTGGCGCGGTAGTATATTTTTACCATCGTATATGTAGGGAAAAATGTCAGCGGCTATAAGCAGAGAAACTGGAGAACCAGAGAAGAAATTAGGATCTGCAAGATCTAAAAGTTTGAAGTTGTTTACAACTTCATGTGATAACGGCATGGTGGGTAAATTTCCAGTGATGTTATCCACAATAACCGTTTCAGTTTTAAGGACGGGACCAGATGAGTTTCGCGGTTTAATCGAACATGTAACCAAACCGAAATCTTGCACCGGTGCACCTCCTAGCCCCAGGGGTTCGAATGGACACCTTTGACGTGACAACCCTAGACGCTGCGCACATTCTTTCGTCATATATCCCGACATAGCAGCACTGTCAATAACAGCACGTACGGCGTGGTATGTACCCCAACGATCTGCGACGTGCACTATTGCAGTACCTAACAGCACGGTTGAGTTTGAAGAACAAGTTAATCCCACATTGGGAGGTTGACCTTGACCTATTTGCGGCTGATCACTTTGAATATTGTTGACATGACAATTATTATTTGTACCTAAATCGATGTGAAGGCTATTGTGGTGTGATTGTTTACACACGACACAACGTAGTTTTGAGGTGCACGCAGACAACGGATGCTGACGTAAACAATTCTCGCACAGTTGCAATTGCTTGACTTTGTCAAGTCGCTGTTGTGGTGTCAACTAAAAAACTCGAAGCATCGATAGGTGGAATGAGGCTTGTTGCAGAACAGACACAAGTTTGACCTTGCATTGCTATTGTTACTAACAGCTGACAAGCACGGCTTTGACTGGTTGTTCGAACTATATGTTTTATTACCAGGTTTAGTATAAGTCGATTTTGCTGCAGCATATGCTGGAGGACCCTTCTGGTTTACCTGTGGTTTCGATGAGGGATTGACCTTATGGTCAGACATTTCCAAAACCCGCGCTTGCTTTTCGACGAAAGAAACCAGTTGATCGAAGTTAGGAATATCCGTTTGCTCGACTGTTTGTTCAAATTCGCGCCTCGTCATCGGGTCTAAGTTACGTAATCCTATGTAGAACAATATAAACCCAGAAAGATCATCGATACCTATAAGTTTTAAAGCTTTGACACATTCTTGATAGGTTTGTAAAAACGAGTTAAGTCCGGAGGCAGATTCGACTAACAATGGCTTAAATTGAAACAATCGATCCAAATAATTTGTAGCTAGGGCTCGTTTATTTTGATATTTTTTGACTAATAACGCCCATACAATGGCATAATTGTCGGCAGTAACTGGCATGCCTTTTACTAAAGTGAGTGCGGGGCCACTAACGGCAGAAAGTAAGTAATAATACTTTTCTATATTACATATATCGTTGTTATTATGGATAAGACTCGTGAAGGTGTCGTAAAATGTTTGCCAGTTCTCCAACTTACTATCAAAGTTATATATACTGAGTTTAGGTAAGCGCGGTTTAACCGACCGCGTGTCGTTGTTGTTATAAGAACCGGTGTTTTCGCTCGACTTGGCATTGCTAGACTCCGCGACGTGTAAAATTTGAAAATACATTTCGTCAAATGTTTGAATTTCTTGATAGTCTGGAACGTATTTTGGTTTAGCCTGCCTTTTTAGACAATTTAAATCTATGACGCACTGTTCGAAAAGTTCCCGTATTTTGGGTATCTCTTTGAGGCGTAGAAGCAATTCTTGCAAAAGAGATGTATCACCCTTTTTAATAGATTGTGATAACTCGAACGCGTTTTGTAAACGCATAAAATACATTTCTTTTTTATTAATTAGAGGATCCATTAATATGTCTAAATCTTTCTCGGCCATTTTGACACGGCAGACGTGAGTCGTCGCTATTGAATAAGATACCTATTCGTGGTTAGGTACACTTGAATAACAAAACACAAACTTTAGATTCGAAATAAAGCTTTGCGTATGTGAAAAACTATGCAAAAACAATTGAAATATGTGTAAAAGTGTGAATGAATGTGAGAAATACCTAGGAATGCGAAATGGAATATGGCTACGATGGACCAATTTGTAGGCGCTATTGCTAACGTGAACAGAAGTAATTTTAATTGGGCCTTAGAAGATGGTAAGCTCTACTCACGTGGACTGGTTCTGGATGATGCACGTCCCGGGACACTATTCAAGCACACACAATGTCTTTTTCTTCGTTTTTACAGTGGTTTTTTAGATAATTCAAAAGCGCACGCGCCGGTTATCAAAGTTGTTCTATCACAGTTCATTCGGTCCGCCTCCGCCAGGGGGCGTTCTCGATGCACCGGCAGCTATTGGTGACCGATAAGAACAGTTCGGTCCAGTAAATGGCGCGACATTTGAACGCGCGTTGGTGGAGAGCTTGTATCCAAGGCCCAATATCATACAAGGCCCATTGTAAGCGACCACGTCTCAGAGCCATATGTCATCACTGGCAACACACACTGGTCATAGACTTTTGTCTTGAGACACTGTGGTAAGTTGGATGAGAAGACACCGCGCAACTTCCCGAACGCTGCCCAGCCGAGTCGGATTCGACGGTTGATCTCTCTCTCGAAGTTGGCCCTACCCAACTGGATCGTTTGTCCCAGGTAGACATAGTCGTCCACAACTTCGAGTGTAGAGTCTCCAACCTTGATAGGAGTGGGTGTAACATGGGCATTCAACATCACCTTGGTTTTGTCCATGTTCATTTTCAGACCCACTCTTTCGGAAGCTCTACTGAGGTCATCGAGCATTGTATTGAGGCTCTCCATGGTCTCAGCCATGACCACTATGTCGTCGGCGGAGTGATGTACTCGCCATTAACATTGATGCCTAGGCCCCTCCAGTCCAGAACCTTGAAAACATCCTCCAGCGCAGCAGTGAACAGTTTCGGAGAAATGACATCTCCCTGTCTCACGCCACGCTGGAGAAATATTGGTTTCGAAGTCTAATCCTGAAGACGGACTAACATGGTGGCGTTTTTGTACAAACGCTTCAACACCTCAATGTACCGGTAGTCGATCCGGCACCGTTGGAGAGACTGCAGTACAGCCCTGGGGGTTTACCATAAGCTCTTAGAGTAAGGTTATTTTGAGATCGAGTAAGTGACAGATGTATACACGTCATATACATCTGTCCCTTACACACACTCAAAATAACCTTACTCTAAGAGCTTATGGTCACCCCCCAAGATTCGATCGAATCGAAGGCTTTCTCGTAGTCCACAAACGCTAAGCAGGGAGGCAGGTTATACTCTTCGGTCTTCTGTATAACCTGCCGCAGCGTATGTATGTGGTCAACGGTGCTAAAGCTCGTTTAATCATAAAATAAAATCGTTTATTGTATGGGAGCCTCACTTATTTTATTTTTTCTGTTTTTGGTTATTTGTTGTTATAATAAAATAATAAAAAAGCTTTTATTAATTCCTTATAAATTTTATAACATTTGTACATTGCTTATAAATTTAAAATTATTATCACAAGTATCACCATCATTAAAATCTTAAGGAAATCAGAATTTTCATTCAGTTTAAATAAGAATTTCTTACAGTAAAATTAAAATAATAATAAATTCATTCAAAATTTCCTTTACAGAAAAATAAAAAGATCTTCATTCCATCAATCATTTAAATTCATCTTTCCAATAATTATAATCTCAATAAATTAAAAACACAATAAATTAAAAGAATAAAGAAGTCCATTATATAAAATGTACAATAGAATTAGATCACAGTATCTTTCCAGGTACACAAATTACCACATCATTTATAAAATTCATAATCAAATTCATTTAACTAAAGTGCAAGTACATAACACTAAATTATAAATTATTATTACATCATTTCATAAAAATGTCATTTGATCAATTTCTCTTAACTAAAGTGTGTGGTGTTATTTTGATTTGATTGCAACAATAAGTAAATTCAATTTACACTTAAAATTAACAAATTATTATGTTATTTCCTTGATTATTTCAAAAATATACATTGAAATTATTGAGATTTATATCATCAATTAAAAGGACCGCCTAGTGCGGTAAAAGCCTCCTCCTTCTGTCTCCAACTTGGTCTATCTCTAGCTAGTCTACTCCATGTTTTTCCTATTAAGCCTGATGTGTCGTCGCTCCATTTCTTGTTGGGTCTACCGCGTTTTCGCTTTCTGTTTATGGGCCACCAATTTGTTATTACTCTTGTCCATCTTTCATCTCTTAGTCTTTTTACATGATCCACCCATCTCCATTTTAGTTTAAGTGTTTGTTTGATTACATCTTTTGACTTGGTTTGTTCTCGTATTGAGCTGTTTCTGATTCTATATCTTAGTTTATGGCCCATAAAACTCCTTTCCATTGCTCTTTGGCAAACTCTTAGTTTTTGCATTGACTTCTTGGTTAAAGACCATGTTTGGCAGGCGTATGTTAGACATGGCATCAAGCGGATCTCCATAGCTTTTGTCTTTAATCTGGTAGTAAGAGTGCTCTTGAAGATTTCTTTAATAGACCAGTATCTACTCCATGTGTTCTTTATTCTCCAGTCAATTTCCAGCTCTGTGCAGTCTTTGGTAGAAAACATCCCATATAAACATATTCACTGACCCATTCAAGGGGAGTAGAGTTTAAAATAATGCTTGTTACTGTGCTGTTTGTCATAATTTTAGTTTTACTCTGGTTCACCTCAAGCCCCACTTTTTTGCTTTCCTCATTAAGTGTCTAGCATGTACAACAGCTCATTTGAGTTTTCTGAAAGTAAGACAATGTAGTCAGCAAATCGCAAATGTGAGAGGTACTGGCCATGTATGCTTAGCCCAACTTTATCCCAAGTCAAAGAGCGGAATACTTGCTCTAGGACAGCTATAAAGATTTCTGGTGACAGTGGATCTCCTAGTCTTACACCCCGTTCTATTGCAAAAGCCTGTCCGGTATTGTCGAGTTTAATTCTGGCTTTGCTGTTTTTATATATTTCCTTTATTATGGCTATGTAGTCTTGATGCAATCCTTGCGCTTCTAACGCTCTCCATATAGAGCTGCGGGAAATAGAATCGAATGCTTTTGAGTAATCAATAAATCCTATTGTACGGGTAAGGTACATTTAAATGATAAACTGATTAAATTGATAATTATGTATTGATTTAAACACCCGAAAAACTGATATATGATCGACCCGCGGCGAAATGAGTCAACCCAACAACGATGCTATGCAACTACTACTTTTTACTCTACTGTGCGATTTTATTCATTCGCTGCGCATCGATGTCAGCATAAAAATTATACTATTGATATGTACGGGTTTGCTCGTACATGCTCCCCGACGAAAAGATAAAAAGACAATGTGAGAAGAAACAAACAATTATTATATGTGATTTGATATTAATATAATTTCTTAGTGTCTCTATCATTAATACACTGTTCACAAATTTGAAATACTTGTGTAAGAACCTAATATAGGGGAGGTGGCTTTATCTAACACTCGCGCACTTGTTACCACCTTCGCCCTTTCACTGTCACACTGATACACTACACTATCACCAACACACGCACGTTGCGTGGCCGGGCATGCGCTGCCGCCGGGCACGCCTGCTGCTGCGGGCATCGCCGGCGCTGGTGCGGGTGCGCAGCGCGTGCGCGCGCGCCTCCACGCGAACACTCCGAGACATGCTGCTACCACGCCGATGGTTGAGTAGATCGCGGTATAATGATGAACGTCATGAGATGACAGATTGTCGAATAACAATCCACTCTCTTTCATGATTCTGATTTTTTCCTCAATCGTTTTAAGCTCTCGATCGCTCTCTATGCTGGTGTCGTTCAAGACATCTTGAGGAATGGACACGTTTATAACGTGGTTTATGGATGCAATGACTGGTGAGTATAGGTTAGCACTAATACTAACATCGCTCTTTCTTTGTTGATGCGCAATTACTTCAAAATTATCTGATTTGATTATGCAGCCGTAATCTATAGTTATAAGTCCGGAGTGAGTCAGCTGATGCGCGGTAACTTGATCTCCACATACTGTTCGTAGGTTACATTGACCGCAGCAAAAATAGATATAATTGTTGGTAGAATGGCTTTCCATCCAGAGATTTTTACAGGGATCGACGTTGACTTCACACGCTGATGACTTTGATTGGCAGAAGTCTTTATCTCTGCTTAATTTGTAAATAGGCGAATGAATATAGCACAAATGTACGTTTGTCACTAGACATGAATCTATGATATTTTCTGTTACGATAATGTATGCATCCTTTTTCAGGTTCACAGCTATGAAATCTGACACTGGTTTAATTGATAACATTGTGTCGTTGGGTTTCTCTGTAGGAATTGGTATAAGTTTGAATATTTCATAGGTGTCCCTGCTAATCAAAGGTATTTGGTAGTTAGAGGTACTTTAAATATTGAGTAATTTTTAAGCATTCTTGCTTTGACTCGTAGAAGTTTAAAAAGTTGTGCAAGATCGGCATGAATATTTTCTACAGGTAACGTGACGTCACTAGACAAATGACTAGCTATAATGCTCAGCTGATCCTGTAATTGTTCGGCTGTTATTAAATGTGGGTTAAATCGTCCATGATAGATGTCGGTGATTGTGTCCACTAAAGCATTCTGTAAATCTTTCAAGTCGCGTAATAGATTGCTGGCGACCACAGCTCTCATAGAAACTTCACTTGCTATCGAAATGTTTTGAGTTGCAGCCTTTAATACTTCTAAGGTATTTTCGATGTTTGCAAACTGCTGATGAATCATTTTATGTTGTTTGTGCATTGTAGCCTCCGTCCTCTTTAAGAGACTGAATTCTGCTTCTATGACCGAAGTTTGATTTTGCCAATATGATACAATATGCTTTTGATTTTTGCGAAGAAGAGTGATATCTTTCTCGTATTGTTCTGCGAATCGGGCGTCCAATACACCGAAGAGGCCGTTTGCTATGTAACCGACACCGTCGATAAGACCTCGCCGCCACCTGTTCGCTTGCTTTGCAAAATGCTGACTGAGTAACATATGATTATTGTAATCGAGTTCATTGTACCCATGACGTAACTGCAATAATATTATGTCACAATGTGTTTGTTCTTGGGTCGTGCTGCATGTTTGTTCCAGGGCCATTATACTTTTGTTAAGTGCGGTAATTCCTTCCCAATAAGGATCTAAATCGTAGTATATGATCAGTTTCCAGTCGTCGCGTATGATCTGCATGTTTGTTAGTTTGTCGAAGTAAATATGTTGATTATTTCTGAATTGTGTGACGTTGAGTGCGCATTGGGAAGTTGTTATGATACTAAAGAATAACATGATTGCTGCAAACACTGCAGCTATATTGTAACGAGTGCCTCCTTTTCTTGTTTCAGGCCGCTTATTTGTGTTAGAATCTCCCAACCGCGCGGTATTTGCTTGCTTGATTTGCGAGGATTCATTGCTAACTGGAAGTTTTGATAATTTTGTGATAGGACGTTTAAGTGTTCCGTTTTTTGTTTTCACTGTTACCACGCGAACTTTACCGTCGGAGCCGGGATGTAGTTCGATGACTCTGCCCATCAGCCATTTTCCCGGCGGAAGATTGTCATCATGAATCATGACAATATCATCAACATTGAGGTTGCTTGTAGCTTGTCTCCATTTACTTCTTTCTGTAATTTGTACTAGGTACTCATTCCTCCATCTTTTCCAGAGATCCTGTACTATTTTTTGTGTCAACTGCCATCGGGTTCTTAAATCCGTTTCAGTCTCATGTATGGAAACCTTTGATCCACCTGTTAGAAAGTGAGCAGGCGTTAAAAAATCCACATCGTCTGGATCTTCTGATATAGCACTTAATGGTCTCGTGTTGAGACAAGCTTCAATCTGTGTGAGCACCGTATATAGTTCCTCAAATGTAAGAATCTGGTCACCAATAACCCTCTTGAAATGATATTTGAAGCTTTTAACTGCCGCCTTCCATAGGCCTCCTGCAGATGGCCATGAGGGCGCATTAAAACTCCACTCGATTTCCATATCTAATAGTTCTGCTTTTAGATCTTTGTCTTGCATGATATTCATTAGTGCTTGATATTCCTGTTGTAGTACCTTGTTGGCACCGACAAAATTGCGATCATTGTCACTATACATATGACTAGGCGTCCCTCTGCGAGCCGCCATCCTTCTCAATGCTGCGATGAATGAAGTTGTGCTTAAATCACTAACTAGTTCTAAGTGTGCTGCCTTCGTTACCATACACACAAAGACAGCCACATATCCCTTTGTGCTCTTGATACCTCGTCCTTTGCTTGCCTTGACGTAAATATGGCCGGTAAAATCTACGCCTGTGTGTGTAAAGGGACGGGATGGGTTACTTCTGGCCTCCGGCAAGTGCCCCATAATTTGCTGTTGGCAGTGTGGATTTTGTTTTTTACATGTTACGCACCGACGAAGCTGCCTCTTTGTAGCGACGTTCCCTCCTAGAATCCAATATTTTTGTCTGATAAAACCCAATGTCAGCCGGGCTCCGGCATGTAACATGGTTAGATGTGCGTCTTCTATTATTAATTCTGTCAGACGTCCACTGTGCGGCAGAATAATAGGGTGCTGCATGTCGTGGCTGATATGTGCCTTTTTTAGTCGCCCTCCAACTCTTAAGATATCATTTTGATCCAGGTAGGAGTTTAATTTTAACAATTTGCTTTTGGAATTTAGCTTTCCCTCTTGCTTTAAATCTCTTATTTCATTAGCGAACTCTTCTTGCTGTACTTGCTTGATAATTTTTTGCTTTGCTTGACTGATTTCTGATAATGATAGATAATTCTTTTGTGCTTTTCTTTTGTACGTCGTAATCTTCATCACCAATGAATAGAGGAATAGAATAGAAGCAATTTTGTTAATTGATTGATATTTGTTTAACAGGTCTGTAATAATGCTTGATTCATGCTTTGTAACAATATGAACGTCTTCTAGCTTCTTTATTTCCTCGTTTGTTGAGTAGATTGCTTGATTTTCTTTCGTTGCTTCAAAGGATTGTAGCCATGTTGGTCCTTGCCACCACAAACGATAATCATTCAATTGAGCCACTGTGAGTCATCTACTTCCACAGTCAGCGGGATTTTCGCTTGATTTTACATATCGCCAAGATTGTGGTTTAATGCTATCTGTTATTTGTATTGTTCTATTTGCTACGAACGTTTTCCAACGACTTGGATTTCCTTGAAGCCATCCCAGTACGGCAGTAGAGTCGCTCCAACCAAATATATGTAGGTCATGACCTGCTAGACACTGCTTGACTTTGGTCATGAGTTTGGCCAGCAACAGTGCTCCACATAGTTCCAATCGAGGTAGTGATATTTGTTTTTTCGTAGGAGCTAATTTTGATTTAGCTGCTACTAATATAGTTGATTGATTGTTGTTTCTTACTCTGCAGTAAATGACGCATGCATATGCTTTTGTTGATGCGTCACAAAAGCCGTGTAACTCTACACTACTCGCTGTTTCTGTACCGTACCATCTTGGTATGTTGAACTGATTGATGCTTTCTAATTCTTCCTTGGTTCTGATCCATTCCTTGCTGATTTTTTCTGGTACTTGTTCATCCCACTGAAGATTGGATAACCATGTTTCTTGAAATAAAATCTTCAATTTTGTTGTTACTGGCACGATCCATCCCAATGGGTCAAATATTTTAGACATGTCTGATAGTATGATTCTTTTAGTGATAATATTTGTGCTTGATGGTTCAATTTTTGATATAAATGTGAAGTTATCATGTGTAGGGTTCCAACGAAGTCCTAATGTCTTAGTTAATCCTGCTTGATTAAAACTCTTGCTTTCTTGTTTATAATAGTCATGATCTTCTAGTTGCAGTAGACGACTGTCGTTTGATGTCCACTTTCTCAAGTTGAAGCCCCCTAATGTTAGCATATTCATCAAATCTTGCTGCAACTGTTGTGCTGTTGATAGGGAGCAGGTTCCATGAACCAGATCATCCATGTAGAAAGATTCTTCGATGACCTTGGCGGCTTCTGGGAATTTATCCCGTTCATCAGCCGCTAATTGTCTCAATGTCATCATTGCAAGAAATGGAGCAGCTTTTGTGCCGTACGTCACGGTTGTCAATTGATACTCTAGTATTTTTTGTGACGGGTTATCTCTCCACACAATTTTTTGTAAAGGTTGATCTTCTGGGTGTACCCAAATCTTTCTAAACATTGATTATCAATCCGGCTCTAAGGACCAAAAATGTACGGGTAAGGTACATTTAAATGATAAACTGATTAAATTGATAATTATGTATTGATTTAAACACCCGAAAAACTGATATATGATCGACCCGCGGCGAAATGAGTCAACCCAACAACGATGCTATGCAACTACTACTTTTTACTCTACTGTGCGATTTTATTCATTCGCTGCGCGTCGATGTCAGCATAAAAATTATACTATTGATATGTACGGGTTTGCTCGTACACCTATGTACAGTGGCACGCTGTACTCATTGTATTTTTCAATTACTTGTTTTAGTGTATGTATGTGGTCTGCTGTAGATCGATTACTCATGAATCCTGCGTGCTCCAATGCTTGGTTTTCATCTATTGCTATTGTTATTCGTCTCAACAATGTAGCAGAAAACACTTTGTAGAGGCAAGACATTAGGCTTATTGGTCTGTAATTTTAGATCTTAGTGGGATCACCTTTCTTATATAAGAGTATGATGTTGGAACATGTCCACTGGCTAGGTAGTTCTTTTTTCTCCATAATATTGTTAAACAGTTTGGTAAGCGGCGTGATCAATCTGTCTTTTCCTGCTTGTAACATTTCGTTTGTTATTAAATCTAGACCTGGGCTCTTTTCTAATTTTAGTTTGCGTATTGAAAGCTCTATCTCGTTTTCATTGAATGGTGGAACAGAGCCATTGTTTTGAGTTGTTTCCAAGTTATTTATCTTAGTGCTTGCGTTTGTCAGAACTGAGTAGCTACTTCAAGTAAGTCTTGCCTGTTTGTAACTTTGGCTCCTGATGGATTTTGTAACTGTGTCATGAGATGTTGTGTTATTTTATTTTTTTACGCTCGTTTGATGGCCCCTGACTTCTCTATGTAATTTTCTATATTGTTTATTCTGTGATTTTCAATGTTTTGTGCTATCTTTTTATGTATGGTTCTGTTTAATTGGCTTAATATGTTCTTTTCTGTTCTTGATTTATTTTTTTTATTCTTCAGTGAATGTCTTTGGTTTATAAGTTCAGTTAATTCTTCTGTGATAATGCTTTGCTTTCGTATGGTCTTGCTTGATACAGTTGATTGTTTTGAACAGTTCAATAGAGAATTATTGATAGTATCGTACTGTGCCTGTATTGGGGTGTTATTATCTTTGCAGAATTCAGTTTGAAACACCTGAAAAACCTGGAAAGATTTAAAGCTCAACGCTTTAAATCTTTCCAGGTTGAGTTGGTTTTGCTGTTTATTATTGAAATTTCTTCTTTTAAAAGCAGTTTTTTCAATATTTAATGTGGTTCTAACAAGACGGTGATCACTAGAGTGCTTAAAATTGCTTAAAACATTCATGTTTTCTATGAGTTGTTGGGGAAGGTTTGTGGTCTATTTCATTTCTGGTTTTACCATCTGGTGATTGCCACGTCCATCTTAATTTTGGAGGCTTTTTGGAAAATGTATTTAATATCTTCAAGTTATGCTGATAACAAAATTCAATAAACATTTCACCTCTTTGATTCCTGTTACCATATCCAAATTCACCCAATATCAGGTTTTCCTCTTGTCCACTACAAGAGGAAAACCTTATATTGGGTTGCCCAATTTTTGCATTTAGGTCACCCATCAGGATGACATTTCTCATGCACCTTTCCATTGCCTGTTCAAGAAAGTTATAGAATTGTTGCATTTCAGCATCGTCTGCATTTTCAGTAGGTGTATATGCTTGGATTATTGTGTATGATTTGTCTTGTATTTTTATCGGAAGAAGTGCTACTCTTTCAGATATTCTAATAAAGTCTTGAATGATTATATCCATTTGCTTTTTATTGAGATAGCCCACTCCTTTCATGCCTTTCGATTCTCCATAAGAGCAGAACAAATATGCACCCCGGTCCTCAATAATGTAACCTTGACGTCTTACTTCTGAAATGCCTAAAATGTCCCATTTTATGCATTTCAGTCATTTTACGCGTGGTTGTTCGATTCAAATTTTTGTTTGTCCTATGATTATAAAATGTTTTGGGAAATGACTGGCTTGGTGAACAATCATGGTATGACTAATATATTTTTTAATTTAAATGTAATGATAAAAGAAATTATTGATGAATATGAAATTTATGTACCTAAACTTTCCTCCGGTGTTAGTGGACAAAAAAATGATCTGTTTTTTCTCCAATAAATACGTAAAAATTATGCATCAAAATATTGCCGGCTTATTGAATAAATCGAATAATCTGGTAGTATGTTTGGACGAGTTGTCTGAAAAAAACGTGAATGTAGATATTGTTTGTATTACGGAACATTTTATGAAAGATGGATTCCAAAATCAATTGTATATACCGAATTACTGTTTAGCTAGTTGTTTCTGTAGAAAAGAGCAAAAGCGAGGAGGGGCTTGTATTCTAGTGAAAAACGGTATTCAATGGAAGGAATTGCCTAAAATAACAAACTTGTCATCTCCAGGCATATTTGAATGTTGTGCAATAGAGCTTACGGACTACAAGATAATTGTTGTATGTATTTACAGAGTGCCAAACGTCAATAATCTAAATTGTTGCATGGATAAGCTCGAAATACTTTTGCGTGAAATATCTCGCTCATGGCACAGTAAGAACATTGTAATTTGTGGCGACTTCAACATAGACATGCTTAAAAAAAATAGTCACACTATCGCGTTTGAGTGTTTATTAATGAGATACAATATGAAGCTAGCATTAAATCAACCAACTCGTTTGTCCAGCATGTCATGTATAGATAACTTTGCGCATAATTTTGGTAAGTCATGTAAGACTGACGTTATCGAATTGGCATTATCCGATCATACGGCACAGCTATTTCATTGTCCAGTACAGAGAAGATATTCCATCAAATATTGGCTCACGACAAAAAGAGATTATAGTGTAGAAAATCTTGTAAAGTTTAAAAGCTATTTAAAAGGTCTCTCATTCTCTGAAATCTACGAGACTGATGATCCAAATGTGGCATATAATAAATTCTATGAATTATTCAAATTAATCTACGATTTATGTTTCCCTACAAGATTAATAAAAACAGAAATAATAAAAAGACCTAAGTGGTTGTCTAGAGGAATAAAATTATGCAGTCGCAAGAAGCGAAAACTTTTGTGGCAATTTAGACTAAATAAAAATAACATTAATAAATTCAAATTTCATAAATATTCCCGTTTACATAAGAAAATTATACTTTTAACACAAAAAGCACAGAACAATAATAAAATACTAACATCTAAAAACAAATCTAAAACTACTTGGCAAATCATTAACCGCACAAAGCATAACTTGCCCAAGCATAATATTAATAAAATTCGTATAAAAAATGAGGTTCTGACAGGTCCCAAGAGAATCGCAGAGACTTTTAACAACTACTTTATAGACAATATTCAACCAAAATTAGATAGCACCTACTCCCCTAAATTTTGTAAAATAAACTCCAATTGTAAATCTATGTTTATGGCACCGAGCGTACCTTTAGACATACAAAAGATTATAATGTCGTTAAACAATACAAATAGCGTGGGATATGATGGAATTTGTACAAAGGTATTGAAATATGTATCGTATGAAATCTGTACTCACCTAAGCCATATTATCAATTTAAGTATTGGTGCAGGCATTTACCCTGATGCGTTAAAAACATCAATAGTAAAGCCGTTGCTTAAAAAAGACAAAGATAAAGAATTAATAGAAAATTACCGTCCTATTTCGCTGATACCAGTAATTTCAAAAATTTTCGAAAAATACATATATAAGGAATTATATTCATTTATTGACAAAAATATTATTCTATCTGACGAACAAAAGGGATTTAGACCACAAATGACGATTAATATGGCTATATATGACTCAATACATCAAATAATTAATAATGTTGATAAACGTAAACCTATCTGTGGCATATTCTGTGATATGACCAAGGCCTTTGACCACGTACATTACACAACTCTTCTAAAAAAACTTGAAATATACGGCATTAGAGGCAACGTTCTTAAACTAATTGAATCCTACCTAAGAAAAAGAAAACAAGTAACAGAAATTAACCAGATTAACTTAGCTAATAATATTGAAGAAATATATCATTCGACAGAGCGAGAAGTTTTATACGGTGTACCACAAGGGAGCGTCTTGGGGCCGTTTTTGTTTATATTGTATATTAATGACCTACCTAAAAGTATCGAACAACCTATGACTCTTTTTGCCGATGACAGCACAGTAATAATACCCTGTAAACATGCAGAGACATATGAAAATGACATTAATGCATCTTTAAAACTAGTTGTAAACTGGTTGGAAGAGAACAATTTAAAAATAAATTTATGCAAAACAAAAGTTATACACTTTAGACAACGTATGCCTAGTATGAACCTAACTGTAAGTTGTAATAACGTTGTTGTAGAAGACGTTGAAACTACAAAATTCTTAGGTGTTACGATTGACAGCCAACTCAACTGGAAATCACATATACATAATCTGTGCAAAAAACTAAGTAAATCTGCATACGCCTTACATAATCTATCCTACACTATAAATACGGATGCATTGCTGACTGCGTATTATGGCATAGCAGAATCACACCTACGTTATGGAGTCATTTTCTGGGGCAACTCAACCGATAAAGTAAGTGCATTTAAGGCACAGAAATGCTGCATACGGGCAATGTTCAATCTTAAAAGTACGGATAGCTGTTTGCCCTATTTTAAAAAATATAAAATTTTAACACTGCCTTGTTTGTATATATTGGAAGTGGCTATATTTGTAAAAACAAACAAAAGTCGTTTTAAGCGTATAGCTGATGCATTTCCAAGAAACAGGCGTGATAATAGTCAATTATGTCACCAGTCGTCTAATACTGCACTAATGCGCAAGGGTGTCTACTGCATGGCACCGGTCATATTTAATAAAATCCCTAAGAGCTGGAAAGAGTTACCACTTACACTGTTCAAAAAAACACTGCGAAAATTCTTGAATAATAAGGCATATTATAGTGTGACTGATTTTCTAGCAGAGAAAATATTGATTTGATTATAATTGTAACTTATTTATTTATGAATTAAATTATGACATTTTGAATTAAATTATGAAATTATGACATTATGAATTAAATTATGAAATTATGACATTATGAATTAAATTATGAAATTATGACATTGTGAATCAGGATTATGACATTATGAATTAAATTGTGCATTGTAATTTTTATAGTCTTGACCACTAATGCTATTTTTGTTAGTTGACATGTTTTTGTCTTATATTGAATTTTTTAATCAAATTATAATGAATGTTAATGCTATTATTGTTGGTTGACATGTTTTTGTTTTATATTGAATTTTCTAATCAAATTTTAATGAATGTATTTGCATGCCGCTGGTAAAATATGGCTGAACATTGTAACCTATAAATGACATCAAGCATGACTGTACCCATATTTGCAAATAAAGTTTCTTTCTTTCTTTCTTTCTTTCTTCTTTCTTTCTTATAGTCGACAGTGTGTTTTCAAGCTCAATTAATCTTATTTCCTTTGACAGCGATCTTGCGTTGAGAGTAGCTATGTAGTATTTAGTTTGATTTTGTGAAGGAGAAGGAGATGGATGTAGGAGGGGCGAAGTTGGTTGCTAGATTTGGTCTGTATTGCAGGATACAGCAGAATCTCCTTTGTTGTTGTTTAGATAGGAGAGAATGTTTTTTTGTGGATATGTTGATTTTTCAGCTTCAGTTACAGGCATCGAAAATTTAGTCTTAGTTTTCTTTGTCCTGCGGTTGTTATTTATTATTATCTGCTCTTTTTGGTTTTGATCAGGTTGTTCAGGTGAGAGCGACAAGTTCCTTTTGCTAACATATTTACGGTTTTGGGGAGTACCCTTAAGTATAATTAAGCGGTCACACCTTAGTATTGCTTTGTGTCCTTTACGCTTTTCCTCTATCAGCTGTTCTATCAACTGTTTTCTTTTTTCAATAACATCTCGTGGGAAATCTTCTTTGATATAATAGGGAGTGTTATCCAGATGATTTTTTATTTTTCAGCAGTTGTATCTTTTTTACCATGGTTGTAAATGTCATCAAAATTGGTATTGTCTTTGATCCTTTTTTTCCAAGTCTTCTCACACTTTCCAAGTTGTTTTGAACAAAAACATATCCTGAATTTGTTTTTAATGTATCTAGAACAAATTTTTCAAGTTCATGATAACCATTCAGCTTTTCTTCTGCTCCAAATAACAACACATTTTTCTTCTATTGTAACGGTCTTGATCATTATTTTTTTTGTAATGTACCCACTTTCGTTTCGAGTTGTTTGTGTACAATAGTATCAAATTTATCATTTATGTTAAGTATCATTTATTGCATCAATAGATTGGGTTATGCCTTCTTTCATACTATGAATCTCGACATTTTGCTCCTCCATGCGATCTTGAATGTCTTTCAGTATTTTGGTAGATTCTTCCATTTTGGTATCGGATTTTTACAATTTCGATTATTTACGATACCTGTCAATTTCGTTGCTGCTATTCCTCGCCAGCTGGCCCTGTCATTAGCAAAATTTGAATGATGAATGATGATGATGATGAATCTCCTCAATCCCTTCCAGTCCGGCTTCCGTCCTGGTCACAGCACCACCACAGCTCTTCTCAACATTACGGACGATATTCTTGCTAGATTTCAGTAATGCTTTTAATACTATTGATTTCGACGGTTTGCTTGGTATTCTATGCTCTCTTTATATATCTCCATCGGTGGTTGACTGGTTTCGTAGTTACCTGTTCGGGCGCCGGCAACGTATGTATCAGAGAGAACTTGTCTTCCTGGTGCAGTACATCTGCCGGGGTACCACAGGGTGGCGTTTTATCCCCTTTACTTTTCGCAGTGTTTTATAAACTCAATCTCCAATGAACTTATTTCTTCCTACCATCTTTATGCAGACGATCTGCAGTTGTACTCGCGGGCACCGCTCGTGAAGCTGTCCGAGGCTATCGTAACCATAAACCTTGATCTGGCTCGCATTTGCGATTGGAGCAGGAGGTATGGGCTTATGGTCAACCCTATTAAGACGCAGGTTATTGTAGTGGGCAGTTCTAGAATGGTTTCAAAGATCAACTGGACGTCTCTTCCCCAAGTTCTTTTTGACAATTCAGTTATTCCATTCAGTGAGAAAGTTAAAAACTTGGGGATATTCATCGACAAAAACTGTTCATGGACTGCCCAACTGCAGGAAGTTAGCCGCAAGTTGTTTGCATCTGCTGCAACTTTGAGGAGACTGCGGCATTTTCTTCCGACTGCCACCAAGATTGCGCTTGCACAATCTCTTCTTCTTCCCATCCTTGATTATGCTGATGCCAGCTATCTCGACCTTACTCAAGAACAACTCGATAAACTTGAGCGACTTCAAAATGTTTGTGTAAGGTTCATATTTGGTTTGCGCAAATATGACCATGTTTCCGAATTCCGTGTAAAGCTCAAGTGGTTGCCAATTCGCCTTCGCCGGAATGCTCATATTCTTTCTCTTTTGTACAATGTGCTATTTACTCCTTCTACCCCTCTTTACCTCAAGGACCGGTTTCAGTTTATCTGCGATTCCCACATGAAATCTCTTAGGTCATCAGAAAACTTGCAACTTAATTAAGACGTTACCCTGACCAAAAAATCGGCATGAGATATGAGCGTTCCTATTGGTCTAGCGGCACTGGTGGCGCATGAATTACAGTAGTGAATACGCCCAGATTTGAGAATAAAATCTTTATAAAATCGAATTTTGGTCTTTTGAAAAAATAATTCTACAAAAATGTTCGTTATTAAATTGTCTATCCATTAGTGTTAGTACAAAAAATAATCAATTAACACTTTACGAGGAGATGCATAATATCTATAATTTTTTCTCATTTTTATGTTTTTTTGGAAGTAGATGAGTGAAATATATACAACATTAAAAAAAAACTAAATCTACCATTTTAGAATCAATATTATGTAAAAATTTAATGTATTTTTATTAATTGATATTTCTTTTTAAATAACGAGTAGATTAAAAATCTACTTTCGTAGTTCCGGTTCTATTTAACCTGTTATCGTTATTAAGTTGACTTTTCCACAGTAGGTACACCAGTATTAATTGATTTTCACCTCACTTGAAATAACTTCGAATTTATTTTGGTGGATCACACACGAAGTTCGTTGATTCGGTTCAAATCAAAACACCGACCTTTTCCTTTGTTGTTATGGCGGCAACAAAAATACATCACCTGTGAAAATTTCAACTGTCTAGCTATTACGGGTCATGAGATACAGCTTGGTGACAGACAGACAGACGGACCGTGGAGTCTTAGTAATAGGGCCCTGTTTTCACCCTGTGGGTACGGAACCCTAAAAACTAAGTAGACAGGTATAAAGAACAGCGAAACAGCCATCACAAGGTAACTGGCATAACGAGTTTTAGAAAATGTCATTAATTCAGTCAGCACTTTTCTAACCTCCGTACATTAATTATTACATAGGACTCTGCAGGCCAGCCGGCCGAGCGGCTTAAATCGAACGTTACTTTGTAAGCCCGCTATTACAGCACATTCAATACTTAACTACACTTAACTGTAAGGAGGGACTGTGTTAAGAGATAAACTAAACGCGTAATATAAAGGTAACAAGGGTTTATTTATAAAGTTAACTGATTCTAATTACAATAAAAAATATGTCCTAACCGAAAGTTCTTAGTTCCTAACAGTGCGGTAGCGTTGCGTATTGTTAGCCGTTTGTGTGGTTTCACTAACAAAGTCAATTATGGAGTAAATAATACAGTACGCTGCTGAGCCTATATCCGATAAGGTGCAGGCAGGGGCACGATGTGACCGACCTAAGGCAGTGCGGAGTAGTGCTCCCGAACTGCACCGAACGATAAGGTGCAGGGGCAGGAGGTGACCGACCTAAGGCAGTGCAGAGTAGTGCTCCCGAACTGCACCTAACGATAAGGTGCAGGGGCACGAGGTGACCGACCTAAGGCAGTGCGGAGTAGTGCTCCCGAACTGCACCTAACGATAAGGTGCAGGGGCACGACGTGCCCGACCTAAGGCAGTGCGGAGTAGTGCTCCCGAACTACACCTAATGATAAGGTGCAGGGGCACGAGGTGACCGAACTAAGGCAGTGCGGAGTGGTGCTCTCGAACTGCACCTAATGATAAGGTGCAGGGGCACGAGGTGACCGAACTAAGGCAGTGCGGAGTAGTGCTCCCGAACTGCACCGAACGATAATTTGCAGGGGCTGGAGGTGACCGACCTAAGGCAGTGCGGAGTAATGCTCCCGAACTGTTCACACAGAGATTTAGTCTGTCCATGTTACGTATTACAATCTCAATTGGTACTTGAGCTTTGTGTGTCTTACTAACACGATCTACGCATTGCATAGTAATCAAAATTAGAAAAACAAAATTATTTCAATTTTTAAAATCGAAATGACGATTCGAACGTCATCAAAATTAACATGGTGATCTCTCCACACGCCTGACTCTGCGAGTTAAGTTTCTTTTAACCTCTTAACTCATCAGGAACTTTCTATAAGGTTCCTTAAACAAACATGAATTTTAACACCAAACAAAGTGTCACAGACTTACAGGTGCCATACAGACCTACAGTTGATATAAAGGCCAACAGTTGCCACACAGGCCAACAGTTACCACACAAAGCTCGGCTACTCCTGACCAAACTAGATTATTGGGTTCGTGAAAATATGTAAAATTTCAAAATACTCTTTAATTAACTCATTACCCTGGGTCATGTACCACAGTTATTTTAATCAAACTTTAAAACTACTGCTGCAGCAAAAACTGCCAAGCTTACAGAAACCCTCGAGTAAAACCTCTAACACCACAGCTCTAGCCGACCAGCAATCGTATTGCTCTTACACAACAGTCTATCTAGACCCCGACCTCCGCCAGGTATTCACTGGTAACGGTCAAACATAGTACGAATGATAGACTGAATTACTCGCAAACTTAAGCTTGCTCATCATCATCAAAATCCTTTTTTACAGCAACATCTACTGGTACGTGACCCGCTGACATCTTCCTTAACCTACCGTGTACATATTAGTAGGTTCTATGCGTACCTATTTGAAGCTTCCGGTGTATAACGATCACTGTCTTGTCATAATCACCTATCGCGGTATTAATTCAGGGCCTATTTAGTTTTCGTACTATTTTCCCACTCAATATATAATAACCACATAATTCCAACAATTCTGTTACTCTATACCATAATTCTTAAGCAATGCATACTCAACTCATGAAACTTTCATTGTGATCTGTACACCAACACAGGCCAGAATCGTACCAAAAACTCTTTACATATCTGCCACCACATATGCTACAACACATGAGGGGTTCTGTGCACCAACACAAACAATATTTGCACCAAAGAAACTCAAAAATCTAGCGCAATATTATGTGCTAAAACACATGAAGCGCTCTGTGCACCAACACAGACAGAAATCGTACAAACAATTCTCAAAAATATAGCGCAATATGTGCTACAACGGCTGCAACACAGAAAACGCTCTGTGCACCAACTCAGACAGAAATCGCACCAACGATTCCTTGTAGACCTATCGCCACATGATATGATCGGAAATCCTTCTCACACGTTCCGAGCCTTTCACGATTCCAAGATTTTGGAACATACTGACTGTCAATTAAGCCTGATAATATTTTCGTCTTAACAGCTCGTGTGAAGGAGCTTCACGAATTAACTCGGTTTAATATCAATAGAATCAAATTATCCTATTAAAAAAAATATATTATTAAATCCTTGCGAAACGAAACAAGACTTAAAGAGAAATTAGTGAAAAATAGTAAAAACTTAAAGCAATAGGCCTAGAATTTCTTAAACGTGAATTAAAACAGTTATGATTAAATTACTTGGGCCCTCAATCCAGACGCGTGCATAAACTGGCATAGCCTAAATCTCACAAAGTACTATCTCTGGGTTAATAATTTTTATTTAGGAATTTAGTTAAGAATTTCTTAAATATTTTAAGAAAATCCCAAATCAAAGTATGTATAATATGATATTACAGATTTATGGCGGTATATCTAGGGCCCTCAATCCTTTACTGTCTTTACTGAGGAATCTGCAAAACATTAATTTATCTGAAGAAATACAATAATAGGACTTTAATATATTTTGCTTAGATACCTCTGTGAATTAGTTAACAAGAAATAATAACACAAAAGTGAATTGTTAAAAAGTAAATGAGTATCGAATTTTACTAAAACGTCTGAACTGGGAGCCCAATATTTTCGGCTTTATTGACTAGGCTCAACCTCATAGATTAAGTCAAATTCAAATAAGTTTTTTTTTTACTATTTTAATTAAATATCACATGTCGTCCGTTCTTCTAAATGCAATACTTTAAGAGAAAATTGTTTTTTTAATTTTTTCATAGAGTCTGGCACACGAAAGTAGAGACTGAAAAAGCGCGGCAAATTTAAAAAATCTCGGCTTAGCAACCCCAAAACTAGTATGAAATACTTGGAATAACCTAATTTGATACTTTTGAATTATTTATTACTAGCTTTTGCCCGCGGCTTCGCACGCGTAGACTACATGCTTCTCCTTACCATATTTTAACAGTATGTAGAGAAAAAGTAAAAAATAATTATGATAAAAATAATGTAATATGAAAGTTTTTCTTAGACAAGAAAGTAAGAAAAATATTTATTTGTGACCCGCACAGGGGGGTGACCATAAGGTCTTAGAGTAAGGTTATTTTGAGATCGAGTAAGTGACAGATGTATACACGTCATATAAATCTGTCCCTTACGCAAACTCAAAAATAAGCATACACTTAAACAATAATAAAATAAAAACCGTGTGCGAGACCAAAAAGGCTCCTATCTCAGCATGTGCAGACCACACATACATACCTACTTTTAATCAATACGCTCTATCCTTGTCCTGTTCCTATCCCGTCATTATTTCTTTGTTTATCCATGACTAATAATAAGTAATCATAATCATAAATAAGTAATTAAATTATAGTATTTCCTACTATTAAAAAAATTTATTTTTTTATCTTCAGCTTAAACCCAACCCAGGGTTTAGGCTGAAGATAAAAAAATATAATTAATTTTAGGACGAAACTTAAAAAAAACATACTGAATTCACAATTAGAATTTAATGACATTAGAATTGACAAATCGTTTATTTAAACCAATATTTATTATATAACAAATTATTACTAATCTAATCATGTTATCAATAAAAAAATAAGTATACATCTGTTTAATTTAGTTTATCATTTATGATATATATATCTATTTAGTAGTAATATATATATATATATTTATGATATTTGGTGGATTTCACGCCGGCCTCCCACAATCCACCAAAATTAGGACCATGCGGTGGAATGAAATGCCACTCAGTACCATTGGATTCAAGATGCTCTGCTATTTTGGGTTGAATGGCGGTTAGTTGTTGCAGTTCTTTGGATGCTCCTACAAAGGTGGTTCCATTGTCGCTCCACAGTTTAGCACAGTGACCTCTACGAGACACAAATCGCCTGAATGCTGCAAGGAACGCTTGAGTGGTCATGTCACTAACAACTTCTAAGTGCAGGGCGCGAGTACACATGCACACAAATAGACAGATGTATCTCTTGTATGCATGATGTCCCCGACCCTTGGTGGTGCGTATTTGGACAGGGCCAGCGTAGTCAACTCCGCTGTGCAAAAATGGCCTTGCAGGTGTGCAGCGAACTGTTGGAAGCGAACCCATCAGTTGATGCTGAGCGCTGTGCCTATACCTAGCGCATCTTACACACTTTCTAAAATGTTTTTTTACCAAATTTTTGGCTCCTACAATCCAATAGGCCGTTCTCAGATAACCGAGCATTAGTTGCGAACCTCCGTGCTACGTTTTATGGTGTGCGTCTGCCACAATGAGTTCGGTTAGATGATTATCACTAGGCAATACTATTGGATGTTTTGTTTGCTCATCTAATTCTGAGTTCTGGAGTCTGCCCTTAGCTCTTATTATACCTTGATTGTCGAAATAGGGGCACAAAGATTTCAGTTTACTTTTTGACTGTATTTGTTCGTTCTTCTGTAGTTGTAAATGTTCTTCATAAAAGTTTTCTAACTGTACCTTTTTTATACAACTATTCAATGCATCTTCTAGTTCTCGCTTTTGTAAATATGTTTCCTGATTTTTGCCCTTGTTTAAAAATCGTCGACAATATGCTACTACCCTGAGCAATCTTGATAATGGAGAAAACCTTTCTATAATTGAATTGTCTGGAACTACTGCTATATGTATTTTAACGGATTCTTCTAAATTAATCTTTAGAGCCTTTGGCTTTTCATAATTTATAACTTCGTTCTTCAGAAATGATGGTCCCGAAAACCATAATTCGTGTTCCGCCAACAGACTGGGTAATAGACCTCGCGAGGCACAGTCTGCGGGGTTGTCCTTGGTAGATATATGAAACCACTGACTAGGTTTTGTAGCTGATAATATCTCTGAGGTACGGTTTGCAACAAATGTTTTCCACCTGCTTGGATGGCTGTTAAGCCAAGCTAGGACTACGGTAGAATCCGTCCAGGCTGCTATCCTTTCCTGTGATATGTTAAGAATTTCAGCAGTTTCCATCAGTAGCTGCGCCATCAGCACTGCTCCACACAACTCCAAGCGAGGGATGCTTATTTGCTTAATGGGAGCCACTCGAGTTTTCGCAACCAGCAAGGAAACATGTCCTTGTCCTGTCACGTCGACTCAACGTAGATAAATCACAGCTGCATATGCTACTTTTGAGGCGTCACTGAAACCGTGGAGTTCTAGATCATCGGTGGGCTTGGTCCCAAGCCACCGTGGTACCTGGACTCTGGTAATGAAGGAGAGCTCGGCACGGTAAGTACACCACTCTTGTACTAAATCCATGCTTAGTTCCTCGTCTCAGCTGACTCCTGCGAGCCACAATTTTTGAATGAATACTTTGGCTAACACCACGCATGGTGCTAACCAACCAAGCGGATCGAACAGTCTTGAAATTTCCGAAATTATGGCTCTCTTTGTTACAGGTTCTGCCAACGCGGAAGGAATATTCACGGAGTACTGAAACGTGTCTTCTCTGCGATTCCAGGTAAGACCTAAAATTTTTATCGTATCATCCAGTTTTATTTTTACTCTATCTTGCTCTTTAATTTCCTCCTTTGTATCTTCTTTTAGATTGTCCTTTTTGTATTTGCTTGTTTCATCTAGTTGCTCCGTCTTCTTATCCATTTCCATTGCTTGAATAACTTCTAACATGTTTTTACAATTGGTATTCCACTTCTGCAGTTCAAAGCCCCCGGTTTTCAATAACGCTGTCATTTGCTTGAATATTTCAGTTCCTTCTTCCACGCTGTCACACCCTGTCATCAGATCGTCTATATAAAAGGCGTTCAAAACTCTATTATAGGCCAGAGGATACTTATGTCCTTCGTCGTAAGCGATCTGATGAAGCGTTCGAACTGCCTGATATGGAGCCGAAGCGGTACCGAAAGTGATGGTCAGTAACTCGTAGTCTTGTAGTTGCATGTCCGGGCTGTCTCGCCATAAAACTCGCTGAAACATGACGTCATTCTCAGCTACCCGTATCTGCCTATACATTTTGATAATGTCAGCTACAAGACCAATGGCATGCCGGCGCCATTTTAGAATAGTGTGTCGTAAATCAGCCTGCAGCGTGGGACCGACCATCAGAGTATCATTTAGTGATATACTCTTGTTGTTCTTTTCAGACGCATTGAACACTGTAGGGTGCAAATGCAAATACACCTTAACATTAATTATTGTAAATGCAATGCAAATGTCAGTGTAATGTAAAATGTCAATGAGTGCCAACGGGCTGGAATCAAGAAATAAAAATGCAAGTTGTCCGACCCAAACCGCGTCTATTAGAACACTAAATTAAGTATTGATACAAATGCATCATCAATGCTCTGCTTGCTGCTGCTGCATGATTGTCATGAAATCTAATGTAGGTCGCACGTGTAAGTGCAAAGGTGCGAGCCTACTTATTGCACAACTCCTAACTTACTTAACAATTTTAAAACCCATGTACGTGCACCGTACATATTGCCACCACAAAGAATGATAACAACTACTAAACTAAACATTAAACTAAGAAAATTAAGACAAGAACGACTGTAGAAACTAATGCAAAGCACTGATGTAGCAAGTATAATATGTAATGTAAAATATATGTATGACTAATGTAAAATGCTATGTAAATGTACACTTAAAATCCATAAATGTAATTTTCATACTCCCTAATCACACACGTCACTATGTTTTTCAGTGTCAAATTTCACTTCACTTAAGGCGCGGTCAACACTTATCACTTCGATCACTTTTGAATCCCGTTTGTTGACTTTGCTACATCCGTCCTCGATGTCATCTTCTTCTTCTCGTCCTCTTCTGCTTATCGCATCTCGCGAACCCTCCCCCTGTCTTTTGGTGCTCGTCTTTCTCCAAAAGTACACCGATGTTACAGACAGTGCAATACTAATCGTTATTACAACATAGATTGCGGTGTAGTGGTTAATGTCGTGGGGGGATAAGGTTTCCAGGTTTGATTGCTCTTTAATCGAGCGTAGTTGTGTGTCAATCTTGTGGAACATTTCTTTGTGCGTTTCGATAGGCAATGACGAGTTGCGGATCGACGTATTGATGATGTTGTTGATGGGAGAGTTCGTGGGTATGATCATGGCGAATGGTTCATTGACTATGACGTCACTTTTATGTTCTATGTATGCGTGCAACATGAATGAGTCACCCTGCAAGTTACATCCTCGTTTAAGTGTAATCAGACCCGAGTGATGTAACGACTCCGATGTCATTTGAGCGCCGCAAACTAATTGTACTTCGCACGTGCCACAACAATAATAAAACCATGTGTTTTGCTGGTGTAGCTTTACCCACTTGTCAGCGCATTTCTTTATTTCCGTGTGACAGTACACACTGTGTTCTTCATTGTCTCGGATCAGCTGTACATCGCAAATTGACTTGCGTCGGTCACCGGTGCTATAAATAGGGTGCTTTAATTTGCACATTAATGTTTTGTCCTGGATCTTTTGGCATTCTTGAACGTCAGATTGTTCGAGGGGTATGAACGAGTATTGGTTGGCGTTAAATGCTATTAGTTCAGAATTCGGGATGACGTACATCACCCGATTAATGCCGATGCGTTGAGGTATGCTAATGAGCTCGTATAGAGCATCATTCAAAATAGGTATTTTTACTTCCATCAGTAAATATTGCTGTGTAATGCGTGCATGTATTCTGAACAGTCTGTAGATATCTCGTACATCATTCTGGACTTCCGGAAGCGTGGCGTCGCGAGGTAGCTGTCTAGCTACTCTATCCAATTCGCTTTGCATTTGAGTTGGTGATAGTAAGTGTACGTCCATATGACCCTGGTACATGTTTGTCAGCGTATTGATGAGGGTTTGTTGGATTTCCTTTAGATTTTGGGCCATTTTTTCTGCAGCTATTGCCGATGTAATAATGTAGAATGCATTTGCGGTGTCATGTTTATTGTTTTCGGTTTTATTTTCCAGACTAGTAAGGTGGTCATTCATCAAGGTGAACTGCTTAACCATTGTTGCTTCATTTCGTTGTATGATGTTATGCTCGGTTTCTAAAATGCTTGTATGATTTTTCAGAAGGTGTAATAAATGGTTGTCATTGTGTTGAATGGAGTTGATGTCGTGTTCGTACTTTTCTGCGAAGTGCTGATCTAGTACTCCAAATAGTGAGTTGGCGACATATCCCACTCCATCGATTAATCCTCTTTTGAATCTATGTTGAATTAATCGCTGGGACTTCAATAGATTATTGTAATAGTCCAGTTCGTTCATGCTCTGTTCGAGTTGGTTGATTAAAATGTGGAATTGCATCATCCAGTCCTCGCAACGATATTCTTTTATATGAGACACGAATTTTTGCAGAGTGTCAACGTTTCGCCAGTAGTTTGTCATGTTGTAGTAGAATACTAGTTTCCATTCATCTCGTATTTCTTGTAAGTCTGCAATCTTGTCAAAGTAAATCGTTTGATTTTTTGCAGTGAGGTAAGCTTCATGTCTTGTTGAACAGTGCGCGTTATGAATGTCATGGTCAGCATCAATGTGTAGCATATCAGGCTGTTCCAGGTAAGCTTTTTCGGTTTGCTCCGTCTGTTTTTTGTAGATGTGTCAGTATCGCCAAGTGTTTCTTGTTCAACCTCAACTAATGGTACTAGTTTTGTGATCGGCCGTTTAACTTCTCCTTTTGCAGTTTGTAATGTCACAACTCTCGTGTGGCCGTCTTTTCCTGGATGTAACTTTGCTACACGACCCAGTGCCCATTTGCCTGCCGGTAGTCTTTCATCCTTGATGCAAACAATGTCATTTTCTCGCGGATCGGTAGTTTGTCGTTTCCATTTTAGCCTTTTTTGGAGTTGTTGAAGGTATTCTTGCGACCATCTCTTCCAGAAATCCTTACTGAGCTGCTGCACAATTTGCCATCTCTTGCCTAAATTATACGTATTGTCAATGTCCGGTTCTGGAATATTCATAAGTGATGTGCCGGTTAGCATGTGTCCAGGCGTTAAGCAGTTAATTTCTTCGGCGTTCTCTGTTACGGTGCAAAGTGGTCGTGAGTTCAAGCAAGCTTCAATCTGGCATAGTAGAGTAGTAAATTCTTCGTACGTCAGGCGTTGATCTTCAATGACCCGTTTTAGATGATACTTCATGCTCTTCACGGCAGCTTCCCACAGTCCGCCTGCGCTTGGCCATACAGGGGCATTGAAGTGCCATTTAATTCCCATTTCTGATATTTTACCCAAGAAAAGGTTGTCAATTGTGTCTACAATGCCTTTATATTGTTTCATTAAGATCCGGTTAGCACCTACAAAATTCGTGCCGTTATCGCTGTACATGTCACGTGGCGTGCCTCGACGTGCGCAGAAGCGCTTGAAGGCCGATAAAAACGCTGTACTGGACAGCTCTGACACAAGTTCCAGATGGATAGCCTTTGTTGCCAGACAAACAAATACGGCAACGTACGCCAGCAATGTTTTGACTCCTCGACCTTTATTTGCCTTGATCTCAACGTGGCCAGTAAAGTCAACCCCTGTATGTGTAAAAGGGCGAGATACTGTCACTCTCGGCTCTGGTAGATCTGCCATAATCTGGTTTGAGGTTTTTGCATTAAATCGGCGACATGTTACGCATTTGTGTAGAACCTTTTTAACGGCGCGATGTCCTCCTACAATCCATACTCTTTGGCGTAGATGTGTTAGGGTTAGCTTAGGACCTCCGTGTAATGTTGTACTGTGTGCTTGCCAAATTAATAACTCTGTCAGTTTGTGGTCATGTGGTAGCAGAATTGGATGTTTGGTTTCTTCATTTAGGTTCGAGTTATGCAACCTTCCCCCTACTCGCAAAATGTCATGTTTGTCAAGGAATGGGTTCAAGTTTAGAAGGTTGCTTTTGTTGCTTAAACCCTTATTTTGCTTCAGTCTCATAATTTCGTCCTTGAAGGTATGCAATTGAATCTGTTTCAGTATGAGCTTTTCAGCGTTTTGTAGTTCTATTGATGTCAAATATGCAGTTGTATTTGTGTTGGACTTCGAACAGTTGTTTATGAATCGTTTTATCCAGGCTGTGACCCTTGTAATATGAGCCATGTCGCTGTGTCGATCTAATAACTCAATTACAATTGAAGACGGCTCGAATTTCACAACATACGCGTTCATTTGTTTTTGTTTTGACTCGCATGTTGGTATGATTGCAACTTTAACAGCTGTTTTGTCGTTGTAATATTTCACCCATTCTGGTCCTTGCCACCACAAAGGATGTTGCAATAGCTGGGAGCAACTGATGCCGCGTGATGCACAGACTGCTGCGTTTTCTTCTGATTTGACGTACCTCCAGTGATGTTTCGGTATTACGTCATGCACTTGCTGCACTCTGTTGCTCACGAATGACTTCCATTTTGTGACGTCACCATGCAGCCAGCCTAGTACAATCATGGAGTCCGTCCAGGCATATGTGTTTTTGTCAATGTTGTCCCACTTGCATGCTGTCCGGACCTTTTTCATCAGTCGGGAAAGTAATAAGGCTCCGCATAGTTCAAGCCGTGGTAATGTCAATTTTTTATTGATTGGCGCTAGTCTAGATTTTGCAGCAATTAATCGACTTAAGGGCTTGCTTTTGCTGTCTAATGTCAGTAGATAGATGGTGCATGCGTAGGCCTTTTCTGAGGCATCGCAGAATCCATGTACTTGGAAGGGTTTAGTTGTATCTCCCAACCATCTCGGTATCTCGTATCGCGTTATGTTGTGCAAATCGCTTGTAAACCGCTCCCATTCTTCTTGTACGCTTATAGGTAAGGTTTCATCCCAGTCGCATCCTGATAGCCAAACGCTTTGGAACATCAATTTTGCTTTCAATGTCAGAGGTGTCAGCCAGCCTAGTGGGTCAAAAATTTTTGATATCTCGGACAGTAGCTTCCGTTTTGTCAATGGTTTATTGTTGTCAAGGTTTATTTTGTTAGTGAATGTAAATGTGTCAGTTTTAGGGTTCCACTGTACACCCAGGGCCTTTGTATTTCCATCGTTTGTAAAGTGCATTGTGGTTTGGTTTAGGTCTGATGATGATAAAGTTTTAATCAAGGTCGGCTCGTTGCTTGACCACTTTCGTAACGTCAGTCCTGCTCCGCTTAGCATGTTGATGAGTTGGTACTGCATTTCTTGTGCTTGCTCGATGGAGTTACTACCACTGAGTACGTCATCAACATACATTTCGTTAGTAATAACGTCAGCTGCTAACGGATATTTCTCTGCGTCATCGTTTGCTAGTTGCTTTAGCGTCCGAAGTGCTAGAAATGGTGCCGCCTTAGTTCCATATGCCACTGTGCATAGCTTGTACTCCTTAAGGGGACCTTGGTTAGTTTCCCTCCAAACTATCTTCTGCAATTCTTGATCTTCTTCGTGCACTAAGATCATACGGTACATTTTCTCACAGTCTGCTGTAAAGACGTACTTGTATCGCCGCCATCCCATGAGTAATGTCAGTAGATCTTGATGAAGCTTTGGGCCACACTCCATCAAGTCGTTTAGGCTGTAACCTGTGTCAGTCTTCTGTAAGGCGTTGAAAACCACTCTTAATTTAGTTGTCAATGAGTCCTGTTTAAGGACTCCATGGTGAGGTAAGTAACATGACGGGTTGTAGTCGGGCTTACTCTCTTTCATGTGTCCCATTTCTAGGTACTCTTGCATGAATTTTATGTAGTTTTCTGACAGTTTGTCATCCCTGCATAATCTCCTTTCTAATTGCATGAATTGTGCCACTGCCCGTGGCTTTGATTTTCCTAGTAGCTGACCGTAATTAGGCTTCATTGGCAAGCGAACTGCATATTTGCCATTTTTCAGACGTTTTGTTGTTGCAGTGAAGAACTCCTCACAGTATCTCTCCGCTGACGTCATTGAACTGCATGCATCCCCACTGATGTCTTCCACTTCCCAGTATTTTGTCAAGTCATCCACTTGGTTTATTACCACGTTGCAATTGAATGTCTTGTTGACATTGCCTGACAGAATCCACCCTAAGCGAGTCTGTTGAGCTATGGGTTCATTAGTCTCTCCCTTAATCAAGCCATTCATCAGGATTTCAGAGAATACCTGTGCATCCAGAAGTATGTCAATGGGCCTCGATATGTTGTACTCTGGATCGGCTAATGTGATGTCTGATAAGTGAGTCCAAGTTCTTTTTGTAAAGGTTGCGTTAGGTAGATTGTTTACCACCCGGGGCATGACTAATGCTTCCGTGGTAAACTGGAAGTCGTTATGTACGGACCTACAAAGTAGGTTCACCTTGCCTTTGCTCCTGTTGGATAGGGTGCCGATCCCACTTATGCTCGCGTTTAGCTGATGACGCTTTACTCCTAGTCTTTGAGCTGCATTCTCAGTGATCAGGGTTATTTGTGAGCCTTGATCAACTAACGCCCGTAGTGTAACGTAATCGCCATCAGCTGTTGCTACTTGCAATAATGCAGTGGCCAATAGTATCTCGTCATCATTATTCGATGCGAAGTTATTTTGAATACTTTTAGCTGACCTAGTTGCAGTTGACTTCGACGGTTTATCCACCTGTTGTGTTGCTGGGGGCATTTGCGCTGACTTGACGATGTCATTGTGCAATAGTGTGTTGTGTGGGTCACTGCACTCTCTGCATCTTTTTTGTGACGCACAATAGCCCTTGCTATGCACATATAGACAGTTTCTGCAAATATTGTTGGTTTTGATGAATTCTAATTTCTCCGAACTTGCCATGTCAGTGAACTTGGAACATCCGGCTCGAAGGACCAAAAAAAATATAATGTAGGGTGCAAATGCAAATACACCTTAACATTAATTATTGTAAATGCAATGCAAATGTCAGTGTAATGTAAAATGTCAATGAGTGCCAACGGGCTGGAATCAAGAAATAAAAATGCAAGTTGTCCGACCCAAACCGCGTCTATTAGAACACTAAATTAAGTATTGATACAAATGCATCATCAATGCTCTGCTTGCTGCTGCTGCATGATTGTCATGAAATCTAATGTAGGTCGCACGTGTAAGTGCAAAGGTGCGAGCCTACTTATTGCACAACTCCTTACTTACTTAACAATTTTAAAACCCATGTACGTGCACCGTACAAACACCACTCGAACTTTCGTGGTAGTTTTGTCCTCTCGTATTACCGCATGGTGGGGTAAATAAACTGCTTCTTGTCTTTTGTTATCATTTTTCTTTACAGCCCTCATGTGTCCTAGTAGTAAGTACTCTTTGATTACCTTTGTATATTCTCCCTTTAATTTTTCATTCTTTCCTAATCTTTTTTCTAGAGATTTGAACCTTGATTCAGCTATGCCGCGTGAGTTCTCACCTTTGCATAGAGGGTTCACATCTCGAAATGGAAGCCTGACCACATATCGACCATTTTCATCTCGTGTTGTAGTTTGTTGATATAGCTCTTCACATTTCTGTTCTTCTGGTGTAAGTATTTTATTTGTTCTAGTTTTTTCTTCTATTTCCCAAAATTTCATAAGACTATCGTCTTCGTTTATCTAGGCGTGCATGACGCTAATATTTCTTGTATAATTTTCTCTTTATTTACAGGATTAACTGTTTCAGACAGGATCCACCCTAAGGCAGTGCTTTGTGCGATCAAAGTGCCATGTGGACTCTTTACGATCCCTTCCTGCATGATACAGCTGTAAACATCGGCGCCCAACAGAATGTCAATTCTATTGGGTGTGTTGAATTGTGGGTCGGCAAGTTACAAACCCTTGGTTTTAATCCAGTCGAAATTGCTTGTATCGATGTCTTTCTCTGGCAGGTACGTTGTTATTTTATTCAACACGTAAGCGCTCAAGTGAAGGTGAAAACTTGGGTCGACGCGGGATTGGATCGTAAGATGCACCACATGCTTGGCCACGGTTGACTTGCTATTACCTAAACCCGTTATGATCCCTTGAACCGGAACTCGCTTCAGTCCTAACAGTTGTACTGTAGATTCTGTAATAAAACAAGCCTGGGAGCCTTGATCAAGCAAGGCTCGAACTATCTGTGGATGACCCATCTTTGATTTGGTGTTTATTAGAGCCGTGGCTAATAAAACGGATCGTGGCTTTAGAACGGTGCCTGTTGAAAGGCAGGACAGTATGGGTTCACCACTGGTTGCAGTATCGGACGAATGAACCAATACATCGGGATTGCTGACGGGATCAGTATCGGACGAATGAACCAATACATCGGGATTGCTGACGGGATGCAACAAAGAGTGATGACGCCTCTTACAAACTCTATAGGTAGCGGGATTCTTACACTCATACACATTGTGATTGCTGCCTAAGCAATTAAAACAAATATTTTGCTTAGCTACAAAATCACGTCTCACGTCTACTGGTTGCTTAGCAAACTTTTTGCAGAAACAAAGTTTGTGTGACGCCTCTTGACAGTATTCACAGCGCTTAGATGAAGAATTGGTAGCCAACAAGGACTTGTGACTGTGCCCAGTTGAAACCCTATCCTGGTGACCTGAGGACCGATTTGGCTCTACGAACTCCAACGCGCGGTACCTAGTTTCTAAAAACGTATTAAATTGTATCATGGATGGCAATTCATTACCACTGATGTTACCGATGCTCAATTCCCACTGTTTGCGCGTTTCAAAATCCAATTTGTTAGATACTATGTGAATGATGATTACGTCCCATGTAGTCACATCAACGTTCAGGTGTGTAAGTGTTTTTAAACAATCATTGGTTGTGTCGAACAATTCTTTAAGACCCTTGCCAGACTCTGCAGATAAACGCTTCTGGCCAAACAAACGGTTTAAAATACAGTCAGCTAAATGTCTTTTATTATTATAGCGTTTTTCCAAAATTTCCCAACACTGACTATAGTTAGCGTCACTTATTGGAGTGTATCTAATTAACTGTTCGGCTTCTCCAGTAAGATGATCTTTCAAATAATGTAATTTTTGGCAATCACTCAGAGACTCATTATTATGTACCAAAGCTTTAAATAAATCATTAAAAGTAGCCCACTCACTATACCGACCCGAAAATGTAGGAATTGTAATTTTAGGCAATTTAACAAAGGCACGAGATTTTTTTGTTGATTTATCCGTACCATTTCCTTGTTCTAACCCTTTAACTGACATCTTATTGAGTACTGTTTTCATGTGAGCCTTGTAATTTATATAGTTATCTTCAGTTGATTCATAAATATTATCTACCTTTTGATCTAACTCTTCAGTACTATAACTTTCATATAACTTACAATGTATACTCTCAAAATTAGACCAGTTCTGCTCTAGTAATTCCTTTCTTGTTTCTATATATTCTATTGTTAGTCTTTCCTTTGGCGTTTTCTTAAAATTAATAAATCAAAATCTCTTAAAATAAATAAATAGAATTGTGTATTTTTTGTAAGAGATTGATTGATCCCTCCATTGTAAATTCAATAGAAAGCCAAAATAGACTTAGCAATACAATATATGAAGTTTGATTAAACAATTACTGCTCAAAGGAAAACAAAATAATACATGTAAATAATCTGATCCTAATTTCTACCAACAAATTTTCTAAGTTAATTGCTATGTAAGTAAACTCTTAAAATTATTCTAAGTGCCAAATACTTTCGAGTAAATTACAAGTGTTCCCAATTGCAACTTTTACTATCGCTGGAAATCGGGCATAGAGACCACGTTCCCTCGTTTTTTGTAAAACTATTCTAAGTCCTTAATTAAACATGCAACAAATTACACACTATACTATAAGCTACACTAATTAATTTAAGTCCAATAAAACTCCACTTTAAAAGTTCTAAGTTAAAATCTTGATGTGAATAAAGTTCAAAATTGCTGCTGATTGCCTCGAACTATTAAAACTAAGTTAAAATGTACTCACGATTGCACTTCACTCACAAACACGAAGGTAAGTTGACCTAGTGGCGCCAGGTGGTGGCGAGTGGCGTCACTGAACTCGACGTCAGACTTCTGTTGTCTCGTAGAAATGGGTGTGACGTCCTTCTTATGACGACACGTTGAACTACGCGGATGACGTACAGTCAGTCACCTCACGTTTGCACTGGATGCAAATAATAATAATAATAATAACGTTTATTGGACAAAATCAGAACTTAGCCTACTACAGTTTCAATACTAAAAACGTAACATATAAGAGCCTAAGAGGCTTCCAACCAAAATGAACTCAAAATCAAAATCAAAATTTATTTATTCAATTAGGCCATGAAGCGGCACTATCGAACGTCAAAAAAAAAAAAAAAAAATCTAATACTAACCTCCAGTTTCCCAGCTCAAAATCATCGGCGAACCAATGCGACAAACTGCCAAGCAAGCGCTATCCGCTGCGATTGGCTGTTGAAAATTCATTCAACCAATCACAGCAGACAACGCGCGCCCGACAACCTGCCACACCAAACCCCCGACAATTCCGAGCTGGGAAACCGGGGGCAATTGATTCTACCGTCCATTCGGAAATGTAGCTTGTTGTGGAGAAGAATGGACAAGAAACTCCACACATACTCTTTTACAAAAAATGTGTTTTACATGTATTTGGTTACATTATCTTGTTGGGAAAAAAAAAAAAATTACATACATGTGAGAACGATGTAAAAAAAAAAAAAACAAAAAAAAAGTAACGCACTTAAAAGCTTCTACAGTAAAACAAACAATTAAAAATACAATAATTAGGTAATTAAAAACAGGTGGAGGCAGCTAAGTTATGACCAATCCCAACTGATGGCGCCCGTTCACGAACATGACACATGGATCGGCACCACTCAGCTCAACCATCATGAAGGGAACCGAATGATCCAACACATGTGCCACCATCAGAGTGACATTAGAGAGAGCATGACACACTATCAACTGCCAGGGCACACTGAAGTAAACGTACGACACAAAGGTATAGCAAATGGTAGATTTACAGTTGGTACATAGTACTCACATATGTGCTGTGCAGTTATATAATATAAAAATAAATTGAGTTTATACAACAATACTTCAGAACTTTTCTGCTTATAACTTGTTATTGTGCCCTAGTGACTGTGGAGCTGGACCAGCGCTGAGCCAAGCATTTTTATCAGCGATGTAATCCCCCAACCTATAATATGCCTGCCTGCATAGTGTGCGTTTTATAAAAGTTTTGAATTTCGCCTCATTCAGTTCTAGAATGTGAGGCGGTATTTTATTGTAACATTTTATACAGTACCCCATAAAAGATGAAGCTACTTTAGCCAGCCTGAAACCTGGTTGAATTAATTGGTCCCTATTTCTAGTAACATAACTATGTCTATCGCTGTTTTTACTAAAAAGATATAAATGAACTCCTTTGATTTGCAAACTAGGTAAAAACCTGTATCTTGGCAATCAGTGCTCTTCCAATGAACATAACAAGGACTCTTAGTAAGATAAGGAGCAACTAAGACAAAATCAGTACTGAAAAAGAGAAAAATAAAAACAGAAATACAATAACTAATTATTGCGTGAGTTTACAGCTTGACAATGTTTGAGATATATGAATAGTGTTGTATTGTGTAAGATGTAGGAGTGTTGTGAAGTGTAGTGTAGTGAAGAGTAGTGTAGTGTACATTGAGTAACGTTACGATTTAGTTATTTCTGGACAAGTAGTAACTCTTTGGTATTAGCATAGTCAAGGTCAATGAGCTAGTACCCGTGTGACGACACTTAACCTACCCTACCTACCCTACCTACCCTACCTACCCTACCTACCCTACCTACCCTACCTACCCTACCTACCCTACCTACCCTACCTACCCTACCTACCCTACCTACCCTACCTACCCTACCTACCCTACCTACCCTACCTACCCTACCTACCCTACCTACCCTACCTACCCTACCTACCCTACCTACCCTACCTACCCTACCTACCCTACCTACCCTACCTACCCTACCTACCCTACCTACCCTACCTACCCTACCTACCCTACCTACCCTACCTACCCTACCTACCCTACCTACCCTACCTACCCTACCTACCCTACCTACCCTACCTACCCTACCTACCCTACCTACCCTACCTACCCTACCTACCCTACCTACCCTACCTACCCTACCTACCCTACCTACCCTACCTACCCTACCTACCCTACCTACCCTACCTACCCTACCTACCCTACCTACCCTACCTACCCTACCTACCCTACCTACCCTACCTACCCTACCTACCCTACCTACCCTACCTACCCTACCTACCCTACCTACCCTACCTACCCTACCTACCCTACCTACCCTACCTACCCTACCTACCCTACCTACCCTACCTACCCTACCTACCCTACCTACCCTACCTACCCTACCTACCCTACCTACCCTACCTACCCTACCTACCCTACCTACCCTACCTACCCTACCTACCCTACCTACCCTACCTACCCTACCTACCCTACCTACCCTACCTACCCTACCTACCCTACCTACCCTACCTACCCTACCTACCCTACCTACCCTACCTACCCTACCTACCCTACCTACCCTACCTACCCTACCTACCCTACCTACCCTACCTACCCTACCTACCCTACCTACCCTACCTACCCTACCTACCCTACCTACCCTACCTACCCTACCTACCCTACCTACCCTACCTACCCTACCTACCCTACCTACCCTACCTACCCTACCTACCCTACCTACCCTACCTACCCTACCTACCCTACCTACCCTACCTACCCTACCTACCCTACCTACCCTACCTACCCTACCTACCCTACCTACCCTACCTACCCTACCTACCCTACCTACCCTACCTACCCTACCTACCCTACCTACCCTACCTACCCTACCTACCCTACCTACCCTACCTACCCTACCTACCCTACCTACCCTACCTACCCTACCTACCCTACCTACCCTACCTACCCTACCTACCCTACCTACCCTACCTACCCTACCTACCCTACCTACCCTACCTACCCTACCTACCCTACCTACCCTACCTACCCTACCTACCCTACCTACCCTACCTACCCTACCTACCCTACCTACCCTACCTACCCTACCTACCCTACCTACCCTACCTACCCTACCTACCCTACCTACCCTACCTACCCTACCTACCCTACCTACCCTACCTACCCTACCTACCCTACCTACCCTACCTACCCTACCTACCCTACCTACCCTACCTACCCTACCTACCCTACCTACCCTACCTACCCTACCTACCCTACCTACCCTACCTACCCTACCTACCCTACCTACCCTACCTACCCTACCTACCCTACCTACCCTACCTACCCTACCTACCCTACCTACCCTACCTACCCTACCTACCCTACCTACCCTACCTACCCTACCTACCCTACCTACCCTACCTACCCTACCTACCCTACCTACCCTACCTACCCTACCTACCCTACCTACCCTACCTACCCTACCTACCCTACCTACCCTACCTACCCTACCTACCCTACCTACCCTACCTACCCTACCTACCCTACCTACCCTACCTACCCTACCTACCCTACCTACCCTACCTACCCTACCTACCCTACCTACCCTACCTACCCTACCTACCCTACCTACCCTACCTACCCTACCTACCCTACCTACCCTACCTACCCTACCTACCCTACCTACCCTACCTACCCTACCTACCCTACCTACCCTACCTACCCTACCTACCCTACCTACCCTACCTACCCTACCTACCCTACCTACCCTACCTACCCTACCTACCCTACCTACCCTACCTACCCTACCTACCCTACCTACCCTACCTACCCTACCTACCCTACCTACCCTACCTACCCTACCTACCCTACCTACCCTACCTACCCTACCTACCCTACCTACCCTACCTACCCTACCTACCCTACCTACCCTACCTACCCTACCTACCCTACCTACCCTACCTACCCTACCTACCCTACCTACCCTACCTACCCTACCTACCCTACCTACCCTACCTACCCTACCTACCCTACCTACCCTACCTACCCTACCTACCCTACCTACCCTACCTACCCTACCTACCCTACCTACCCTACCTACCCTACCTACCCTACCTACCCTACCTACCCTACCTACCCTACCTACCCTACCTACCCTACCTACCCTACCTACCCTACCTACCCTACCTACCCTACCTACCCTACCTACCCTACCTACCCTACCTACCCTACCTACCCTACCTACCCTACCTACCCTACCTACCCTACCTACCCTACCTACCCTACCTACCCTACCTACCCTACCTACCCTACCTACCGCAAATACCGCCGGGTAAATATCACCAGGACGACCAGAAAATTTAACACAAGAAAGGCGGACTGGGATACATTTAAAGATAAATTAGGGGAAATTAAAATTGAAAATAATATAAATTTGAATAGTATAAGGGGAATAAATAGTAAAGTAGATTTAGAAGAATTAATTGTAAATTACAGAGATAGTATTTTAAAAGCATGTTAAGATTCTATTCCCAAGACTAGTATTAAAAGTAAAATCACTTGTCCGTGGTGGTCCGAGGAGCTCACTGCGAAGAAGAAGAAGTTTACCAGACTGAAGAACCGCATCCGCAATGCCGCGCCGGTCCGGCGAGCGATGGTCGTAGACGAGTACCTGAAGGCCAAAGAAGAATACGAGATGCTAGCGAAGAGCGCCCAATTCGCCAGTTGGAAGGAGTTCTGCAGGAAACAGGATCGGGAAGGGGTCTGGGAGGGAATCTTCAGGGTGATTGGTAGGACCGCCAGAAGACAGGAGGAACTGACCCTACGCAGCGATGGTGTATTCCTCAACCCAAGTGAATCGGCCGCCCTACTCGCAGATACGTTCTACCCCGAAGACAGAGTAGACCAGGATAACGCTGACCACAGGCGAATTAGAGAAGCAGCCAGTCGAGTAAATGAGTGGGTTCATGATGAATATCATGACCCACCATTTACCGCGCTGGAGCTGAAGACCGCCGTGGCAGGTTTCAATCCTGAAAAGGCACCAGGAGGGGATGGACTGACGTCTGATATCTGCAGTCGAGCGATCCACCAGGACCTGGATGCGTTCCTTGCCCTCTACAATAAGTGCCTTGAATTGGCACACTTCCCCAACATCTGGAAGGAGGCCACAGTCGTGGTTCTCAGAAAGCTGGGCAAGGACGATTACCTAAACCCCAAGGCATACAGACCAATAGGTCTACTGCCGGTTCTGGGGAAGGTCCTGGAGAGGATGATAGTAGCGCGTTTAAAATGGCAGCTTGTACCGCGGTTTAGTACTCGCCAGTTTGGCTTTATGCCCCAGAGAGGCACTGAGGACGCCCTCTATACGCTAGTGAAGCACGTACAGGACAAGTTGAGGCTGAAGAAGCTAATTGTCCTGGTGTCGCTGGATATAGAGGGGGCCTTCGATAGTGCTTGGTGGCCAGCCATCAAGGTCAGACTGGCTGAGGAAAAGTGCCCGGTTAACATAAGAAGGCTGCTAGATAGCTATCTCGACAGTAGGAAAGTCAAGGTTCGTTACGCTGGGGAGGAATGCACGCGAGTGACTAGCAAGGGCTGTGTTCAAGGGTCAATAGGTGGTCCCATCCTGTGGAATCTCATTCTAGACCCACTATTGCAGGAATTGGAACAGCGCGGGATCTTCGGGCAGGCGTTCGCCGATGATATCGTCTTGGTTCTGGATGGGGACTCAGCGACTGAAGTTTCAACATCTGCCAATGCAGCCCTCGCCCATGTTCAGAGTTGGGGCGTCAGAAACAAGCTGAGGTTCGCACCGCACAAAACCTGTGCGATGGTCGTAACCAACAAGCGCAAGTATGATACCCCAAGGCTGAGCATGGCCGGGGTCGACATTGGTATGGTTAAGAAGATGAAGCTGTTGGGTCTAACCATAGACGAGAAGCTCACCTTCAACGAGCACACCGCGAACGTCTGCAGGAGGGCAGCTAACATTTATAAACAGCTGTCCCGCGCCGCTAAAGTGAGTTGGGGATTGGACGCACAGATCATACACACAATCTACACTGCTATGATTGAGCCCATAATAACGTACGCGGCCGCAGCCTGGGCTCCCGCTACGAAGAAGCTGGGAATACGGAAGAAGCTAGGCTCGGTCCAAAGAGGATTCGTCCAGAAGATCTGTAAATCTTACCGTACTGTCTCCCTGAACTCGGCACTGGTACTGTCCGGAATACTACCTCTAGATCTGCGCATACAGGAGGCAGCCGCCCTGTATGAAGCGAGGAGAGGGCCATCCCGGTTTGTACCAGGAGATAGGGAGATAGAAGGTGCGGTAGGGTTTGCAGAGGCTCCTCATCCAGCTACACAAATGCCCCTGGAGTTCATGTGCCTGGCAGACCAACAGTTGCTAGACAGCAACAATGTGCAGGCGGTGCGAATCTTCACCGACGGCAGCAAGATTGAGGGGAAGGTCGGAGCCGCATTATCCATTTGGGATAGTGAAGGCGAAGTCCGGAACCTCAAACTTAGCTTAGCCGCGTACTGCACAGTCTACCAGGCGGAACTCCTGGCCATCTGCAAAGCAACGGACGTGATCCTCACGCGGCAAGAGACGAGCTATGGTTTGTACAGTGACTCAATGTCAGCATTGCAGACGCTTGCAAGCCATGGCTCTCTCCATCCCCTGGCGGTTCACGCGCGTGCCAATTTGGCTAAAGCCGTGGGCCAGAGCAAAGCTGTGTCTTTGTTCTGGATCAAGGCCCACGCGGGCCTGCCGGGGAATGAGCGAGCGGACGAGTTGGCAAAGAGGGCAGCATTGTCGTTACGGAGGAAGCCGGACTACGACCGGTGTCCGGTGTCATTTATCAAGCGACAGATCCGTTTGGAATCGCTTGATGAATGGAACCGAAGATATGTGTCGGGCGAGACGGCCTCTGTGACGAAAATGTTTCTTCCGGATGCCATAGCGGCTTTCCGTATTGTAAAACAGGTGCGGCCCACAGGCGTTCTCACGCAGGTTTTGACGGGGCACGGCGGGTTCTCTGAATACTTGAATCGCTTCAAGTGTAAGGAGAGCCCATCGTGCGTCTGCGATCCAGGCGTGGCAGAGACTGTCCAGCACATACTTGTAGATTGCCCGTTATTTATCAGGGAACGCTACCAACTCGAATGTGAGCTGGACAGGCGACTGACGAAGGAGAGCCTGCATGGGCTCATGACTAAGCAACACAGGGAAAAGTTCCTAGTGTACTGTGTTAATGTGGCCTCCACCGTCATTGCACGAAACCGAAGCTGAAGTGGCACTATGCTTCACCAGTATTATAAGAATATTTTGTAAGACGCATAGAATAGCACGCACAAAACTGCAATGACGAACTGTGCACTGGGGTAGTACCTAAGAAAACAGATTGTCTGTATGGTGAAAAGCACTGTTGTGCTTCTCATCCCTAAGTGTAAGGCTTTATTTATATTGTGATTTTCCCTATGATAAGCACTTCTGTACCTTATCTGTGATCTGCAGCACTTTTTGCATATTTTACTGTGATTAACAGCACTTTTTATTTTATTTTATTTGAAACCTTGTATATTTAGCACTTTTGTCTTTTGACCTCACACTAAATAAATAAAGTTGCCTTTTAAGTATTTAAACAAAGTGGGAGTCCCACCCACTGTATACAAGATGACGTATGCAAGAAGAACCCTGGTATGAAGAATGAAAGTACGAGAAGCATGAAAGAGGAATGGAATAAAAGAATTTGCACAGAATAGGCGCCAACTTTGTTGAGCGGGATTAGTATTAAAAAAAAAAAAAAAAAAAAAAAAAAAAAAAAACCTACCCTACCTACCCTAACTACCCTACCTACCCTACCTACCCTACCTACCCTACCTACCCTACCTACCCTCCCTACCCTACCTACCCTACCTACCCTACCTACCCTACCTACCCTACCTACCCTACCTACCCTACCTACCCTACCTACCCTACCTACCCTACCTAACCTACCTACCCTACCTACCCTACCTACCCTACCTACCCTACCTACCCTACCTACCCTACCTACCCTACCTACCCTACCTACCCTACCTACCCTACCTGGTTCTAAGCTACCTCCCCACCAATTTTCAGTCAAATCGATTCAGCCGTTCTTGAGTTATAAATAGTGTAACTAACACGACTTTCTTTTATATATATATATATATATATATAATATAATAGATTTCATAGCTGTCAAAACGGGCCTTTTATTTTTTGACAACTTTAGAAGTACTAATGCTACGCAGACGAAGTCGCGGGCAACAATTAGTATTTAATATTCGGTGTGCTTTGATAGATCTGATGACGAGTGTACCCCTCATACCTATAAATGTTAATATAATAACTTAGTATTAACCACATTTCCTTCATGCCAATTCCTGAAATAGTGTTTCATGTCTAGTCTTAAGCTGTGAGTAAAATTTTGATATATTACTTGAATAAGAAGGGATAAACAATAAAATATGGAATGATTGTGAAAATAAATACACTATATTTATTTTGAACTTAAAACTTTCATCATCAAATCAGAACGAACAAAATGTTAATCAAACATAATAATTTTAGTCGCCATGGATTCACTTTTAATCCAACTTTAATCTTACCTTAAACTAGCTAGCACCATGGTGTAACTTAGTCCAAGACTAGTGTCATTTTAGTATAGATCCTAATTCTGTGTTTATTAATACGGAAAGTTGTTAGTACCAACCTAATGCTTGGAATAAAGTTAATCTTACCTTAGTCCACGTTTATTAATAAGACGGTAAGTGGCTATGTGACATACCTACGTATGGACAGACAGATAGCCGGATAGGGCCAAATTTTTCAGAAAGAGTTCCGTTTTCGTTATTTGGATACGGAACCCTAAAAGTAAGAATAACTAACCATGTAACATTTGGAAGTCTGACGAAAATAAATGTTAGGATTAGATTGGAAGGTCCTTTATCACCACGGCATGCGGCAGCCCCAGGGTTCCCTTATCCGATGAGGGCAGAAATGGGAGCTACAGAGAACGGATTTGGCTTTTGGCCACTAGCATTAATTCATTATAATATCTTATGTAAATTGACAAGTTTGAATGACCTCGGCGCGGCGGCGCGCGCGGCACCATTTGCGTCAGTTTGGTGCTCGCATCGCTATCGGCGAGCGATAACCTTGTCACCTCACTTTGTCGAATTAAACACAAACAAGACAACCCGCACACAATCAGAACGCCCGCGCCGCCGCAATGCAGCGCGCTGCCAGCGCCCAGCAGCGATAGCGAGCGGCAAGCTGACGAAGTAGTAGTGCACACTGCACCGACTCACCTCGCGCCTCTGCCGCCGCGTCACACCCATCACTTGTTGAGCCACAACCTTGCGTTTAGCGGCGCACACTACACTCTACAACACGTTACCGCGTTGATATTGTCTTACGTCATTTCTATAAAAATCTAACCGAAACTGGATAACTAAGTAGGTAGTTATTTTATTTAGTATCGCGGCATTCAATAACATTAATTTTGGCATTTCGATCCGCACGTTTGTGATCATTACCTACTTTGATAACTTCAGATTATATCTGTCGGGGTTATCTTTGTTTATTTATGTTGGAGCAACATATTTATTGCCAACCAATTCAAGTAACAGACTTTAACTGCAATATCAAAGTTTCCATCACTCGTGGCACAGCTTGAGAGCCATCATGGACAGTGATTCTATTACTTAGGTAGTCGGCGCCTGGGGGCCACCCCATCGCCTGGCACCACCGTACACAGCCAGCAGCAGCGCAGTGGCGCAGACACGTGGAGCAGCGCGCCGGTGCTGTCGGTGCAGTGGTGCGCCCCCGCCGTGTTTTTTTACTTTGCAAGGACACAATAATGTCGACCACTTAGGTATGTAAAACCAAGTAGGTAAATTTGTTTGTTACCTAACTATTACGGTAGGGTACTGAACAAAATATCTGACTTTGTTTGACTTTCGATCTCACAACTTTTGCGGTAGAAGTACTGCTTTGCGAGACTTGTGTATTATACATGTTTATGATGGGATATGTAGGTATATTATGTATAGGTATGAATAAATCCTTACTTAATTAGTAAGAAGCCTTGTTACCAAACATCGCCTGTATGCCTCGAAAGGAAGGTTAGGTACATAGACAGAGGCGTGGAGGTACTACCAGCATACCGCCATTTAACGTCTCTTATACCTACAACCTACCTAACTATTAGAATTAACTACCTTTGTACATACAAGTTAGCTATCTGTAACTTGTTATTTGATAAGTAGGTATCGTGATTTACGAGATTTTATGACTACTGAGTATGAAACTATGAACACAGAAATGGGGCCACAATATTGAGGCAAATGTTGACCTAGCGACATGCCCGATTAATAAATGTGTTACCTACAACTCCTACAAGTCTACTAGTTGCATCACATCACATATAACATGTTACCGGTAGAGATCTCTGATCATAAAAGCATCCACATGTACAGCAGTAGGTACGCAAGGAGCCGTACGTCTCGAGGCAATCTTCCTTGCGTACCTACAAATTACAGCTCGGACTGCTCGGAGGCGAGTTTTGGGCACAATAGAGCCAAAACTCCAATGACAAAAGCTCTCACGATCCTTATCTATCCATGTTTTTCAACACACTTGCTACTGCGAGGAAGCAATACTTATTATTGCATAAACAGAATAAGAACCTAAATTGATGAAATAGGTTATTTAGTGGGAAAATTATCAAACTGATATTCACCTTTTTCAGGCATAAAATACAAGAAGGATCGTTTATCATAAATTCATAATATATAAAATACCAGCCTGTAACTAGTTCGGCCTCTTCTCATACAGAGAAGGCACGAGCATTGGTCAGCACGTGCGCTCAATGCGGGGGCGAATTCAGACTTGTGTTAACTATAAGTCCAGGTTTTAGGTCCAGGTTGTCTGTGATGTCCAAGATAAACTTAGAAAGTACGGTCTACATATAAATTTGAAAAAAATTGCAGGCATTCATACATACATAAACTCACGAGATCTTTCAATGGGGGTAGGTTAACTATAGAAATCCACCTGTCACGATCCAAAAAATCGAGGCGGGACTATTGTAAAACTAGTCTTGTTGTAAAACAAATAAAAACTCTTTTCATGAGTTTTACAACAAGACTAGGAGATATGAGCCTCTAGTCTTCTGGTTTTGGATATCCAACCCCTTTTTTTTCTTTCTTTTTTTTTTTGCGTGGGGAAATGCTCATGCATACTGCACTACCACGGGGAGATAGTGCAGTTACGTGGGACTCTAACCCACTAAAACTCCACGGTGTACTCCTGTGCCGCTTATGGCGGGAACACGGGCACGCGTTAGCACTCACCGCGAACCCGCCGCGGCTGTCCGTCACCGGACCCTCCTCGGGGGAGTACCCCCCATCACCGGCGCACCAGAACACACTGTACGCCGTGACCACCCCAGGGACCAAACCAGCACATGGGCGCCAGACGACCCCGTGTATGGCACCCTTGGTCCCCCGTGACGGGTCAAGGTCAATGGCACCGCTACCTACCATTTGTCGGCCGCAGGAGATAGGGAGGGCGGCTAACGCAATACCGTCACTCCTCTTCCCCTGCGGCCCCACCGCGTCCGCCATCAGACTGTGGCGACCCCGTCCAGGCCGCGGAAGGTAGGGAGAGCGGCGCACCGCAATACCGGTACTCCTCTCCCGCCGCGGCCTCCAACCCTCAGCCGCGACATCGTATGGGACCTGGGACGCTCCATAAGACGGCCCGCCTCAGTTGCGATGTCGCCTGTTACCAAGCGACACCGCAACCTACTAGTTGGCCGCTACGTTGTCGGCTTAATCGGCAACAGCCCTGACGAGCGGCCCTTCCTAGGGTTCCTCTTCGCTTCACCGTGGGTGACCAAGCCACGGTTACTGAGCCCCCCCGCCTCGACAATGCGGGAACCCACGGGGGGGGAGGGGGATATCCAACCCCTAGGAGACTCATTCGCTTACCAGCCAGTGCATCGCATGTGCACAGAAGGTGCACCATGCGTTCCGTATGTGCCTCACCCAACCTACACATGGGTGTCGCGGTTAGACCCATCTTCATGAGCATGTCGTTGGTTCCAAAGTGCCCAGTAAATGCCCCAAGCAGGTAGTGGATTTGCCCGCTGCTCATATTCCAAATGCATGCCCGTGCTTTGAACGTAGAGCCCAGGTATTTCTTGGAGTTTGCAGACCGGTATTAGACAGCCAATGTATCCGTTGGCTGTGATCTGCAAACTCCTTAAATGTGGCTTTTACGAGACACGTCGAAATGCCTACACATGGTTCCACAAAATCGTTTGCTGAGCCCGCTCTTGCCAGTTCATCTGCTACTTTATTACCATGGATTCCTGAGTGCCCAGTAATCCACATCCGTCTTACTCTGTTATGCTTCCCAAGCCTTTGAGATTAGGGTTTGGATAGAATCAAGAATAACTCTGGAGTCCACTTTGTAGGATGGCTTTGATTGCAGCCTGACTGTCACTACGAATATATGGAGATTTACCTCTGGTTCCTCTATCTATATTCTCTTGAGCACTGGTTATTATGACAAATGTTTCTGCTTGGAATACAGTTGCCATCTGTTGGATTTCGTATTAGCTTATTATTTTCACTGTAGGGTAGAAGTAAGAAATGACTTGCAAAATGCGTCACTATCCTGTCGTGTCCCATCCTTTTCCCTCATGCACACCCGGACTATCGCTGTCCTTGTCACCATCTACGGTGACGGTGTGAAGACTCTATTGTCTTGTCGCGTGCTTCGACGAGAGCAGTGTTACTAATTGCCTGCTCCCTTGTTAATTTTATTACAAATTTACGGTTGTGAACTGTCGCGAGTGCATTTACGAACTATTATCTAAAACACTACGTAAAGTGCGTGTATTAGCTGTGAAAGGCGTCTGTGCGCCCTCTCGTGCGCTGCCCTGATCCAGCAAGGTCTCGAACCTTCGGCCGGCGGACGTGGAAGATTGATGGTGAATCTACAGGTCAGTGGTGTTGCATTTTCCTGCCACATTCCTTTGTCCATGTACAATTTCGTCGTCCTAATTCGTCTCGTATTTTGCAAGGTCAGACTCACGTATTTTTCGACCCCGCTTCATACAGTCCACTATTTAATTAAACCAGCCCCCCTGCGTCTGGGATAAACGCAACCAATTTAATATTTCCGCCCAAGTATTTGGTGTTAGGCGCCACCATTATTTTTGGTCACTTCGAACCGTATTTACTTTTGGTCATTTAGGTCGCATTCTTTATGTAAACCGCATGGTCAGTTATAACTAAACGGTCACTGTACTACGTAATTAATAAATAGAATGTCGTTTATTCTTTGTTTTTTCCCCGCACCGACATCTATTGCTTTTTATTTCCGCACCCGCATTGCATAGTACAACACAACGTAAAAGTTATTTCTTTTCAAATTCATTCCATTTTGGTATTCCGCCATTTTGAATCGGTTCCTATATATGATCGTTCTTTAGACAACTAGTTCGTTCGTAATTGTTCGGTGAACTTCAGCTCGCTTCGTTAGGTCACGTTCACATACCAGTACTTTTGATATTTTTCTCTCACCCGCAATCATTTATTTTATTCTCGCAACTAAAGTTAGTCGTTTTATGATTATAACCGCTTATTAGTAGTTTGTTTACATAATCGTATTGCCTACTTATCGCCGCTATACTACATATATACAGTTATTCACAATGACTAAAGCAAAGAGGAAAGGAAGTGACGCAGATCAGTTCTTTGACACTACCAGTACTAATAAAAACCAGTTATCGTTATACGTAGTCAAACGCGATGTAATTTACAAACGCGTAGAAAATATTTTCGAACTTGCACAGAAAGCAAATAATGATCGACAATATTATAAGTCGTTTTGTTCTAGTGCTTTAAATATTGATACATTGCGTAATGATTATCAACAAGTTTTAGATTCTTATAATATGTTAAATTTACAGTTGAACCCCGATTCTGAGGTCGAATATGATTCCTGGTTATCTTTTGAAGAAATGTTTTGTTTTATAAAACAGGTTTTACTCAATAATAAAACCGAGTGTCCTGAATCTGAATCTCAAACTTCATTACAAAAATCTAATCCTCGCCTTCCGCCCATTGATTTGATGTCATTCGACGGTAATGTCAAGAAATGGCCATTGTTTTATCAACAATTTAAAAGCATGATACACGATAACACATCGCTCACTAATAGTGAAAAAGTATTTTACTTAGTAGGTAAATTAACTGGGCAGGCGTCGTGCGTTTGCGCAGGGTTGGCGCCAACCGCAGAAAATTATATTATTATTTGGGAGGCACTCGTGCAAAAATATGACGATCCTCGCTCACTCGCATCCGCATATTTAAACCAATTGTTACAGTTTAGACCGCTATCCATTGCTAGTTCTGATGAGTTAGACTCATTTATAAATAATTTTGATTCTTCAGTACAAGCACTTAAGCAATTGAAGCTTAACGATTTAACTGAATTTATTTTCTTGCACTTGGCTCTGCAAAAGTTGGATGCAGACACAGTTAAATTATTTGAAATTACCTATCGTAAAGATAAAATACCTCCTTATCATAATTTAATTGAATTCATAAAGGAGCAAAGTAAAGTTTTGTCTCGTTCTATAAACCTTAGTAAATCGATAGATAATAATTCTCAGTCTAACCAGCAGCGTCAAACTAAGCACATCCCTAAACCGTCCAAGTCTTTTGTTAATACAGATGTAGGGTATGGTCCAAGTGTAAGCGATAAATGCGCTTTATGTAATGAGAAACCACATGAACATTTATATTCTTGTTCGTCGTTTAATAAGTTATCCCCGCGGGAAAGATATAATTTTATAAAACTTAATCATTTCTGTAACAATTGTTTAAGTACTAAACACAAGACTTTTTCTTGTACTTCGAAACATACTTGTTCTCATTGTTCAAAGCGGCACCACACCTTATTACATTTCAATCCAACACAAAATGATAAAACGAATTGTAACGTTGACTCTGTGGTGCCCAATACCTCTAATCCTATTCCCGCTACCGCTCATGACTTGCCGCGCCCTACACCGGCCAGCAGTCATTTAGAGTCCGCTATGACTCATTCACTCGCCGCTTCTAATGACCCTACAACTATTGCAAATAATGCATCGGTGTGTACAGTTTCGTACGATCGAACAGCTCGTTATCAAACGACTACGTTGTTAGGGACCGCAAAAGTAAAGTTTGTTGATTCTTTAAACCGCACTCACTTTTTGAGATGTCTAGTGGATCCTGGCTCTCAGAGTGATTATATTTCCGCAACTTGTTGTAAGCGACTATCGCTTCCTATTTATACTCAAACCCGCTATTCGCAAGTTCAAGGCATTGGAGGAGCCTCACAAAAAATTCTCGGGGTTACTTCTGTTAAATTCACGTCTCGCTTTGATAATAAGTGCGAATATTCTATAAGGCCGATGGTAGTAGGACAGATTACGTCACAGTTGCCGGACACCTGTGTTGATACCGCGGCTATTGAATTTATTCGTAACTTACCGCTCGCCGATGATGACTTTTCGCAACCGGGAACTATAGATATACTATTAGGTGTTAAATTTTATTGTGAAATTTTACTTTCTGATAAAATTAAAAGCTCAGATAACGGTATGCCCTCCGCCCTTGAAACGACTTTAGGTTACCTGATTTTAGGTGACGCTCCTATTATTTCTCCGCAACCCGCTACCCGCACATTGTGTGCTTTTACTTCTGACCCGCTGCATCAGATGGTTGAAAGATTTTGGGCAGTCGAGGAATTACCCTCGCAGTCATTTTTAAGTCCCGACGACCAGCAGTGTGAAAATATTTATACTTCAACCACTGTTCGTAATTCCGACGGCAGCTATTCAGTTGACCTTCCTTTTAAAGAAGACCCAAATAATCTTGGCAATTCTTATACTACCGCTAAAAAACGTTTCCTACTTTTAGAAAAGAAATTTTCTAAGGATCCTAATTTAAAATTAAAATATGACGATGTTATTCGTGATTACCTAAATAAGGGTATACTGTCCCGCACCGCACCTGAGGCATTAGTCGCCCCAGGCTTTTATCTACCGCACCATCCTGTAGTGCGCAACGACAAGGCGACAACCAAGGTTCGTCCTGTGCTCGATGGCAGTGCCAAGACAAGTACAGGCTTATCACTAAATGATGTCCTGTATACGGGTTGCAATCTACAGGCTGATATATTTCATATACTTTTAAATGTTCGTGTTTATTACATTGCCTTTTGTGCAGATGTAAAACAAATGTATTTATGTATTTATACAAATGCTCCGCACCGCAAATATCAAAGAATCTTATATAGATTTTCAGAAACCGACCCACTCGAGGTTTTTGAGTTCACTCGAGTCACATTTGGGCTCCGGTCTTCACCATTTTTGGCGCTCCGCACGCTACGCCAGCTCGCTAGCGATGAACGGCATAATTGGCCAACTGCGGCAGCCGTATTAGAGAGGGACATTTATATGGATGACGTAGCTTCATCTGCTTCTTCTCTCGAGGAAGCAGTCAAGACAGCTACTGATCTGATCCAGATCTTCAAAACTGGCGGGTTTGACTTAGTTAAATGGACTTCCAACTCACAGGAATTACTCGAACATATTCCCGAGTCGCACCGTCAATCTGAATGCATTTCTTTCGACGATGGAAATACATTTAAGATATTAGGTTTGCGTTGGTTGCCCGCTCAGGATACCTTTATTTTCAAAATATCAAGTCCCCTACCTGTTTGTACTAAACGCGCCATTTTATCCGCTACCGCTCGGTTGTACGACGTCTTAGGACTCGTCGGCCCTATAATTCTTTTCGCTAAATTAATAATTAAGGAGCTCTGGCTTTTAAATCTCGATTGGGACGATATACCCCCTTCTCGCATTGTTAAAATTTGGCAACAATACTTAATAGAATTACCGCAAATATCTAATTTATCATTTCCACGTCATTTAGGTATAGAAACCCGTTCTACAGTTTCCTTAGTAGCATTTTCAGATGCGAGCGAATCCGCATACGGTTGTGTGATATTTTTACACGTCGTCAATGGCGATCAACCGCCTATTATTTCACTCGTGTGCTCCAAGTCGCGTGTCGCATCTGCTAAACCTAAAATCACTCTCGCACGCTTGGAATTAAACGGAATACTTTTAATGTCACGACTTCTTAAAACCGTTCATGACACTTTATCTAAACGACATAAAATTGAAAATATTTATGCTTTTTCGGACTCTGAAGTAGCACTCAGTTGGTCTGTTGCTTCGCCTCACCGATTCAACACTTATGTTGCCAACCGCATTTCTCAAATTCAGGAAAATATTTCACCTGAAAATTTATATCATGTCGCTGGCATAGAGAACCCCGCAGATTGCGTATCTCGTGGACTCATGCCTTCGCAGCTCATTCAACATGAGCTTTGGTTTAAGGGTCCATCCTGGCTTTCCTTGCCTAGACAAGACTGGCCTATACAACAATTTTTATCCAACCGGTCTTCATTACCGGAAGAAAAAACTGTTACGCACGTGACTCAAGTCACAGATAATGATAACCCGCTCTTAAAGTTAGCTTCAGAGTGTTCCACTTGGGAAAAGCTGCTGGAAGCTACAGTTTTTTCGCTTAGATTTATTAAAAAATTGCCGCAAAACGATACAATTACCGCTGAAGATTTAAATACAGCTGAATTGGATATAATTCGCGCGGTTCAATCTAAATACTTTTCCGAAGACATTAAGAATATTTCTAAAGGTCATCCGTGTTCGGCCAAGTTACGGAAATTGTTTCCATTTTTATGTAACGGACTTCTACGTGTCGGAGGTCGCTTATCGAACTCGACACTAGACTATTCTTCTAAACATCCGATTTTACTTCCCGGGCAAGGACATGTTGTTAAATTATTAATTGAATTTTATCACCGCGACAATTGTCACGCCGGGCCGCAATTATTACTTTCGATATTAAGATCCAAATATTGGATTATTTCCGCTAGACGTGTGGTTCGACAGTACATACACAAATGTAATGATTGCTTCCGAGTTAATCCTAAGCCTACGTTTCCGCCTATGGCCGATTTGCCTAAATGTAGGTTAGAGCAATGCAAAGCATTTTTACATACGGGCGCCGATTACGCAGGTCCGCTTTATGTTACTCCTTACCGCAAACGGGGCATACGAAGTGTAAAAGCTTATATTTGTATTTTTATTTGTCTCGTGACAAAAGCAGTGCATATCGAATTAGTTTCTAACTTAACTTCCGCTTCCTTTATTGACGCATTTAAACGATTCATATCGCGAAGAGGTCCTTGTAATTTCTTATATAGCGATAACGGGACTAATTTTGTCGCTTCTAAAAAATATTTTAATGAACTTCACGAGTTTTTACAAACCGCTGATTACTATCAAAGTTTTAGTCATGAACTCGCGAAGAACCGCATCACGTGGCGAATGAACCCTCCTACAGCAAGTCACTTCGGAGGGATATGGGAAGCGAACGTTAAGAGCACCAAGTCGCTTTTATTTCGAACAATCGGTAATCAAGTTCTCACCTTTGAAGAGATGTCGACCATTCTTATTCAAATTGAGGCAGTGCTAAATAGCCGTCCTCTTTATGTTTTGAGCTCTGATCCATCAGAGCCATTAGCACTTACTCCCGCGCATTTTTTATCTACCACTCCACTAGAATGCTTACCTGCAGCCGACTTATCCGAAGAACGAACAGATCTGTTGTCTCGTTTCTCTTTAATGGATTCGATAGTTCAATCGTATTGGAGGCGATTCAAGTCGGAATATTTACATAACTTGCAACAACGCGAAAAATGGAATACTCCGTCTAATCCTATTACAGTCGGTACTGTAGTGTTGTTAAATGTAGATAACGCTCCACCCTTACAGTGGCCATTGGGAGTGGTTACCAATGTATACCCTGGTAAGGATGGTGTTGTTCGCGTAGCGGAAGTAAAAACTAAAACCGGTACTTATAAACGACCAGTAGTGCGGTTATGCCCTCTTCCGACTCAATAGCCATATATTCATATATCTCTATTATATATATTTTTACGCCCATAAGTATAAATTAGCTTATTTTATGTTAGTTAAGTTAAAGTTATAAGTTTCATTATATTTCTCCGCTCTAGTTAATCCTTGAAGTTGCTAAATATAGCGATTTTCTTAGTTTTCTAACCTTTTTTTGAAGGGTTTCTTCAAGGCTGGGGGGATGTTGGATTTCGTATTAGCTTATTATTTTCACTGTAGGGTAGAAGTAAGAAATGACTTGCAAAATGCGTCACTATCCTGTCGTGTCCCATCCTTTTCCCTCATGCACACCCGGACTATCGCTGTCCTTGTCACCATCTACGGTGACGGTGTGAAGACTCTATTGTCTTGTCGCGTGCTTCGACGAGAGCAGTGTTACTAATTGCCTGCTCCCTTGTTAATTTTATTACAAATTTACGGTTGTGAACTGTCGCGAGTGCATTTACGAACTATTATCTAAAACACTACGTAAAGTGCGTGTATTAGCTGTGAAAGGCGTCTGTGCGCCCTCTCGTGCGCTGCCCTGATCCAGCAAGGTCTCGAACCTTCGGCCGGCGGACGTGGAAGATTGATGGTGAATCTACAGGTCAGTGGTGTTGCATTTTCCTGCCAAATTCCTTTGTCCATGTACAATTTCGTCGTCCTAATTCGTCTCGTATTTTGCAAGGTCAGACTCACGTATTTTTCGACCCCGCTTCATACAGTCCACTATTTAATTAAACCAGCCCCCCTGCGTCTGGGATAAACGCAACCAATTTAATATTTCCGCCCAAGTATTTGGTGTTAGGCGCCACCACCATCTTTCCTAAGGTTTTTAACCTGTGAAATGAGGCCAAAGAAAGAATCATAGTCGTGGTTTGTCCGCAGATTGACGTTTTGTTGGCTTTATATTTACAAAAATATAAAAGCGCGCCCCGCTCAACTCGTCAGCTCCTCGCCGCTCGTGCTCTTGTCGTGTCCGCAAGCGAATCGCTGCTCGTATCTACTTTTTAACCCCCGCCGGAAAAAAAGGGGTGTTATAAGTTTCACGTGTGTTGCTGTGTATCTGTGTATCTGTGTGTCTGTCTGTGGCATCATAGCGCCTAAACGGATGAACCGATTTCGATTTAGTTTTTTTTGTTTGAAAGGTAATTTTGTCGAGAGTGTTCTTAGCTATGTTTGAATAAAATCGGTTCAGCCATTAAAAAGTTATGGGGATTTTACTGTTTGAATCGAGGTGTTTTCGCAAGATAAATGTGTCGGGGGTTTTTAAATTGTGAAATTTTACTTGTAAAATTATTGTATTCAAAGAAGGTTTTTTGTGGTTTGAACCTATCGATAAAGGGTGACTTTTAATTCGCTCGCAATCTTTTAAGGTGTGAAAAGTACTCATGAATATGAACAACTTTGAACCATGGACTAACCCCTTTTTGTGTGTACTATTTACGGAAACCTTTTGATGAACCCTTGAAGTTACCCTCTGGAAGCTGGTCCATTAATCAAAAGTCCTATTGCCTATACCCTGATTTCTGAATTAGGAATTAAAAAATAAAAGTTGAGATTTTGTCGTACTACTTTAGCTTGAAAAGCTCAACATTTGAAATTAAAGTAAGGTTTGACAAATTTAAGTACAAGACAGAAAGTTTAGGTGCGCAGTATTTATAACCGGCGTGCGTGTAGGTGTGACTAGATTTATGAACGTAAATAAAGCATAAAGAGTTTGTAAGGATCTTAGCAGGTGGTGTTCTGCTTACATGTATAGGAAAAGGCCGTGAGTTTGTATCTGAAAGTATGTGTCGTGGCCAAATCTTAGAATTGATCACTTCATGATGTGGCCAACCATTTCATGAAATGGTTGTATTTCATGAAATCGAAAATAACTGCTGCCCGCATCATGATATGGTCTGGCCATATCAATGAATAATCAGCGTTTGACGATATGAACAGCTAAACGCACGACTACTTCATAATAATATGAAGTAGTCGTGCGTTTAGCTGTTCATATCGCACCACCAACACCAATTTCATGACCATAAGGTCAGAAATTGGTAACCATATCATAAAATAGTTACATAATCTACCGTTAGAGGAGCTGTTATCGTGGTTTTTGTGATGAATCATGGCGGCGGACAACTATTCTGATAAAAAGTTAATACTTAACTAATAATGAACCAATTGAAGACAAAAGTGAAGTGTAATGCCCTTACGATACAAAACGTCCTCGCCAAACTTCTTGGCCGCGCTTAAGTTGGCTACATTGGCTGCGCAGTAGTAAAACTCATACAAAAACAGCACCGTTTCGTGCCTTGAGCATCGAAAAGCCAACTTCAGGGCGGCACAGAAGTTTGGCGAGGACTATACTTGAAATTTACTTACAAGTTTTAAAACTTGTAAGTAAAATATAAGAATAGTAAAGTTCATAAACCAATTTTACTTTAAAGTAAAATTGGTTTAAGAACTTTACTATTCCTCACTAAGATTTTTTTATTATTAGAAATAAAACCTTTGCTATCATGTAAACCCTTAATTAATGATATGCCCGAAGGTGGATTGACATATTATCATCAAACGTTGACATTTAAACGATATGGTCAGTTTTAGCTAGCCTTATCATGAAATACAACCATTTATTGAAAATGGTAGTCTATATCATGAATATAATAATATATATATGTATATATCTCAAGAATTAATCCTTCTTTATAACACACGTACTTGTACATAGCGTAACATAACGTAACGCAGCGTGCAGACTTATAAAAAGTACCAGCGCGCACCGGTCCCAGCTCAGATCGCTAGCTGAACACTTGAACACTATAAATCAGTTTGTGTCCCTTTGCTATCTTATCGCTGCTATCATGCGTTGGAGTGGTTACGATTACGACTATTTGGTGATATTGCAGAGATACATTTAATTAACTTGGCATTTTTACATAATTTGCTAAACGTTGCAGAGTGCCTGGGAATCTATATTTTCGATAACTATTGTTTAACCAAAAAGATACTGGCACGGTACCGTGCAATACAGACTCACGCTTGTTTTTAATTTCCTATTCTTATTTCAAGTCAATACTACAACAATAAAAAAATCATACATAAAGTCGAATATAGAACCTCCTCTTTTTTGGTAAGTCGGTTAAAAATAACCTTAAACGTCCATTTTAGGTTGAATTTAGAACATTCATAATTTAAGGTTGTTTTTAACCGACTTACCAAAAAGGAGGAGGTTCTATGTTCGACTTTATGTATGTTATAGCTAGTACTGTAGTAATTATCAGGGATTCGTACAATTAACAAACAGCTATAGCTCCTAAAATATACAGCGTGCCCATAGATGGGAAATCTAGTGCAATCCCGAAAGAGGATAAAACTAGGCCAAAAATTATTGTCAACTTTTGGCTCCACAACGAATCGTACAATTCGTACACAATTTACAGTAAGGAAGGTAGGGACCTACTTACCTACTGTTTGAATACATTGTACAATCCGCATACCGATACCTATTGAGTGTTTCATTATTCATTTATTGTCTTTAACCTTTGCCCTTATTTACGTAAAATTTCGGTTAGGCGGACGGGTGAAATTTGATAGTAAAATAAATTTCAACCAATAAAAATACTTGACTTCTAAAACACACTACTATGCGCAAAATAATTTAGTTTCGGAAGTCGGTGGCCTTGATTGTTTTGTTATTTATTGCCAACGATTTCCTGCTTAATGCTGTTTTGTAGCATGTTGTTTTTAGGATTGTTAGTTTATGAACTTATTTGAGAGTTATATATAATAATATATAACATATTTATTTATTTATTTAAAATTAAATAAATAACACTTTAACAGCTATGACGCCAATTCAATGCCACAGAAGACACAGACAAATCTAACTTACATTGATTACCAAAAAAAAAAATTAATACTCTATCTATCCGTTTTGGTGTTACAGTGACGGCAGGTTCTTTTATGTTTTAACTCTATACAGCATTCACGTGAGCTGAGTAAAACCGATTAAGGCGGAGCGAGATTTATTTTTATCACAGTTTGGGAACAAACACCGTGATATAAGAATTTGCTAAACAGCGTCTTGGTTTTTATAAAGAAGAGTACCTATAGGTAAGTCTACAGCTAAATTGATTAAATAAAATAAAAAATAAATAAAATTTAAAAACCCCCGACACATTTATCTTGCGAAAACACCCCGATTCAAACAGTTAAACGCGCATAACTTTTGAACGGCTGAACCGATTTAATTCAAACATAGCTAAGAACAGTCTCGACAAAATCGATTCAAACAAAAAAAACTAAATCAAAATCGGTTCATCCGTTGAGGCGCTATGGTGCCACAGACAGACACACAGATACACAGCAACACACGTAAAACTTATAACACCCCTCTTTTTCCGGCGGGGGTTAAAAATACGTGACACAAGCCTATCACAGAGGCCGTGCTCGCCCCGCTGATAGACTGTAGACTGGTGCACTGATTGGTCGTAGGTATTATATTTATTCTGTTCGGTGCTCAATTTTTCGAGAGTTGATAATCTCTCGAGATAGTTCATAAACTAACTTTGTTTGCAATAATCCATTGACATAGATTTAAATAGATTAGGGACCAGTCACCCCAGCGGGTTATTGGACGATTCGCACGAATTTAAATCGCCTGAAATGTGCGTATCGGGGTTTTTTAATAATATTTTTTTTTCTGTGGCGATTCGCACGAAGTTAATTTATTGCTGTGCGAATCGACCACCCCAACATTATGTAGTAGGCAATTGGCACACACATTGTATTTTACCGCAATACCGAGACAAAGTACCTACACTCAAGTACAGAAGTATTATGGGTTAAATATTTTTATTGATATGAAATGAGTCACAAATTAATCAAAAATGTCTTTATTAAAAAAACTACTATATGATTTGAGGACGTATTCCACATTGGGCACCCACTTAAACGGAAACTGATTGAATGGCACCGGAGGTTTGCCACACACGGCACCAATCGATGTTTTTCCAATTTTATTCCACAAAATTAAATGGCACCTACGGATCTAGAGGTATACTTACTAGAGTCTGGCAAATGAAAGTAGACACTCGAATTATCTACAAACTTTTTATACGGCAATGCTATACTAATGTCAACCTCAATTTTCCAAAACAAGATGGCGTGTTGTTTTGGTCTTGATAAAAGCATTTATTCTGTGAAAAATGAATAAAACAATTAAAAGTGGATTACAGGAGATATTGTATCGCATGATGTCTAAATATCAAGAATAGTCCAATTCCCATCATCCCAATCCTCTCCAAAGTCCTCGAGAGTATTGTTCAGAAGCAACTGTCTTGTTATTTGTCCTCTAATGGCCTGCTGAGTCCTAACCAAACTGGTATCAGACCTGGCCATAGTACTATAACAACTCTTGTTGAAATAACTGACGACATAAGACTGGCTATGGAGAATAAATCTCTAACTGTATTGGTTTTGTTGGACTTCAGCAGTGCCTTCAACTCAGTTGACTTTGACATTATCTTAGGAATCCTTTCCACCCTTAATATCTGCCCCAGTAATTGAGTGGTTCAAATCTTATCTTCGGGGCCACTCGCAGTCTGTTCAATCCGATGAGTGTTCCTCTAAATGGTGTGAATTGACTTCGGGCGTTCCTCAGGGTGGCGTCCTCTCTCCTCTCCTCTTCTCAATCTTTATAAATGCTATCACTAAGGTCGTTTCTTATAACTGTCATCTCTATGCAGACGACTTTCAGTTGTATCGTTATTTTAAAATAGGTGAACTTGTTGAGGCTGTGACCTTGAAAATGTTAACAAGTGGGCTAAATCCTACGGACTATTACTGAACCCAAGCAAATCGCAAGCGCTCATTGTAGGTGGTAGATACATGCTCAACCTATTGGATCACCAGTATCACCCGGAGATAATGTATGATTCAGTGCCCATAGATTACTCCAAAACCGCAAAAAAATCTAGGCGTCATATGGACACTAACTTCTCTTGGGAGGTCCATATTAAAAATGTGAGTAAGAGGGTCTTTTATTCCTTTCAGTCCTTTAAACGTCTCCAAAAATTCTTACCATTTCACACCAAGGTTACCTACTCTTGCGTAATCCCTTCTTCTACCGCTCATAGACTATGCGGATGTCTGTTTTCTAGATGCAACGGCGGTACTCCTTCATAAACTCGAGCGACTGCAGAACTTGTGCATCTGCTTTATTTTTAGCCTCCACAAATACAACCATGTGTCGGAGTTTCGGATAGCTTTCTTTTTTTATTTTTATTTATTGGTAAGATCGCGTTTGACCACTATCTCGCCTGATGGTAAGTGATGATGTGGTAGACTGTGAAGCACGCTTGCCTAGAAATATTCTATCCTATTCACTCTTGACTTTAAGACCTTGTTTATTGTTGTAGCTATCAGGAAACAAAGACTCCGACAGGGAATGCCACTCCTTAGCTGTGCGTACAATGAAAGTATTCGCAAAACGCTTTGTACGTATGGGTGGGATGTCCACCATGTACCGGTGGCGCATTGCCGTACGTCTTGTTGTCCGGTGATGGAAATGGCTAGGCGGACTCAAATTGTGCAGTTCCATCGCACACTCCCCGAAATGTAACCGATAGAAAAACCGACTGACTGGCAACTTGGCGTCGATGTTCAACCGCCTTGGAGGCGACCAGTGCATCGTTGCCGATAAGCCTCTTGGCCCGATTGTCAATCGACTCAAGTGCATCAAGTTGATATTTGGCAGATCCGTCCCAGAGGTGAGAGCAGTACTCCATGTGTGACCGAACTTGCGCTTTATACAATTTGAGCAGCTGTTCAGGCTTGAAGTACCGTCTCACCTTTGAAAGAATCCCCAACTTGTTTGCAGCCAACTGAGCTTTCGCCTCAATGAATGGACCGTAATTGAGGGTCGATTTCAACGTAACACTAAGAAGTTCGATATGGTCCGCTAACGGCACAGTTACACCACGGAAAGATGGAGCCGGGTGGAATAGCATTACCATGGATGCAAAAACTGTATCTTTATCATTGATCAATTTAAAATTAATACAATATCGCTATTCACATTGATTTTATAATAAGTTAAACACCTTCATAATAATGCATTATGGGTATTTATCATACCATAATAAAAGTTGCATGGTAGTTTTAACATTTTTTCTTTTACAGAAGATCTGATGGGGCATGTAACAGGGGTTAATAAGATAGTGAACCTATTGAAAAACTTACGGATTTAGGGCAGAAAGATAGGATAAGAACCCAGAACCAGTACTTGGGTGAAATAGCTAGCAGAGGAGTGGAAGAAAATTATTAAAGTAAAGAGGCTATTCCAGGAACACGTTTAATAACACAGTTCACATAAAATACGATCAGGAAATTTTTCTTTGACAGATGTGTTGTCTTTAATGACAACACGACAAGTTCTAAACTTAATTGGGTATTTGGGGGTATGTGGAACAGGGTGTAAAGTCCCACAAACCTCCATAGAAAAGGGAGGATCCTCCGACCAGACGTGTGTTGTGTCTGGTCCGGGCAACTGCCCAACGGTTGTTGGCGGACTGTTGTATGTGTTCTAATCGCGCCGAAAACTTTGCTTGCGCGATGTAGGATTTGTGTGACGTCATGTCATTCGTTCGTAAGTGGCGGCGTCGGTGCCGCTACAGGTATAAAACCTCCATCACGCACCCTTAATCGTTGACGATGATATGATGACCCCAATTCGCGTTAACGTAGCCATTTAATTCTAGATTACCCGTTTTCTTAAACGTTAGTCCAAATTTCGAAGTCCCATTTAAATATCTAAGCATCCGTTTAGCACAGTTAAAATGTAATTCATCGTAACAAGAATTAAATTGTGACAAAACACTAACAGCATGCGCGATGTCGTGCCTAGTACTTTGACCGAAATAATTAAGACACTCTTAGGTATGAGTATTTGATATGGCAACTTACAACCGGAATCTGAAGCTTTCTCTAATTTGAGACCTAATTCCATCGGAGTAATGACTGGTTTACTACCCGTCATTTCGAAATCCTTTAAAATATTAAAAACGTACTGTTCTTGATCAAGATAAATCGCATTATTGTTTCTCCTAAGCCTCATGCCTAACACGTGTCTAGCAGGACCTAAATCCTTAACTTTAAATCTTTTAAGCAGGCTATTTTTCAGTTTCTGCTTCTCGGATTCGTTATTTTTGGAATAAAATATAAAAATGTCATGAACGCAAATGACAGCTACTATTCTATTTCCATCGCTAAACACCTTTTGATAAAGACATGGTTCTATTTTCGACTGAACGAAGCCTAAATTGCATATCTCCTATTCTGTATTTTAAAGAATACAGGATATAAACAGCGGCTGCACCCCCTCCCCCACAAAGTGCACCTCACCAACATTAGAGGTCTGCACTCAAATCTCTCTGCAGTCCAGTACCACCTGGAGACTGAAAAACCAGCGCTGTTTTTCCTTACGGATACGCAGATAGCGAGTCCGTCAGACGCGTCGTACCTATCTTACACAGGGTTTACCCTGGAGCACAATTATAAACCGCGCGCGGGAGTGTGTATGTACGCCCGTGACGACACTTGCTATCGGCGGCTCCGTAACCTTGAGGACCCAAGATTTTCGACGCTGTGGGCTCTAGTGGACACAGGTCTAGATAAAATTATCTACGCCTGTGTCTACCGCTCGCACAGCGGAGATCAGGAGACAACCAGGCTCACAGAGTACCTCAGTGAGGCGGCTGATGCGGCACAGCAGCGGTACCCTTCCGCCCAATTAGTGTTACTGGGGGACTTTAATGCCCACCACCAGGAGTGGCTCTGCCCATACCAGTGCACTGACCATGCTGGACGGGAGATGCGTAAGCTTGCGCTTGCGCTTAACCTTACCCAGCTTGGACCTTCTGCTGACAACAGAGCCAGACCGATACTCTGTGTCGATAACTTCACCTTTGGGTAGTTCCGACCATTGTCTGGTGAAGTCTGTGTCCGTCTACTCCCCGCCCGATCCCAGCCCAAGAGGCACCCGGCGGGTTTGGCGGTACAGGTCAGCAGATTGGGATGGCATGCGATCTTTCTTCGCATGTTATCCTTGGCAGCCTACTTGCTATTCTTCGGACGATCCTTCGGCGTGCTCGGACAACGTGAGGGATGTGTTGCGTCAGGGAATGGAGTACTACATTCCGTTTTCTGACGTAACAATGACCAATGTTGACCGGCCATGGTTTGGCGCCGAATGTCATCGCGCCGACGCGCTTATACATGAATCGTACCTGGCATGGGTTGACGCTCGTTCGCGCAAAGCGAGTGACGTGGGTCAAAGGAAGAAAGCCTACAACAGGGCTGCCAAGTCCTGCTAGAAGGTGTTGAGAAGGGCTCGGTTCGACCACATTGGCCGAATAGGGGCCAAACTTGCTTCTTACCCAGCAGGTAGTAAAGCGTTTTGGTCCCTGGCTAAGTCGGTCGAGTCCAACTTCAGCCGTCCCTCACTACCACCACTGCTGAAACCCGACGGGTCGCTGGCCCACTCCGCTGAGGAGAAGGCAAATTTATTTGCCTCTCTTTTTGCGGAATCTTCACGTCTGAACCCTGGTGACGCGCGACCCCCTTCTTATCCTGTTGGATGCGAGACGAGTATGTCGGACATTGGTATCCATCAAAAGGACGTCCGTAAGGTACTGCGCAACCTCGACGTGAACAAGGCAAGCCCGGACGGAATACCAGCAATAGTTCTCAGAACCTGTGCGCCTGAACTGTCTCCGATCTTGACACGCCTATTCCGCCTTTCGTATGAGACTGGAAAAGTGCCGAATGCTTGGAAGCTAGCTAACGTACAGCCCGTGCCCAAGAAGGGTAGTCGAGCTGACCCGGCCAACTACAGACCCATCTCCGTAACGTCCATACTCTGTAAGAGTATGGAGCGTGTACTTAACACGAAGCTCCTGGCATACCTAGAAACTAACGATATCCTTAGTGACCGCCAATACGGCTTCCGCCGAAATCGGTCTACTGGGGATCTTCTAGCGTATGCCATTCACATCTGGAGTGAGGCCATCAAGAGGCACGGGGAAGCGCTTGCCGTCTCCCTCGACATCTCGAAGGCTTTTGATAGGGTCTGGCACGAAAGCCTTATTGGTAAGCTTCCTCCATTCGGTTTGCCCGGTGGTCTGTGTAATTGGATTGCAGACTTCCTGAGAGATCGGTCCATTCGAGTGGTTATTGATGGCTGCTCGTCGGACCAATTGGATATCAATGCCGGGGTTCCTCAGGGGTCGGTACTCTCAGCAACTTTATTCTTGCTGCATATTAACGATTTGCTTAAACCCGGCAACCTTTGGGTATGCAGACGACAGCACTGTTGCTGAGAGATACATGTCCAACGCTCGTGCTACCGGGCCTCAGATCCGGTCTCTTCGGGAGGCCATGGTGGAGCGCTTGAACCTGTCCTTGCAGGCAGTCTCCGAATGGGGCGATGCCAATCTGGTCAGGTTTAATGCTGCTAAAACCCAGGCGTGTCTTTTTTCCGCTAAAAAGAGCCAATTTTACCCAGATCCAACTTTCCGAGATGCGACCGTGCCAATAACTGACCATCTTGAGCTTCTTGGCGTTACGTTGACATCTACTCTCAATTTTGGCCATTACATTGAGGCAAAGGCTCAGCTGGCTGCCAAAAAGCTGGGGATCCTTGCAAAGGTGAGAAGGTACTTCACGCCAGAACAGCTACTCAACTTGTATCAAGCGCAAGTTCGATCATGCATGGAGTACTGTTCTCATCTCTGGGACGGATCAGCCAAATACCAGCTTGACGCACTAGAGTCGATCGAAAAGCGAGCCAAGAGGCTCATCGGCGATGAGGCGCTGGTCAAGTCAAAGCTCCAGAGTCTTGAACATCGTCGCCGAGTTGCCAGCCTGTCGGTTTTTTATCGGTTACATTTCGGGGAGTGTGCGATGGAATTGCACGATATAATTCCACCTAGCCCGTTTCATCATCGGACTACCAGGCGTACGGCGATGCGCCATCGATACATGGTAGACATCCCACCCATACGCACAAAACGTTTTGGGAACACTTTTATTATGCGTACAGCTAAGGAGTGGAATTCCCTGCCGGAGTCTGTATTTCCCGATAGCTACAATCTAGGGGTCTTTAAGTCAAGAGTGAATAGGTTATTTCTAGGCAAGCGTGTTTCACCGTCGAACACATCATCGCTTACCATCAGGTGAGATTGTGGTCAAGCGCGAGACTATAGGTTAAAAAAAAAAAACTCCTGATCTAGCTCATTGAACTAAACGTTTGATGCTTATTTGAGTCCATACAACGATCTTTGTAATTTACATACCTTTGTCTCTTGACCTTTAACAATCGCTCCCTTAGGCTGGAGCATGTATATTTCTTCTTTAAGTTTGCCATATAGGAAAGCAGTCGTAACATCCCATTGGTCTATGAGCCAATCATATTCTACAGCTAGTGAGAATAATAACCGTAAGGTAGAGCTTCTCACGACTAGAGAATATGTTTAAAAAAAAAAGAAAAAAGAAAGAAAAATATTTATTTGTGACCCGTCTACTCCACGTACCTGCAAAAATCCTTTAGCGACTAGCCTGGCCTTATATTTCGACACCTTACAGTCTCTGTCTTGCATTGTATTGGCTTTTTATCATGCGGTAAATCTACCAATGACCACATCTGATTCTCGCTCAATGATTTTAACTCATCATCCATCGCTTTTTGCCATAAATCTGAATCTGACCTTGCCAATGCTTCAGAAACTGTGGATCGCCATTAATTTGCGCGATAGCATTATATATTGTAAGTGTACGCTCACGAAGATTATACCTTCGTTCTGGTTCTGCAGTACTGCTCGTCGTAGCAATCGTTTCATCAGGCACCGCAGCCGCCTCTGTATTACACCTCTGTAGTACACTCCGCTTCATGAAACTCTTCTTCATCTTGCACATTATTGTTAGACGCACTACTTTCAACCACAGTTTCTATTCGTTCCTCCTCTATGTCCATAGGAACGACTGTGTTCTTCGTGATGTCGGTACTATTTGAGGCGTCGTCTGGGAGCGCTACTAATTAAACATGGAAATAACTTTATATTTTATATATTTAGTAAGAATTCACAGTATGCCTGCCTCTAGGCGGCTTCAATCCAATTCTGACACATTCGAACTTAACAAAAAACATCTACAGCTATTCTCTGTTTGAAATTCATACATCTTTCAAGTAATAATTGTTGCCAGTGTTTTAATAGGCAAGTAGGTTGCCTTCTCAATTGGTGAGTCCTCACAGTACCATCCCCAGGAAAAAAAATCTAAGAATTGTACAGTTTTTGAGAATGTTATCTGACCTGTTTTTGGAATAATCAGTCGATAACCTTTAGTAATTTCACTGTAGCCCATGAAAATCAATTCTTCAGTCTTCAAGTTTTTGCCGTTTCTGTTTAGGTTTCAATGCATATGCTTGACAACCGAAAATTTTCAAATGACTCAAGTCTACTTTCTTATCTGACCAAAGTTCTTCTGGTACTTTATTCATGACAGCCTTTGTCGGGTTTCTATTCTTTAAGCCCTCACTTGAGCTACGCCCCTACGAATAGACGCGCAGAATCATATGAACTGCTTCTATTCTAAGTCTTGAAAGATTACATGAATCCTACCTTATCCTAACCCGAACATTTACCTAACAGAGGAATCAAAGCACAATTGAGGTACGACCCTTAAAAGGGGAAGGCTTAATCATGACAAACAAGTTATCGGATGCTCCGATATGTGCTTTTAACTTCAGCTGACGTGCACATACGCACTAACAAATCAACGCCGTCATGCTTGAACCTCCTTGGCCAAAACCTCTGAAAAAGGTACAAGGCGTCCTCCCAACACTAATAAGATTGATGCGTCAACTCACATCGACCCGGATTGCGTTAAATAATCAACCATGTCATTCAAACAAGAAGTGAAGTGAAGTGAACATTGTTGCTATTTACCATTGAGGTAATAATGTACCTATTTACTAGCATGTCGGTTTGAAATAATGGTTCTCTTGCGTATAGCACATGTGAGGTGAAAATCTAGCGCTTGACGGTTTGCTGGAATTATAAGCAAAACACACTAGTGGAACATAACTACACCAATTTCGCTGATCGTTGGTGATATACATGGATAGCATCTGACACATTGTTCGATTAAATCGCTCAACTAAACCATTCGTTGCAGGGTGGAACGCAGTGGTAAAGCGCGACTTGGCTCCGAAATAACTTAGTTTCTTTTACCAAACGAGATGTAAGTAAAAATTGACCCTATCCGACACAATTTCTTTAACTCCTCCATAACGATAGAAAATCTCTTCGATTAGGGACTCGCTGATCCTCTGTGCTGTCACCCTAGGAACTGCTCTACAAACTGCAAACTTCGTTGCATATTCCAAACTTACAATGATATACCTATTACCTCACAGCGACTTCCCAAAAGGACCTAACACATCTATCCCAACTTTTTCATCAATCGGTTCACAACAACAGGTTATAACTGGGCCACTGGGTAGTCCTTCTTCCGCTCCTGGCACAACACGCAGCTTCTTACATATTTATCTACCACTCTCTCTACATCCTTGATAAAGTACCTCGCTCTAAACTTAGCCAAAGTTTTCGCCAAACCTAAATGCCCTTAATGATGATCCATGGTCAGGCGTGGATCATCATGAAGTTCATTCAACACCTCCTGTAACAAATTTCTAAGAACGACTACTAGCATTCGATCATCATTCAGAATCCTGATTTTCTTACACAAAATGCCATCCATCACACTAAATCCCTTCACTGCATTACTCCCGCTAGCTGCTATCCTATCCAACCAATACCTACACCTATACCTACCTACCGGTTGTCTGTTCACGTGAGGACCTTATGACTGCGTCAGCGGAGGGCGTTGCCGTAGCTGAATTCTGGGCCAGGCAAGGCATTTAACTAAAAAGAGTGTTTGCTATCGACACGCTAAGAAGAAGAATACCTACAAAACTCTTCTCTAAGCTGGTCCTCTCTTATTCTAACCACCTCGATCCTATATAACTGCATGCCATCGTCAGGGCCCTCCTCCGACCTATTCGGGACCTCCTCGACTTGCACTAATGGATTCCTACTCAAAAAATCAGCAATAACGTTATCTCTGCCTGAACAATGTACAATATCGAAGTCATACGCCTGGATACACAGCGACCACCTAGCTAACCTTCCATTCATGTCCTTTCTACCTCGTAGCCAGCACAATGCCTTATGATCATTGATAACCTGGAATTTCAGTCCCCAAAGAAAATGTTTAAAATAATGCCCAGACTAAAGCAAGACACTCTTTCTCCGTTGTAGAATATTTCTTCTCTCCATCACTTAGCTTCCTGGACGCGTATGCTATAGGGAACAACACCTTATCACCTTGCATGAGACAGCAGCCAAGGGCCTCCCCACTTGCGTCCACATGCAACCTAGTTGTTATTTTTTTATTACTAGAATAAAAATGCATTATCGGGGGTGATAACATAATATTTATTATCTTCTGGGAGGCTTCTTCTTCTTTTCTTCCCCATATAAACTTGGCTTTTTTTTTTAAAAGCCAAGTTTATATGGGGAAGAAAATCTTGTAAGAGGTAATACTATCTCAGCAAAATTACTAATGAACTTTCTATAGTAAGAAAACAAACCCAATACAGACTTAACCTGTTTTGAATTGCTTGGGGTCTTTAGTGTTTTTAATGATTGCAATTTTTTTTATCAGGCTTAACTCCTTCACCGGAAATCTCATGCCCCAACACCGAAATTTTCTTATAACCGAAGCTGCACTTATTCGGTTTTAGTGTAAGGTTTAATATTTATATATTATATATATTTATAATCTACACATGACTTCATCTAACGATTCCATAAACTCCGTGAAATTATTACCCCACACTAAGATATCATCTACGTAACAAATGGCCTTTTTATATTTGATACCAGCTAAGATCTTGTCCATTATCCTTTGGAAAACAGCTTGACTCGTCTTGAGCCCAAAAGGAAAAACATTAAACTCATATAGACCGGAAGCAGTAATAAATAAATAAATAATAATTTATTTGTAACATTCAAATTAACAAATTTTCTCTTAATCTAAGTTGAACAATAACAATGAAGTAAGTATCTAAAACTGATCATACTTAAGAGATTACGTTGACGACTGTACTAGTAAAAACTATGACACAGTCGACATCGCCCACCTCCCAGTGTACTTCAATATTACAAAATTATTGTTTTAGACAAAAATAAAAATATAATTTGTGTCACTGTTTTTTCTTTCTCATGACAATAGACAAAAATTGGTAATGCAAGTACCTGTGTGTATGTGCGGTGTGTTGTGTAGTGTGATGTGTTGGTGAGTGTGTGAAAGCAATTATGACTATTTGTTATTTACTATTTCCTCCGTTTCTGAATAGTCCAACTGTAGGAGCCAGTCACGTATGACATTCTTGCACTTGCTAACAGTTAGAGAAAAGATGTTATGGATTCGGTTCGCTTTGTTATATAATTGGTTACTTATAACATAATACTGGTGCATTGCAAGGGTTGTTCTATGGGGTGTCGATTCGCAGACTCTAGATTTATCGCGTTTTTGCATCGGTTTATACTCTATGCTTTTGTGTTTACGGAGTATGGTACACAGTATAAAAAGCCGTCTCACAGCCAGCACTGAACATTCGGTATAAAGAAGATCAGTGCTGTACCTTCGGGGTCGACCAAGCATGACCTTTAAAACAGCTCTCTGTGCACGCTCTAGGGGAAGTAAGACAGACTTGCCGATTCCGCCCCAAACAACAATGCAGTACTGCAGCAAACTTTGGGCAAGGGCGAAGTAAACGCACAGTAACGTTTCCCTATCAGCAGAATTTCTGAGCTTTCTGAATGTTGGCATTATTTTTCTAATGCGGGCTGTTAACTGACCTATATGTGCTGACCATTTCAGAGAATTGTCAATGATGAGACCCAGATACTTTACGGTGGTGGTGCGTGTTAATTTAGGACAGCTACAACTTTCTGGGATGTCACAAGTATGTGCGATAACTGCGAAATCTGGTGGGGGCTGGGTATTAATGCGGTGCGAGAACGTTACATATTTGGTTTTATCGACATTTAGCGTCAAAAGATTGTCATCAAGCCAAGTCATGACGTCTTTAAGAGCTAGCTCTGCAAACCATTGAGCTTCTTTCCAGTCCCTTCCATGCACAATCAACGCAGTGTCATCGGCATAGGTAATAATATTACAATTGGGTAGGGTCTTCAAACACAAGGTGTTGATGTACAATAGGAAGAGAGTGGGTCCAAGAACGCTGCCTTGCGAACTCGTGTAATTGCCTATCCTAACGCATTGAGTTCTGTAATGGAAGGTAGGAGCGAAACATTTCCAATGCAACTCCACGAATGCCCATCGATTCCAGTTTTGAGAGCAATATGGGTACAGAAACAGTGTCGAATGCCTTTGACATATCAAGGAACACACCTATTACTTTCTCTTTGCTGTCAAGGTTACGGGCTATGATCTCTGTAAGCAATAAAGTAGCATCTTCTGTTGATTTACCTTTCATAAAGCCAAATTGGTTCTTAGCAATAATATCATTCTGATGAAAATATTTAGTAAGTCTAGAATTTAACAGCTTTTCAAGAATGTTGGAAATAGTTGTTAGCACCGATATCGGTCTGTAGTTTCCGACACTGTCTCTGTCACCACTCTTGTGGATAGGATGGACTAAAGCCCTCTTTAAAATAACCGGGAAAACACCAGTATCCAGGCATAGGTTACACATATGTGTGAGTGGAACAATCAGACTACTCTTCGCACTTTTCACAACCTGTGTAGGTATGTTGTCAATGCCAGTTGCAGAGTCGTTTTTTTGATTGACAATAATAGACTCTATTTCCCTATGATCTGTCTGGAACAGAACCTATATAGACTTCCTAGGTGAATTAGACAGGTCGTGTATTATTGAGGATTGGTTTGGCTGTCTACTAGAGGTTCCCCTTTTATTTAATTTGCATTAGCAAGTTTTTCCCCGATTCCTGCAAAATAGTTATTCACTGTATTAGTTGACTCGAATGGATCTGGAGTGACAGTTAATAACTCAGATGGACGAGGTGAAGTTTGTTTGAGGTTTGCTATTTTGTTTACAGTATTCCACATTCCCTTTGGATTGGTTTTATTCTTTTCAAATTCCGCTTTTTCATAAATAGTTTTTTTTTTTTTTTAAAGGTTGTTGCAAAAGTTACGATATCTAGTATAGGTGACTTGCATGATTGCGTTGTTCGGATAAACGCAGTTTTAAGCTGGGAACAAATTATCGGATGCGGCTGACGGACGCGACTTACAGCCGCGGTTGATACGTGTGCACAGTCGTATGGGACGCCTCTGCCAGATCTCTATCAGACGTCCGAACACTCAAGGTCACGTCCACGACTTACGTCCGATAGTTTGCACAATGTAATGTACATTCATTACCTGGATACTCTATAAGTCGCGGCTGTCAGTCACGTCCGTCAGCCGCGTCCGATAATTTGTTCAAATTCAAAATTCAAATTCATTTATTGCATCAAATATGGTAGGTACATTAAGTTCTTATATATAATATTCGGTAACACACATTTGGCCAAAATATAGCATGCAATAGTACAAGTTTATACACTTAAAATATTAATTAGATAACTACATTATGTCAATTTATGTGTCAACTTAAAAGTTAAATGTATCTGTGCTTTAGTGTATAAAATGTACAGGGAAACTTTTGAAAGAACTCATCTATCGAATAAAAACACTCTTGTAACAACCACTTCCGCAACGCAACACAAAACTTATTGAAGGGTAGTTGAGTAATTGACCTAGGCAAAGCATTGTAAATTAGGGGAATCATGTAAACGCAGCTCCGCCGAAAAAGTTCTAGCTTTGGAACGGGCATTTCAAAATCTAAATGTGTAGGTTTCCTTTTATTTGTGTTATTTTTCCGTTCAAATAGTTCAAGATTGGACCTCACAAACCTGGCAACTTCGTAAATATAAATGCATGGGACTGTCAATAGATTGTGCGACTTGAACATAGGCCTGCATAAGTCAGACCACTGCATTTTGAATATCGCACGTATACATTTTTTTTGGGCGATGAAGATCTTCGCCATTTCGGAAGAGTGTCCCCACACAACTATACTGTATTACTGAGCAGACGTCTGCGTGATACACCATTATGGCGGTACGCAAAGATGTAATATTTTTGACCTTTTTTAAAGCAAATATGAATTGATTGATATTTTTTAAAATTATTTCGATGTGATTTTTCCAGGTAAAACACTTATCTAGTGTTACACCCAGGAACTTTGCATTACGTACCTGTTTTATATTATTATTGTTAAGTGCAACATTAATGCGTACAGGTTTACTTTTAAATGTTTTGCAATAAAGCACATTAGTTTTGGAAATATTTATTTTTAATGTATCAATGTCTAACCATTGTATAATGTAATTTAATGTTTGTTTAACTTCAATGTCAAAATTTTGAGAATTTGCACTTTTTATAATAACAGTAGTGTCATCGGCGAACAATACACTCTGATGTTTTATTGACTTAGGCAAATAACTTTTTCAATCAATCTTTGATTTTCAATTTGTGTGTGGATCAAGGAGTCCTTCCGGATCTAATGAAATATAGTAAGGTTATACCACTTTTTAAATCCGGGGACAGTAAAGACACAAATAATTATAGACCAGTATCCGTGTTGCCGGTTTTCAGCAAGGTATTTGAAAAGATAATGCTAAATCAAATGCTCATTCATTTTAATACGAATAACATCTTGCAAGATAAACAGTATGGTTTCACCAAAGGACGTTGTACAACTGACGCTGGTGTCACCCTATTAAAACACATATTTAATGCGTGGGAAGAGTCGCAGGATGCCATAGGTATCTTCTGCGACCTGTCGAAGGCGTTTGATTGCGTTAATCATGAAACATTACTTCTGAACTAACTAACTTGAGCATTACGGGCTAGGTCAATCAGCGTTAAGTTTGATTTAATCTTATTTGAGTGATAGACAACAATTAGTTCAAATAAACGGTGTGAATTCGTCGGGGTTAAATGTGAAAATGGGGGTACCCCAGGGCTCCGTTTTAGGTCCTTTCTTGTTTTTAATATACATAACCGATTTACCCCATTTATTGGAAGGCAAACTAAATATGGTGTTATTTGCTGATGACACATCTTTAGTTTTTAAAACAAATAGACGTACTTGTCAGGTTGACGACGTAAATAACGCGCTACGGCAGGTTCAGGATTGGTTCACTGCCAATAATTTAGTTTTAAATGGTAAAAAAACCAAATGCGTAAAATTTTCCTTGCCAAATGTCAAAAGTGCTGATTGTGACATTATATTAAACAAGGAGAACCTCGAATTCGTCGATAAAACGGTTTTCCTGGGGATCACGCTAGACTCAAGGTTGCAATGGGGTCCTCATTTAGTATCACTTGCGGGGCAGCTGAGTTCGGCAGCTTATGCTGTCAGAAAGATTCGTCAATTTACTGATGTGGATACCGCTAGGCTAGTCTATTTTAGTTACTTTCATAGTATAATGTCTTGCGGTATCTTACTATGAGGAAGGGCTGCAGCCATTGAGTCTATTTTTATTCTGCAAAAACGAGCCATCAGAGCGATTTACAATCTTCGCCGGCGCGATTCTCTAAGGGACTAACTGTTTAAGGACATTAACATCATGACGGTTCCTTGTCAATATATTAATGAAAACATCATGTACGTGAGAAAGAATTTACATCTTTTTAGTAAAAACGGCGACAGACATAATTACATTACTAGAAATAGGGACCAATTAGTTCAACCAGGTTTCAGACTGGCAAAAGTGGCCTCATCTTTCATGGGGTACTGTACAAAATGTTACAATAAAATTCCTCCCCACATTCTAGAACTGAATGAGACGAAATTTAAAAATTGTATAAAACGCACACTATGCAGGCAGGCATATTATAAGTTGGGGGATTACATCAAAAATGCTTGGCTCAATGCTAGTCCGGCTCCACAACCACTAGGGCGCAAAAACAAATGATATGTTTATGTTTGTGTTGTATAGACTCGATTTCTTTTAGTATTGTATAGCTGCACAGCACGTGTGTGGGTACTATGTACCCAACTGTAAATCTACCATTTGCTATACCTATGTCTCGTTCGTTGACTTGTGTGTGCCCTGGCAGTTGAGTGTGTCATGCAGCTCTCTCAAATGTCTCTCTGATGGTGGCGCGTGTGTTGGATCATTCGGTTCCCTTCATGTTGGTTGAGCTGGGTGGTGCCGATTCATGCGTCATGTTCTTGAACGGGCACCGTCAGTTGGGATTGGTCATAACTTAACTGCTTCGGATGTTAATGTTTTTCTAGTACCTATTATATAACTGCACAGTACATGTGTGAGTACTTTTAATAGTTTATACATTTACGTAGTATAGTGTGTAGTGCTATTCTGGGTGCATTGTCCTCACATATGTGAATTAATTAATGTATGTACTCATGTACCTAAATATTGTAATTTTGTCTAAACCCGTATTGCTGATCGACAAGAATGTTGTGTTTATTAAGAAATTTCATTACTCGCCTGTACATAAATAAAAAAATAATAAAAAAAAATGGGAATGAGAGCGATAGGTCGGTAATTGTCAACGTCTGATTTTGACCCTTTTTTGTAAAGTGGCTTTATCAGAGACAGTTGTAGCCTATCAGGAAAGCGGCCCTGTTCCAAGGATAAATTGATAATGTGAGCCAACGGCGATGCTATATGTTTAGCTATTTTTTTAACGAGCTCGGTTGTGATGTTATCATACCCAGCCGATTTCGTGTTTTTTAAAGCCATTATAATACGATATATTTCAGAATCGTTAGTAGGTTCTATAAATATACTTTTGTCATTTGATTCTATTTTATGTATGTCAGCTTTATTATTTTTATGATTAGAGCAATTATCATTATCATTAGAAATGTCAAAAAAGTGATTATTAAATTTATTAGCAATGTCAGATTGCGCTTTACAACATCCCACGTGGCCTTAATTTTGTTACTAGATAAAGTAATGTGTATTTCATTACACAAGGACTGTAGGTTATTCATGCATTTCGTTAATAATTTAGAATACGCTTTGTACTTCGTCTTATTTTCATTACTTTTATTTAAGTAATACTTGTACCTTAAAGACCGCTTAGTATTACAACATTTCCTTATGCCTTTCGTTATACATTTAGGTTGACCACTACTGTGTTTCATTTTAACTCTAATACAAGGGAAACATAGCTTATAAAATAATGTCAACAAATCATGAAACTTGTCAAAGGCTTCGTTATATTCGATAAACCATAGACTTCACTAAAACTTAAGCAGCTGATGTAATCCACCAATTCCTGCTTCCTGCTGATGTAATCCACGATTGTTTCCACCTTTATGCTTTTTCACTTAAACGATGCTGCCAGTAGCCTGATTTTAAATCTAAGTCCGCAGAGTATCGCGCCCCTGACAAATTAAGCATTAAATCTTCTATGATCGGTAATGGGTAACTATCGGTAATGACTTTTTTATTTAATTTCCGATAATCAACACAGAATCTCCAGGACTGATCTGGCTTCTGTACTTATACTACGGGTGAAGCGTACGCACTCCTCGATTCACGGATAACACCATTCTTAAGCATCTCTTCTATTATTGTATTTATTATGTCAAGCTGTTTAGGGGATACTCTATAAGGAGGATGATGGACAGGTATATCATCTACAGTTCTAATAGTAATTTCTTCTACACTATAGCTGCCTAGCTCCGAAGCCGAAAATGCAAAATTCTCTCTATAGGATGAAATAAGATTCTTAAGCGATTCCAATTTACAGAGACTCAAGTTTGGGTTGGTATCAAGTTCCCTTTTTAAATTACATTCTTTGGGTACAGTTGATATATAACTCCCATCATCACTATATTTACCAATCTCGAAAAAAAAACAAATAGTCATTCTTAGACACCGTATTTACACTTCGTTCTTCCATAGATTCACCATGGCCGTCCAAGACGTTATTAACTTTATTTGTTCCGTCTTGATAGCTCTTACACACCACTGGTTGTGAAATCGACGTAACGTTTTGTTCAGAGTATTTACAAAATTTAGCACAAAACTTGCCTTTAAAGAATACACATTTCTTACTTAAGTCAATGATAGCCTCATTATTACGTAGAAAATCTTGCCTAAGACTTTAGTTAATGTCTTTTATCACAACAAAGTCACTTGTTAAGACACACGAATCCACAATGAAGTTGATCCTCGTTTTTCCTATAACTTTTAGGTGTGCACCCGAAATGGATTTCACAAAATGTTTCGTCTCATCACCGGTATGTTTCAGACCTAGCAGCAGAACTAATTCTTCCGTAATGCAAGAGATAGAAGCACCCGTGTCAACTAATGCGTTATAAAATTGATTAGCTATACAAATGTTAATAAATGGAGTAATATCACCGTGTTTATTGTCTTCGGTTGGGAGCTGCTCTTTCCTGGACACAGTGCGCAACTCCTCATCTATCTTTATTGTCTGTGTCCTGGTTCGTTTGGGCAATCGGTTGGTAGAGGGCTTCTAAAGCTAGGGGCAAAATGAGAGCGGTTATTTCTGTCCTCGAAGCGCTGCCTTGGGCGTAAATTGTATCTCGGTGTGTGATAGGTTTCGCCGTCGCCCATTCGATGCGGAGTCACGCTAGATGTGGCCACACCTGGGCTTGGTTATCTCCGTGAGGCAGGGAACCCTTGATTAGATGACGGCGTTTCGAAACGCACGCGCGGAGGTTGCACCGGCAAATGTATGCGCTCATTTTGCACACCTTCTAATATTGCCCTCATTTGTACTGTTGTGGCAAAAAGCTCTGCCCTGGAGCCGTACAGTTTCGTGCCTAACTTAAATTTATAATAATTTGTTACCCCTTTTAAGAAAATTCTAATAAATACTTGATCATCGGCTATACCTGCTTGCTCAACATATTCCGCCAGTCTATAGAAAAAGGCATTTACTTCCTCTTGTCTATATTGCTGTGCGTTATAAAATTTCTCAATAAAATCTTTTATCACAACAAAGGGATTTTTTTTTTAAGTTATTACAAATGTCCAAGAACGAAAGATCGTCCTTGTAAACAAACTTATAATAGGCAAGAGCTGGGCCGTCTAAGTATGCGCCCAAAATCAGCCCCAAGTCTTGTTCCTGTCATTTATTTATAGAAGCAATTCGACGGAATTTCATGAGGAAAACCTCAAAACTGGACTTTGTTCCTGTCCCCGTGAATACCGGCTGTGCCATCTTTTCCTAGTTAGAAAATATCACTTATCTTTGATAATCCACGTAAATGATAAATGATTTTATTTCTGTAAGTTGGTTTGTACAAACGCTTTTACATGTCTTACAAACGTGCTAGTGTTCGTCGGCTAGGATTCTCGCCAACGGTATCTTCGTTTTCCGTAAACTCATATACTCGTAGATGGGGCTTCGCACACTGTTTTCGCCGTGCACACGCGAATTTTTATAACATTTCTCTTATCTGGGCTTTTGTATCCAGCATGCTCCACCAAATATAAGAGGGGTAGTCTTTTTTTTTTTTTTTTTAAATTGGCAGGAGGGGAAATCCGGTTGGACTTACACCCAAACTGCCTCGAAAAGTGAGCCAGTCTGGATAGTGTCAGGCTCCAACTGACTAAAACCTCCTCCTGTCTTACACAACTCTTCCCCGGACATGATCCGAAACATTAGGGACTCATTTATTCTATGTTGAATTTACACATTACATAATTCTTATTCTCTATTACATTTAATATCTATTTACTTGGTGCGTTTCTTAATTTATTTATATTTTATACAGATTTATTTTACAAATTACACAGGATGTTCTTAACGATATTTACTTCTATTTTATCTATAGATACTATATCGTTCTGTTCGCTTCCTACTATATATAGACATATATAGTTTTGAGCATTGCTGTTAATTTTTATTTCTCTCTATCGCTCTTTGTGCTGTTTTGACACAGTATTCGATAAAGTCTGTGCTATATTTATTGTCTGTAATAAGTTTGTTAAAATTCTCTGGTCTGATATCAATCCCTAGTTTTTGTTCGAGTGTGTACCTATCAAGACCATAGATCGGGCAGTCAGTCAACAGATGGGTTACTGTTTCGTCAATGTCAGGGTCACATATACATGATGGGCTTTCCTTACACTTGAATCTGTTCAAGTATTCGGAAAACCCACCATGTCCTGTCATTATTTGGGTAATTACCCCCGTCGGTTTTATCTTCTTGACGGTTTTGTATGCGTCAACTGCATCTGGGAAGAAGAGTTTCGTCATCGCGGCTGTGTCACCCGTCTTGTACCTCCGATTCCATTCGGCAAGCGAATCCTTTCGGATTTGTCGCCTGACGAATGAAACTGGACACTGGTCGTAATCCGGCCTCTTTTTAAGGTGTAATGCCGCTTCTTTAGCCAAGTGGTTGGCTCTCTCATTCCCCTCCAGTCCCACGTGCGCTTTGATCCAAAACAAAGCCACATGCTTGTTTTGGATGCTGCACTTTCGCAGGTTCTCCCTGGTTTCGACTGCCAGGGGATGAGAAGAGCGGTGGTTTGCGAACGTTTCCAGTGACGATCGTGAGTCACTGAATATGCCAAAAGACCCTTCTTTGTGCTTTTGTATCTCCCGCGTGGCTTTACATATGGCCAACAGTTCGGCCTGGTAGACCGTGCAATGCGACGACAGCTTCATTTTCTGGCCTTTGGTTTCGGCGCCATTGCTCCAGAGAGACAATGCCGCCCCCACCTTTCCATCAATTTTGCTGCCGTCCGTGTATATCTGCACTGCTTTTGTGCAGTGGTGTGCGAGTTGTTCTTGGTCTGCCAGGCATATGAACTGCAGACTCATATGTTCCGCCGGGTGGGGTGTCGAGGCAAATGCGGTGCGTCGCTCAACGTCCCTATCTCCTAGCGCCAACTGGGGCAACCCCCTCCTCGCCTCATACAGGGCAGGCCTCTCGTATTCGGAGATCGAGGGGAAGCATCCCAGCCAGCACTAGTGCCGAGTTCAGGGATATGGTGCGATAGGATTTTCTGTGCAAATCCTCTTTGGACCGCATTTAACCTGTGGCTGCGGGTGCCCATGCACTTGCCGCGTACATTATGATTGGTTCGACTACTGCCGTGTACATGGTGCGGATGACGTCGGGGTGGAGGCCCCAGCTGACCTTCGCAGCCCTCAACAACTGCTTATAGAAGCCAATCGCCTTTTGACACACATTCACTACGTGCTTGTTGAATGTAAGCTTGTTGTCGATCGTTAGGTTAGGTTAGCCAGGTTCCCTCCCGGTGGGTTCCCGCATTGTCGAGGCGGGGGAGCTCAGTAGCCGTGGCTTGGACAAACACGGTGAAGCCAAGAGGAACCCGAGTTGGGGCCGCTCGTCAGGGCTTTTGCCGATAAGCCGACGACGTAGCGGCCAACATGTAGGTTGCGGTGTTGCCTAGGCGACATCGCAACTGAGGCGGGCCGCGATGTGGTATGGAAGGCATCGCGGCTGAGGGTCGGAGGCCGCGGCGGGAGAGGAGTGCCGGTATTATGGTGCGCCGCTCGCCCTACCCTCCGCGGCCTGCACGGGGTCGCCACCGTCTGATGGCGGACGCGGTGGGGCCGCAGGGGAGGAGGAGTGTCGGTATAGCGCTGGCCGCTCTCCCTATACCCTGCTGCCGAAAAGTGGTAGGTGGCGGGGCCACTGTCCTGACCCGTCACAGGGGGACCAAGGGTACCATACACGGGGTTGTCTGGTACCCATTTGCTGGTTTGGTCCCCGGGGTGGTCACGGCGTAGTGTGTTCTGGTGCGCCGGTGATGGGGGTAAACCCCAGAGGAGGGTCCGGAGACGGACAGCCGCGGCGGGTTCTCGGATGTATGCTAACGCGTTCCCGTGTTCCCGCCATAAGCGGCACAGGAGGACACCGTGGAGTTTTAGTGGGTTAGAGTCCCACATAACTGCGCTAGCTCCCCGTTTCAGTTTCCGCGTTATTACCATCGCATTTGTTTTATGCGGTGCGAATTTCAACTTGTTACTAACACCCCACTGATAAACATGGGTGAGGGCGTCATTCGCCTTTCGCTCGATCTCAATCGCTGATTCGCCATCAAATACTAGCACCACGTCGTCAGCAAAAGCTTGGCAGTAGTCTCCCCGTTCCTCCAGCCATTTAGTAGAGGGTCTAGGAGGGTGTTCCAGAGGATCGGTCCTCCAATCGATCCCTGTACCCAGCCCTTTGACGTCTCCCTTACTACATCTTCGCCCGCATACCTGACCCTGACCCTTCGGTTATTGAGGTAGCTGTCCATGATCCTCCTAACATTTACCGGGCAATTTTTTTCAGCCAGTCTGGTGCGGATAGCTGGCCACCATGCGCTATGAAGAGGGGTAGTCTGGGAGCGCTACTAATTAAACATAGAAATAACTTTATATTTATATATTTAGTAAGAATTCATAATATGCCTGCCTTTAGGCGGCTTCAATCCAATTCTGACACATTCAAACTTAACAAAAAACATCTACAGCTATTCTCTGTTCGAAATTCATACATCTTTCAAGTGACAATTGTTGCCAGTGTTTTAATAGGCAAGTAGGTTGCCTTCTCAATTGGTGAGTCCTCACAGTACCATCTCCAGGAAAAAAAGTTTTTGAGAATGTTATCTGACCTGTTTTTGGATTCATCAGTCGATAACCTTTAGTAATTTCACTGTAGCCGATGAAAATCAATTCTTCAGTCTTCATGTCAAGTTTTTGCCGTTTCTGTTTAGGTTTTAATGCATATGCTTGACAACCGAAAATTTTCAAATGACTCAAGTCTACTTTCTTATCTGACCAAAGTTCTTCTGGTACTTTATTCATGACAGCCTTTGTCGGGCTTCTATTCTTTAAATATACCACTGTACAAACTGCTTCGGCCCAACACTTTTTACTATGTTTGGCCTCACAAAGCAACGTTCTTGCTTTCTCAATGATTTTTCTGTTGGCTCTCTTCGCACACCATTTTTCTTATGCTTTATACCAGCTGACTTTAAAATCTTATGGAAAGCTTGGTTACAGAATTCTTTACCATTATCAGTTCTTAGACACTTTATCGACTTTCCTGTCTGGTTCTCCACTTCCGCTTTATATTCACGAAATTTATCGAGGGTTTGACTTTTATTTTTCAAGAAATAAACATGCGTTTTACGCGTATAATCATCGATAAACAAGAGCATATAACGAGATCCACTGAATGACGGTTCTTCAATCGGTCCGCATAAATCACTATGTTCAATTACCAAATAAACTTTCGCTTGCGTACCTTGATTTTTCAAAGAAATCTTACAAGTTTTTCCATTTATGCACGGGACACATGGTTCAATTTCATCATTTGATTTATAATTTAATCCAGTCACCATATTTTTCAATGAATTCATATATTTTTGTCCTAAATGTGCAATTTTTTTTTTCCTTCTTTGGCAACTGAGCCGATGCTGACTATACTGCCAGTGTCATGTACTGTAGAGACGACAGCGTAAGCGCCTTTTTGGTCTCGCACAGGGTTTTTTATTTTATTATTGTTTAAGTGTGTGTTATTGGTTGAGTTTTAATTGTCTACGCTTATAGTCTATGCTTTAAAAGCAAGACGATTTCAAATTTGGATTAAGTTGTGTTTTTGACAGTTGGTTGAAAAGAAAATTCTAGCCATTGGTTTTAGAGTTTTCTTCAGAGAATGTTATAATTTTGGAGTGTATTAATTTGATAGAAAGATGTGGTGTTTATATTGAAGTATTAGTAATGTATTAAATGAGCATGTGCATGTACTGAAAGGCGGTGTTTTATCTACTGGATCCCAATTGTTAATCATCCAATGAAGGGGAAATTTTTTCCCATAAGAGGTCATGGGCCCTTTACCTTCGAAGATTGGATGAAGATGAGCCTCCAAGATTGAATGAGGATGAGCTAAGCTATGAAGATGAGTCTCCAAGATTGAATGAGGATGAGCTAAGCTACCTACCCTGGCAACTACTATGGTAATAAATTTATAATTTTTGGAAGTAATAAAATAGATAAATGACAGAAGAATTGTCAAAATTAGACAGAAATTCAAATTATATAATTTGGAGAAAGAAATTACAACTACTATTATTATCAAAAGGATTGAAATCAGTTTTAGATGGTTTAGATGTTCAACAAAAACTAAAAGAAGAATTTATTAGCAAAGATGCTAAAGCCAGAATTATAATTATTAATAGTGTGGATCAAAAATATGTTGGGCGAATAATAGATTGTGAAAATGCAAAAGAAAGTTTAGAAACACTGGATAGAATATTTTTGGGACAGATTGAAACGGAAAGATGTTATTTACTGCAAGATTTTTATAATTATAAATTCGAAAAAAATGATTTACTAGAGGATATAGGAGACCTCATGAACATCGTTAATTCAATAAAGAGTACTGGAATGAACATAACTGACACAGAGATTGTGTCAAAGATTCTATGTATTTTACCTACGGAGTTATTGAGTTTCAGGACAGCATGGGAATCTACGGCTAAAGAGGACAAAACTTTGGTAAATCTAATGTCAAGGATTCAATTAGAAATTAAAATGAAAGAAAGAGATAATAAAAATTCAGAAAATAAAGAAAATTGTGAAACATTTTTAGCGATAAAAGAATGTTTTAAGTGTGGAAAGAAAGGACATATTGCAAAATTCTGCAGAAATAAAGAAGATGAGTCGAAAAGCATGAAGAACAACAGATTTATCATATGTTTCAAGTGTCTGAAAAATGGACATAAAAATACAGAATGTAAAGAAAAATATAATTGTGTGTTTTGTAAGTCAAACACACATTATTCGAAATTTTGTTTAGAAAAACCACAATTTTCGGTAAGTAATTGTACAAAATTAGAAAATGATGATGAGGAAACTATTATTGAGTTCATATTAGATTCCGGAGCTAGCAGCCATATAATTAATTCTGAAGTATTTTTACATTTTAAAGAAAAGTGTAATTATAAAATCTCGACAGCTGACGGCAATACACATATTATTGACACTGTGGGAAAGGTGTTATGCTGGTCTAATGCCAGTTGGCATAAAATTACATTCAATGATGTGTTACTAGTCCCGAAGTTGAAGAAGAACCTAATTTCAATTTCAAAAATAGCGGATAATAATTATTAAATTATATTTTTCAGAAAAGTATGTAAAATTTACGAGAGAGATGGTACCTGCTTACTGACTGGTGAGTTAAGGAGTGACGGACTGTATTATGCAGAGATGACAGCGACTCGATCAACTACAAAGTCAGTAAACATTATTTCTAATAATAAGAGCAATAATTTTTGGCACCGAGCTTTGGGACATACTCCCATTTCAAAAACGCAGAAAATAGTGTATGGTATAAATTCAAAAGATAGTGACAACAAAATTGACACCTGCGAAGTCTGCACACGTGCAAAACTTTGCAGAAGACCATTCAATACCGAAAGGTATAGAGCTACTAGGCCATTAGAAATAGTTCATAGTGACATTTGTGGTCCAATAGGTTCAGAAACGTATGATGGATTTAAATATTTTATCACTTTTCTAGACGACTATACTCATTTTGCTAAAATTTATCTCATCAGAACAGAGTGAAGCTTTTTCAAAAATAACTAATTTCATTAATTTATCAGAAAATCATTTTAATTTAAAACTTAAAACATTTAGATGTGACAATGGTGGTGAATATACATCAGATAATTTCAAAAAATACTGTTTAAATAAGGGAATTTCAATAGATTATACAATACCGTATACTCCACAACATAACGGGAAGGCAGAGAGACTAAACCGAACAATTATGGAGAGAACTCGTGCTCTTCTGTTCGACATGAATTTGCCGAGAGAGTTATGGGGCGAAGCGGTGTTAACAGCAACATACATAACCAATAGGTGTTCAAATACAATTAACGAGAGAACACCATCAGAAATGTGGTTTAATAAAATTCCAAACTTAAAACATATGAATATTTTCGGTTCTTTGGCTTATTACAAAATAAATACAAAACTAAATAAATTAGATTCCAGATGTAATAAGGGTTTGCTAGTAGGATTTACGAACAATGGGTATAAGATTTGGGATCCGGTGGGTTTGAAGGTATGTTATTCAAGAGATGTGACTTTTAATAATAATGCGAAGGATGTTTTGGAATTTTTAAAGCAATGTGATAAGAGTGCTAAAGTTACAGATTTATATAAATTATTTAAAGAAGAAGAGGAGGTGGAAGAACAAAATGAGAAGAGAAGAGTCATTACAGCTGATAGTGGTTGTGAAGTTGAGAGGGGAAGTTTTTATAGAGAAGATCAGAAGAAGAAGACAGATGTCGAAGAAAGGGTGGAGGAGGAATTTTCTATTTTGGAAGAAGAAAAAAATGATGTCATAGAAGAAGAGGGAAATGATGTCATAGAAAATATTTTAGAAGAAGAACGAAATGATGAAAATGAGGGAATTGATGTTTTTGAAGATAGTATTGCTGAAGAATTATCAGATAATAATAGTAGAAGAGAAGTTATTTTGGAAGATAGTAGTCAAGAAGTGAATAATGGAAATGAAATTGAAGATAATAGTAGATTGACGGTGGATGGAAATGAGTTGTTTGTGGATGCGGAGGAGTCCGTTGAAGAAATTAGTGGTAAAAGGATTTTGCCAAAACGTGATAGAAGATTACCGATAAGATTGAAAGATTATGATTTAGAAACATCATTTTTAACTTACAGCGAGGTGTTGAAGAGTGATGAGAGAAGTTTATGGGAGAAAGCTATTAAAGAAGAGATGGATTCTTTGGAGAAAAATAAAACTTGGGAAGTTGTTGATAAAATAGAAGCTGGAAATAGAAGAATAATAACTAGTAAATGGATTTTTACTGTGAAATCGGAAGGAAGATATAAAGCAAGATTGGTTGCTAGAGGATTTTTACAAAAATATAATATAGATTATAAAGAGACTTATAGTCCAGTGGTGAATACTACTAGTGTAAGATTATTGCTTTCAATTGCTGCACAGAAAGGTTTAAAATTAAAACAGTTTGATGTAAAGACAGCATTTTTATATGGAGAGTTAAATGAGGATATTTTTATGGAAATTCCATTAGGATATGATTATGGTGAAAATAAAGTATTGAAATTAAAGAAGAGTCTCTATGGTCTTAAACAAGCACCGCTGATGTGGAATAAGCGGCTAACTGATTATTTAAAGAAATTGGGATTTGAACAATTGAAATTAGATCCATGTTTGTTTTTGTGTAAGGAAAAAGAAATTTATTTGGCAATATATGTCGATGATGGAATTTTAATAGGAAATTCTGAAAATGAATTGAATAATATAATGATTGGAATGCAAAAAGAATTTGAAATTAGAAAATTTGATAAAGTCGAGAAGTTTATCGGTATTGATATAAAGGTTGGAGCAAATTATTTGAAAATTTATCAGGAATCTTACATTGAGCAAATGTTAAATAAATTTGGATTTAATGACTTGAAAGAAATTATATTTCCGAATAATTTAGTTGATACACATCAAGAGGGGAAAGGTAATATTAGTGATGTGCATCGTTATAGGCAGTTGATAGGGTCTTTATTATACTTAGTAAATAAAACTAGACCAGATGCTTCATTTCATGTTGGTTATTGTAGTAGACATCAAGAGAATCCTAATTTAAATGATTTTGCTAACATTAAAAATCTCTTCAGATATCTCAAGAGCTCTATATCTTCTGGTATTGAATATTTGCGTGGTAATAGTTTAGTTTTAACAGCGTATTGTGATGCAGACTTCGCTGGTGATCCTGATACTAGGAAAAGTACGACTGGCTTTGTAGTTTTGTACAGTGGTGGTCCTATACATTGGTGCTCGCGTAAACAGTCCGTCACCGCTCTCTCCAGTACGGAAGCAGAGTACATCTCTGCCGCAGAATGTATTAAAGATTTACTTTATGTTCAAAGTCTGATTAAGGAGATTACAGGTCATACACCAAAAACGCAATTATTTGTTGATAATCAGTCAGCTATTGTTTTAATTAAAAACGGCATTTTAAATCGGAGAAGCAAACATATTGATGTGAAATATCATTTTATTAAAGAAAAGATAGATCAAAATTTAATTGAAATTTTCTATTGTCCAACCAGTTCTAATATTGCAGATATTTTGACAAAAGGATTAGACAGAACTAAGTTTTTACGTTTAAGAAAGCATATTATGAGTGATCAATGAGTTTGATGTGAACTTTAATGAAGTGAATTTAGTGGAATAATTAGTTAATTAAGATAGGTGTTAGATGTTATATCTTGTAGAGATAATGTTTTGGAACTTATTTGAAATTTAGGTATTAGTTATAGTTTTAAGGTTGTTTTGATTGTTAATTTGAAACTTATTTTTAAGGGGGTGGTTTATTTATGTAGAATGTAATGATAGGTAGGGAATACTAGTATGGGTTTTTATTTTTGTATTAATTATGTGTTCAGTGTTGGTAATTGTATAAGGGGTGTTCTAGGAAAACATGTCAAAGTTAAATACAGGTTGATTTTAATTTTATTTGAGACAATATAAAATTCAGAGGGGATGTTATTGGTTGAGTTTTAATTGTCTACGCTTATAGTCTATGCTTTACAAGTAAAATTTCACAATTTAAAAAACCCCCGACGCATTTACCTTGCGACAAGTAAAATTCCAAAATTTAAAAAACCCCCGACACATTTTTTTTTTTCTTGCAACATAATTTATCTAGTACATAGTAGATACGCTTCGATCGGCAATCTATTGAACACGTAATTATGACACGATATCTTGCGAAAACACCCCGATTCAAACAGTAAAACGCCCATAACTTTTGAACGGCTGAACCGATTTTAGACAAACATAGCTAAGAACACTCTCGATTAAGTCACCTTTTAAACAAAATAAACTAAATCAAAATCGGTTCACCCGTTTGGACGCTATGATGCCACAGACAAACACACAGATACACAGATACACAGACACACAGATACACAGATACACAGACACACAGATACACAGATACACAGCAACCCACGTGAAACTTATAACACCCCTCTTTTTCCGGCGGGGGTTAAAAACACCCCGATTCAAACAGTAAAACGCCCATAACTTTTGAACTGCTGAACCGATTTTATTCAAACCTAGCTAAGAACACTCTCGCCAAATTCACCTTTCAAACAAAAAAAACTAAATCAAAATCGGTTCATCCGTTTAGGCGCTATGATGCCACAGACAGACACACAGATAAACAGATACACAGATACACAGATACACAGATACACAGATACACAGATACACAGCAACACACGTGAAACTTATAACACCCCTCTTTTTCCGGCGGGGGTTAATTAAATGAGCATGTGCATGTACTGAAAGGCGGTGTTTTATCTACTGGATCCCAATTGTTAATCATCCAATGAAGGCGAAATTTTTCCTGCAAGAGTGTGTGCTTATTTTCTCGTGTCTCCTGTGCGGGTCACAAATAAATATTTTTCTTTCTTTTCTTTCTTTTAACTAGGCGAGCCGTCGAATTTTGTCTATTCTTCGAGTGTCATGTAGAGGCGACAGAGCGTTGAGATGAGCTGACGTAGTAAGAAATACGTATAAGGTCTTTGGAGCTGACGAACTTTGTCCTCTTCCTCTTCTTCTTCCCAATCTATTACTATACTCTATGGTCCTCTTCTATGCCAAATATTTGTCAAAATATCATTTGACAAAGTCAAGTAATTTTCTTTTCTTTTATTTGATGAGTTTTATTTTTTATAGTGCTACAGTGCGACATAAAAGTGTTGAAAATAAATGAGGGCGCCACAATCGCTCAGATAGCAACCCAGTTAGTACGACCCAGCAGATCTTGATACTCGAATAGTATTATTTATTTATTGGGTATAAATAATGAGTAAATATATTAAATATGTATGTCTATTAAATAGTTGATAATTATTTAGTAGTAATAAAACAACAGCTTCACAAAAAATAAGTATTTTTAATAATCAATTGCTTTCAATATAAAGTCGTCCAATACCTTTGGGGGACGACCCTCCCTGTGTTTAGCTGGTGTTGAGAATTGCCCACCGTTTTCAATGCCGTGTTGCTCGATTCTGCGCACTGTGCTTACAGAAACACCTAAAACAAGCAAAGAAAAAATCACTGTCAGTCCGATGAAAGAAGTTCAAACGTGAATATATTTTAAAATTGTTTTTTTCCATTTAGTCGATTGCATCAACAAATATGGTATGGCAAAAAAATATTTCGTATCCGCAATAAATTACATTAATTTTTGTTGCCTTACTATCAACGTTGTTAAGTCGCGCTATAATTACAACGCTATTTGTTTATCTTAGCATAACCTCAAAAATGGTAAAAAAATAATTTGTAAATGATATTTGGTTCGAAAATTTTGTTCCCTGAATGTATTAATCGTTTGTAATTAACGTTTAGTGCAACTTTCAATAGTTACTTACCAGTAAAATCTGCTGTACGATGGTAAACATCTTCTAAGTTGGATAGAAGCTTCCCAGCTTGGAATTCGGCTATACACTGCATATAAACTTTGTAAACTATATCACGGGCACCTCCACGATTTACCTTATTCATGTTTTTCCACTGTTTTTCTGTCCACACACAGAAATATCACACAAAAACCAAAATTCTTACGAAAATCGAAACCGATTGAGATGAATTGACAGCTCAAGTACTCATTTTAGATGTTGCCAGAAAATGAAAACGTTTAGTTCCCAAATATTTAACTTCTACTCTTTTATGTTGCACTGTACCTCTTTTATCCCCAACATGCCTGTCTTGGAGCGTATAATTGTATTGCGGATCCGGTCGGTCAGATTATATTTCCAGAATACTAGGCTCCATCGCTCTTTGGCAAACCTGCCACACAGTGGGTATCTGGAGACGGACGCCGTAACCGAGGCAGGCCTAAAAAACGCTGGCGTGACGATCTGGACTCGTTCCTACCAAATCGGCTGGAGAAGACAGGAGACAAAGTAGCCTGGAAAGATTTGGGGGAGGCCTTTGCCCAGCAATGGGACAGAGTGGGCTGAATAAAAAAAAAACTTTTTAATGAAAAATTACATCGAAATGGTGTTTAGGGTTCTGTAGCCAAATGGCAAAAAACGGAACCCTTATAGATTCGTCATGTCTGTCTGTCTGTCTGTCTGTCTGTCCGTCCGTATGTCACATGCACTTTTTTCCGAAACTATAAGAACTATGCTGTTGAAACTTGGTGAGTAGATGTATTCTGTGAACCGCATTAAAATTTTCACTCAAAAATAGAAAAAAAACAGTAAATTTTGGGGGTCCCCATACTTGAAACTGAAACTATTTTTTTTTCCATCAAACCCATACATGTGGGGTATCTATGGATAGGTCTTCAAAAATGATATTGAGGTTTCTAATATCATTTTTTTCTAAACTGAATAGTTTGCGCGACAGACACTTCCAAAGTGGTAAAATGTGTCCCCCCCCCCCTGTAACTTCTAAAATAAGAGAATGATAAAACTAAAAAAAATATATGATATACATTACCATGTAAACTACCAGCGAAAATTGGTTTGAACGAGATCTAGTAAGTACTTTTTTTTTAATACGTCATAAATCGTAAACCGCAATTTACCAAGTACGGAACCCTTCGTGCGCGAGTCCAAAATTAAGATCATACAAAGTCCGGGGACATGAAAAACATTCGTCAATAGGAGTTCAGTAAGTAAAATAATAAATAAATAAAGTTTATTATCAAAAAAGCCAAATACAATTTTTCCATCTCAATTAAACATAAAAACGTTATCTTTTACTTTCGGGATAGATTTCCCTCTTCCTACAACCTTCATTTCTTCCCCGCTTGCAACTTTTATCTTTAGGTCATTCTTTTGCCTTTTGTAATTTAACAATTTTCCGGCATCGTTCGTCATATGATTTGAGCATCCACTGTCCAAGTACAATCGGTCCTTTTTACCCGACTGCCGAAGAAGGGTAATGTGTTTATCAGTCTATGTATGTATGTATGTATTATGTATTTATGTATGTATGTATGTATGTATGTATGTATGTATATATGTATGTATATATGTATGTTTGTTCCTATATGGCGTTCCAGAGACCAAACGTGTTGGCCGATTTTGATGATTCATACGTCAATCGATTCGTCTTAATCCTGCAAGTGTCATAGGCTTCATTAAAATTGGACAATAGAAAAATGGCGGCTTTTGGGCGCCATATAGTGGGGGCCCAAATTTTTTTTTTCTTCCAAACCCGTCGTTTGGGGTATCAAAATAAAGGGTTTTAAGAGGTGATTTCAAAAATATATAACACTTATATGTTTAAATGTATCTAATTCGAAAAAAACTTAACTAAAAAGTTATAAATAAAAAAAGTTAAATCAAAAAATCAAAAAACCCGACTGCTTCAACAGTGAACTAAAAAGTCGTAAACAAGGAAAAAATCATGCTGTGCAGGAGGAGGATACATCTGGTTTTGGTCAGCCAGCTCGCGCGTATGAATCCTCCGACTGCACTGCATGATTTTTTCCTTGTTTACGACTTTTTAGTTCGCTGTTGAAGCAGTCGGGTTTTTTGATTTTTTGATTTAACTTTTTTTTCAACGTAGGTATTCGTCATACTCAAGCATGAGTTCACTCTTTTAGTAACTTTGCATTCAGATGCCTTAGGGCATAAGGCATTTAGGGCTTTTAAAGCACTTGAATATTAATGCCTTTTTCTTGTTAAATTGCTTTTTATTTAGCGCCGTTGCGTCGTAACTAGGGCTTGCTCTCCATTTTGACCAATTTCAATTTGTCGGCTTGCTTCTTGCATTAATTTTTATTTTAATTGCTCTAGTTTAATTTCTTTTCCACTATTGTCAATCGCCATAATGAAATGGTTGTACTCTGACGATAAACCGCTTATCATTAACAGTATTGAAATAATCCATTCGTTAGAGATTGAATGAAGTTGTTGCGCTAAACAAATTATTTTCGAAATTTGTTTTTCCATGCTTTCGCAATTATCTAATCGGCATTGCCATAATTCTCGTTGCAACTTGATTCTTCTGCCCCAGCCCTTGTCTTCGTAAGCCTCGCTGAGACTCACTCACACTTCACGTGCTGTCTTCGCATTATATACATGTGCGAAACATGCGGGCTCAAGCAACAACATAAACTCGTTCGTGCGTCAGTATCTTTTAATGCATTGGTTATCTCTGTATCTTCAATTACGTGGAACCAGTTTTTGGACTCCAAATAATTTCTCACTATAAATTTCCAGCCGGCAAAGTCTTCAGCACCATTAAAATTGGAGCCTGCAGCTGGGCTAGCCCGGGCCCATAACCCATAACCTGGAATAGTAAAGATGCTATTCCAGGAACACGTTTATTAACACAGTTCACATAAAATACGATCAAGACATTTTTCCTTGACGGATGTGTTGTCTTAAATGACAACACGACAAGTTCTAAACTTAAATGGGCATATAACCTCCACCAAAAATGACTGATCATGTCATACATGTTGAAAATAAATACATATAATGAAAGGGACAGAATTACAGAAAATAATTTATAAAGTTTCATTATTAATGTACGAACCAGTGATTCCAGTGACTCTAATGAATCTTTTCACATTGAAGTTTTATACCTATTCAGATTTTGATTATGGTAGTGAATAAACCAAAATTATTATAGAATACTATTACCTCAATGTAGAATACTGTTGTTTTTTTTTATTCGGATAAATAGTACATAAATTGTATTTTTTTTCAGACGAAGCAAAATTAATAATTCTAAAGTGCCAAATTTGGGATGCTATGCTGATATTTTTTTAAATTTGCCGCTCTTTTTCAGTCACTACTTTCGCCTGCCACACTCTAATGTTGGGATAAATAGTACATAAATAGTACTTTTATTCAGACGAAGCAAAAATAATAATTCTAAAGTGCCAAATTTGGGATGCTATGCCATTGCTATGCTGATTTTTTAGGGTTCCGTACCCAAAGGGTAAAAACGGAACCCTATTACTGAGACTCCGCGGTCCGTCTGTCTGTCTGTCTGTCTGTCTGTCTGTCTGTCTGTCTGTCTGTCTGTCTGTCTGTCACCAGGCTGTTTCTCATGAACCGTGATAGCTAGACAGTTGAAATTTTCACAGGTGATGTATATCTGTTGCCGCTACAACAACAAATACTAAAAACCAAATAAAATAAATATTTAAGGGGGGCTCCTATAGAACAAACGTGATTTTTTTGCCGTTTTTTACGAAAATGGTACGGAACCCTTCGTGCGCGAGTCCGACTCGCACTTGGCCGGTTTTTTTTAAATTTGCCGCTCTTTTTCAGTCACTACTTTTGCCTGCCACACTAATGTTGGGACGTTTATTTTTTTAGGACTGCAAAATCAAAGATTCGATTAAATTCAGTACAGAGTTTGAAAACATGATAGAAATAAAGTTATATTTATATCAACCTCTTTTGCTTTTGTAGGTAGATGTAGACATTATAAGTATTTATCTAAGTGCAAAGACGCCAGAGTCATGAAGAAGTCTTAGTATTTGCGGGGTTGAAATCATTACCGGTAAAGAATAACTACTACTTCCAAGATGCAAACCACCAGCAGGCCAGAGTCATGAAGAAGTATTTGCAGGGTTAGAATCAGAATCAGTAGAGAGAGACATAAGGAGTAGGTACTAGAACTTCAGTATCGAAAATCGCCCGGTACTCTTTTTACCGCTCATGATTTCAGCCTTGCTTCCTTATATGATTATAATCTCCTGGTACTTAATATATTCTTTACCGGTACCGGAAAGAGCTGATAGAGTATAATGTTTTATATTTTATACCAATATTTATTGTTTGTTTGTTTGTACCGAATAGGCTCCGAAACTACCGGACTGATTTAAAAAATTCTTTCACCATTAGAAAGCTACATTATGCCTGAGTGACATTTTTATCCCAAAAACGGGTCCTGTGGGGTGTTCCACGGGAGCGAAGCCGCGGGGAACAGCTAGTGCTTTATATTATTTATATATTATTGGAGCGAATATAGCTGTCTCCCTCTTATTGTTTTGTCACCTGTCTATCTTATCTATCTTGCACATCTTCACGTTTTAAGTGGTAATTACTTATTTAATGCATTGCTTTCCTAGATTCAAGTAAATATCTATTAACTTCGATTAATTCAGTACAATAAAGTATATTCTATTCTTCATATTATTGCTGAGACAAGTGAGCACAACTGTACTTTTTATTTTCCCTAAAATAAAATATGTGCCAATTGTCTACTAGGTACATAATTTTGGAGTGTTCGATTCGCACCGCATACCAAAAAATTAACTTCGTGTGAATCGCCACACAGAAAAAATATTATTATTAAAAATAACAGAAAACCTGACTGTTTAAAAAGCCAACTAAAAAGAGATAAACAACAAGAAAATCATGCTGTGCAGTCAGAAGATACATATGCGCGAGTTGGCTGACCAAAACCAGATGTATCCTCCGACTGCACAGCATAATGTTCTTGTTATGTTTACGTCTTTTTAAGCAGTCCGGTTTTTTGTTATTTTGTTTTTTTTTTTACAACTTTCTAGTTACTTTTTTTAGAATTAGGTAAAGTTAAACATATAAGTATTATATATTTTTGTAATCACCTTTAAAACCCTTCATTTTGATACCTTTGGGGTATCAAAATAAAGGGTTTGAAAGAAAAAAAATCTACTTATTAGAAAATACGCTTACATAGATACTTACAAGTTTTTGGAGTGGCTATTGGTGTAGGTACTTCTTTAATTATCAAAGTACGAACTTATATACCGGATATGTATGAAATACAATGACGATTTAGTAATATAAGCACAGTCAGTGGCAAAGTGTTTGTAACTGCTGTTACCAATGTATTTTAATTTGCCGCTGAGTGGTTATACAAAGAGCTCTTACCTATGAATTTTGTCTGGCGTATGCACACGTGCTGGGTGGGTGCAGTCGTGCTCAGTTGAGTCAAGGACCTGGCCAGGGCCCGCCGCCCGCGGGCCGCTTGTTCGGCGGATGCGGCTCGTCGCGCCACTTGCCTTGATGAGGTAATGATGCTGGTCAGTGGACACTGCTAAACAGCTGCAATGCACATGGCTTATTTGGTATTATTCGTCTGCGTCTACGTATACATTTAGCTCAGGTGACACGGAGTAGCGGCGCTGGTTCTCCAACCGAGTGCAAACAGTGGATATTAGTACATTCATATCATATAGATACATATACTTAGACTCTGGCAATCTAAATTGTAGAGATAGCTACTCGCGTTCCTTACCACGGAGAACAATTAAGATCCACCACATGCTTGTTGTATGTTCTTTTAAAAATCACCATGTAAAGAAATTATTGTATATTATGCAACTACTGAATAAAGGAGGGATTTAAAGCGAGGGCCATTGATGAATCCCGAGCAAGTGAAGGATTCTAACGACTGAATCACGACCGTAGGGAGTGATTCATGATGATTGAATCACGAGCATAGCGAGTGATTCATGTGATAGAATCATGAACAACGCTAGTGCTTCATGGCCCTCGATATAAATCCGTTTTATTCAAGAGTTGCATACTATATATTTTAGTTTTAAATTAATGGTTTATTTCCTTCAAAATTTACAAAAAAATGTGTAACCCTTGACCACTGAGCTAGGTAACAGCACCTGTGTTTCAGGGGCCGGTGACCACCTCCGTTAGGTTACATAATTATAATTAATTAAACACCATTGCAATTAATATTAGAATTACAATCCAAATAAGTATTCAATAAATATCCTACTCTAAAATCAAAATCATTATTTAAATCCAAAATATAAACAAACTCAAAATTAAAATCGAAGAAGGAGTTTGAAAGTCGAGAATTCTCTGCACAAGAAGTTTGTATCGAGTATTTTTTGCGCAAGGAGGTTATATAGCATTGAGATGAAGGTCTAATACATTGGTGTGTTCCAAATTCAAACACCAAAACAGTGATTAAAAGTGCTTTTTATTCACTGTTTTCAGTGAATAAAATAAGCTTTTTAGAGGGGGAATGGTATAATAGTATATTATGCAACTAGTGAATAAAACACGGATTTAAAGCGAGGGCCATAGATGAATCACGAGCAAGCGAAGGTTTCTAACGACTGAATCACGACCGTAGGGAGTGATTCATTACGATTGAATCATGAGCATAGCGAGTGATTCATGTGATAGAATCATGAACAACGCTAGTGCTTCATGGCCCTCGATATAAATCCGTTTTATTCAAGAGTTGTATACTATATTTTATACCATGACTTCGAGAAAAAGAAAGATTTAAGCGAAAAGCACAAGGAATATTACGAGTTATAAATAAATTAATGGTTTATTACTTTCAAAATTTACATAAAATGTAAAACCCTGACCCCTGAGCTAGGTAACAGCGCCTGTGTTTCAGGGGCCAGTGACCACCTCCGTTACGTTACATAATTATAATTAATTAAATACCATTGCAATAATATTAGAATTACAATCCAAATAAGTATTCAATAAATATCATCAAATTCATTATTAAAATCCTAAATAACAAACTCAAAATTAAAATCGAATAAGGAGTTTGAAAGTCGAGAAATCTCTGCATAAGAAGTTTGTATCGAGTATTTTTTGCGCAAGGAGGTTATATAGCATTGAGATGAAGGTCTAATACATTTGTGTGTTCCAAATTCAAACACCAAAACAGTGCTCCCCGAAATGCAACCGATAACAAACCGACAAACTGGCAACTCGGCGACGATGTTCAAGGCTCTGGAGCTTTGACTTGACCAGTGCCTCATTGCCGATGAGTCTCTTGGCCCGCTTTTCGATCGACTCGAGTGCATCAAGCTGGTATTTGGCAGATCCGTCCCAGAGATGAGAACAGTACTCCATGCAAGATCGAACTTGCGCTTGATACAAATTGAGCAGCTGTTCCGGCGTGAAGTACCCTCTTACCTTCGCAAGGATCCCCAACTTTTTGGCAGCCAGCTGAGCTTTTAACGAAACACCAAGAAGCTCAAGATGGTCCGATATCGGCACGGTCATACCACGGAAAGAAGGAGCCGGGTGGAATTGGCTCCTTTTAGCGGAAAAAAGACACGCCTGGGTTTTAGCAGCATTAAACCTGACCAGATTGGCATCGCCCCATTCGGAGACTGCCTGCAAGGACAGGTTCAAACGCTCCACCATGGCCTCACGGAGGATCTGCGGCCCGGCAGCCCGTGCGTTGGACAAGTATCTCTCAGCAACAGTGCTGTCGTCAGCTTACCCAAAGGTTTTAGCAGATCGTTAATGTGCAACAAGAACAATGTTGCTGAGAGTACTGACCCCTGAGGAACCCCGGCATTAATATCCAATTGGTCCGAAGAGCAGCCATCGATAACCACTCGAATGGACCGATCTCTCGCAATCCAATCACACAGACCACCGGGCAACCCGAATGAAGGAAGCTTACCAATGAGGCTTTCGTGCCAGACCCTATCGAAAGCCTTCGAGATGTCGAGGGAGACGGCAAGCGCTTCCCCGTGTCTCTCGATGGCCTCACTCCATATGTGAATGGCATACGCTAGAAGATCCCCAGTAGACCGATTTTGGCGGAAGCCGTATTGGCGGTCACTAAGGATATCGTTAGTTTCTAGGTATGCCAGGAGCTTTTTGTTAAGTACACGCTCCATACTCTTACAGAGTATAGACGTTACAGAGATGGGTCTGTAGTTGGCCGGGTCAGTTCGACTGCCCTTCATGGGCACAGGCTGTACGTTGGCTAGCTTCCAAGCATTCGGCACTTTTCCAGTCTCATATGAAAGGCGGCATAGGCGTGTCAAGATCGGAGACAGTTCAGACGCACAGGTTCTAAGAACTATTGCTGGTATTCCGTCAGGGCCGCTAGCTTTGTTCACGTCGAGGTTGCGCAGCACCCTACGGACGTCCTTTTGATGTATGCGAATGTCCGACATACTCGTCTCGCATCCAACAGGAGAAGGAGGGGGCCGCGAATCACCAGGATTCAGACGCGAAGATTCCGCAAAAAGAGATGCAAATAAATTTGCCTTCTCCTCAGTAAGTAAAAGTGCTTATTATTCACTGTTTTCAGTGTTTTTTTTTTTTTTTATAGTCTATAGGCTCGCGCTTGACCACAATCTCACCTGATGGTAAGCGATGATGTGGTCGACGGTGAAACACGCTTGCCTAGAAATAACCTATTCACTCTTGACTTAAAGACCCCTAGATTGTAGCTATCGGAAAACTCAGACTCCGGCAGGGAATTCCACTCCTTAGCTGTACGCACAATAAAAGTGTTCCCAAAACGTTTTGTGCGTATGGGTGGGATGTCTACCATGTATCGATGGCGCATCGCCGTACGTCTGGTAGTCCGATGATGAAACGGGCTAGGTGGAATTATATCGTGCAATTCCATCGCACACTCCCCGAAATGTAACCGATAAAAAACCGACAGGCTGGCAACTCGGCGACGATGTTCAAGACTCTGGAGCTTTGACTTGACCAGCGCCTCATCGCCGATGAGCCTCTTGGCTCGCTTTTCGATCGACTCTAGTGCGTCAAGCTGGTATTTGGCTGATCCGTCCCAGAGATGAGAACAGTACTCCATGCATGATCGAACTTGCGCTTGATACAAGTTGAGGAGCTGTTCTGACGTGAAGTACCTTCTCACCTTTGCAAGGATCCCCAGCTTTTTGGCAGTCAGCTGAACCTTTGCCTCAATGTAAGGGCCAAAATTGAGATTAGATGTCAACGTAACGCCAAGAAGCTCAAGATGGTCAGTTATTGGCACTCTGTGAGCCTGGTTGTCTCCTGATCTCCGCTGTGCGAGCGGTAGACACAGGCGTAGATAATTTTATCCAGACCTGTGTCCACTAGAGCCCACAGCGTCGAAAATCTTGAGTCCTCAAGGTTACAGAGACGCCGATAGCAAGTGTCGTCACGGGCGTACATACACACTCCCGCGCGCGGTTTATAATTGTGCTCCAGGGTAAACCCTGGGTAAGATAGGTACGACGCCTCTGACGGACTCGCTATCTGCGTCTCCGTAAGGAAAAACAGCGCTGGCTTTTCAGTCTCCAGGTGGTAGTGGACTGCAGACAGATTTGAGTGCAGACCTCTAATGTTGGTGAGGTGCACTTTGTGGGGGAGGGGGTGCAGCCGCTGTTTATATCCTGTATTATTTTTCCTTGGCATTTTCATTTAAAGAAGAGTGAATGGAGGAGAGGAGTACGAAGTGAGATGAGGTTCCACGCTGCTAACCTACAGACACGCACTGAAAGGACGCCATCGTTGGGGCACTAGCCCGGAGACTGCGGGGACGCCCGAGCCCCCCCGGAATGTCTATTGGGCCCTCCCATCTGGTCGCCAACCAGCACGATAGTGCATTCCGGGATTTTTCGACAGTTGGCGGGGCAGCCTTTATGTGTGGCTAGCACACTACTTGGGCCCCCAACTACCTGCGGTCGGCCAGCGGTGCACCGTGCCTCGGATCCCGCTACCCTCCGCGACTAGTCTCCCGATACGCCCATAACAGCGCGCGCCAGGCTGGTCTGCTTGCAGTGGAACAGCTATCTCGACCCAACTCCTCTAGATGGCTACACTGAGCCGGAACACGCGTAACCGGAACATGGCCAGGCCGCTTGGCGGTACGTCTTTGCTCAGTCACTAGCCATCGGCCGAAGCCTACCACCAGTTGTGTCACCTGATTTGCACCACCCGGGGATCACGGGTAGGGAATCTAAGGGTACTCTCCTACGGACGTGGGCTACTCGGCCCCCAAAAATAAAATAATAATAAAATAGAATAATAGTTATTTATGCTACAAGTGCGGAAGGTAGGTGATTTCCGATGAGTGTCATTTTATTCACGAGCGAACGAAGCGAGTGAGTAGATAAACCGACACGAGTCGGAAATCATCTTACGTACGGGTATCATACAACATTTTACTATGCATTGTGCGAGGAAATAAATAAATTAATAAAATTAAATTAATAAAATGGCGGGCTTATTCAAGCGCGTTCGGCATATCCACAGATTAAGTAATAGTTCCTCGGGCATATCTACTGCGCATGTGCAAATAGCTGTCACATCGTAACGCAATAAGGCATGAGCAAAATATACGTTCTGCCAAACATATTTAATGAATATTTAAAATTAATTTATTGATCAAAATCTAAATCTAGAGTAATTATAAACACCTAAAATGAAGTATTAGTTTTATTTTACCTTTTATATAAATGATCATCAGTACATAACTAATTTGTAAAACTTTTCTCAAATAATAAAAACTCTATGCGTCGGGCTAACGTTGGAGTAAAAATAAAAAAAATACAGGAAAGTAAAAAGCACTAGTGAAAAAAAGTGACACTTTCCGCACAGTTTGGCTGCTTGGAAAACTGCTCTTTTCGAGGACATGCATTGTAAAATAAGTTTTTTTGAGGGGAATAGTATAAATAATATTTAGTTACTTGTTTCAGAGACGTGGAAAAATAAGCTAATCTGTACATGATCTCTTTAAGAGTTGATTTTAAGAGTTTCTTTAAGAGTTGAGTTTTGCATAATTATTGATTAACACCTAATGCCTGAAAAAAAATAGGATGGCGATAAATAAAACCGGCCAAGTGCGAGTCGGACTCGTGCACGAAGGGTTCCGTACTTGGTAAATTGCAGTTTACGATATACTAGCTGTTCCCCGCGGCTTCGCTCCCGTGGGCCACCCCTCAGGACCCGTTTCCGGGATTAAAAAATAGCCTATGTCACTCAGGAATAATGTAGCTTTCTATTGGTGAAAGAATTTTTAAAATCGGTCTAGTAGTTTTGGACCCTATTCGGTACAAACAAACAAACAAAAAAATCTTTTCTCTTTATAATATTGGTATAGATGACGTATTAAAAAAAACTTCTTACTAGATCTCGTTCAAAACAATTTTCGGTGGAAGTTTACATGGTAATGAATATCATATATTTTTCTTAGTTTTATCATTCACTTATTTTAGAAGTTACAGGGAGGGGGGACACACATTTTACCACTTTTGAAGTGTCTCTCGCGCAAACTTTTCAGTTAAGAAAAAAAATATATTAGAAACCTTAATACCATTTTTGAACAGCTATCCATAGATTCCCCACATGTATGGGTTTGATGAAAAAAATATTTTTTAGTTTCAGTTTCAAGTGGGGAATGGGAACCCCCAAAATTTATTGTTTTTTTTTTTTTTTTGTGTGAAAATCTTAATGAAAAAAAAAAAACAGGTAGTATGTATATATAAGTAACTTGCGTACAGGAAATGCTTAATATTAGTATAGTACATTTTGATACAAGTGCGGAAAGTTTGTTATTGCGTACGAGGCCGAATGAATTATGGGGCCGAGAAACGCAATAACAAATTCCCACGTGTATCAAACGACGTTTTTCAATACACTTTCGAAGAAATAAACACAGTTTAGATAAGCATAGGTCGTTTAGTGTACGGACGTAGCGCGTAGGTAAGGTTTTATAGATTAGATATTGATTCAACTACTGACCTTTGTTGCCAAATACTGGCTATCCGGAGCTTCTTTCAAAAAGTTTTCAACTTCATTTGGAGACAATACTTTTGATTTTTATCCAATATATCCGACGGAGTGTCTTTTTAGAAATGCAGTCAGGTTGCAATATATTTTATGTTAACACCGTGATTTTGCAGAACCGTGCTTTTTAGCATGGAATATATACACCATAGCGTGCTAGGCTTATATTTAGTAGCGAGTTCATTGAAATATGCCAAAAATACTTGCCCCGAAATGACGACGCCTTTTTAGTAACTTTCCACTGAAGAAAACTTTGCAAAGCTGCCATTTAATTCACCTTAGATTTAGATGACAACAAGCTATCGCAAGCATTTTGTGCCTCAATCACAATATCCGGCGGAGTACCATCTAAAGAATTCTCTTCAAAACTTAAATTCGACATTTTTCACAAATAACTCAAATTATTAAGACTAACTTTCCTTTTTTTGCCGCGCTTTATGTCCGCAGGTTAAAGGAGAAGCAAAGGTATGAAGCCGTTAAACAGCCTCACAGGAAAAATATAAAATTCAAATATATTTGGGGATCTTCTAGCGTATGCCATTCACATCTGGAGTGAGGCCATCGAGAGACACGGGGAAGCGCTTGCCGTCTCCCTCGACATCTCGAAGGCTTTTGATAGGGTCTGGCACGAAAGCCTTATTGGTAAGCTTCCTTCATTCGGTTTGCCCGGTGGTCTGTGTGATTGGATTGCAGACTTCCTGAGAGATCGGTCCATTCGAGTGGTTATCGATGGCTGCTCGTCGGACCAATTGGATATCAATGCCGGGGTCCCTCAGGGGTCGTTACTCTCAGCAACTTTATTCTTGCTGCATATTAACGATCTGCTTAAACCCGGCACCTTTGGGTATGCAGACGACAGCACTGTTGCTGAGAGATACTTGTCCAACGCTCGTGCTACCGGGCCTCAGATCCGGTCTCTCCGGGAGGCCATGGTGGAGCGCTTGAACCTGTCCTTGCAGGCAGTCTCCGAATGGGGCGATGCCAATCTGGTCAGGTTTAATGCCGCTAAAACCCAGGCGTGTCTTTTTTCCACTAAAAAGAGCCAATTTTACCCAGATCCAACTTTCCGAGATGCGACCGTGCCAATAACTGACCATCTTGAGCTTCTTGGCGTTACGTTGACATCTACTCTCAATTTTGGCCCTTACATTGAGGCAAAGGCTCAGCTGGCTGCCAAAAAGCTGGGGATCCTTGCAAAGGTGAGACGGTACTTCACGCCGGAACAGCTCCTCAACTTGTATCAAGCGCAAGTTCGATCATGCATGGAGTACTGTTCTCATCTCTGGGACGGATCAGCCAAATACCAGCTTGACGCACTAGAGTCGATCGAAAAGCGAGCCAAGAGGCTCATCGGCGATGAGGCGCTGGTCAAGTCAAAGCTCCAGAGTCTTGAACATCGTCGCCGAGTTGCCAGCCTGTCGGTTTTTTATCGGTTACATTTCGGGGAGTGTGCGATGGAATTGCACGATATAATTCCACCTAGCCCGTTCCATCATCGGACTACCAGACGTACGGCGATGCGCCATCGATACATGGTAGACATCCCACCCATACGCACAAAACGTTTTGGGAACACTTTTATTATGCGTACAGCTAAGGAGTGGAATTCCCTGCCGGAGTCTGTGTTTCCCGATAGCTACAATCTAGGGGTCTTTAAGTCAAGAGTGAATAGGTTATTTCTAGGCAAGCGTGTTTCACCGTCGACCACATCATCGCTTACCATCAGGTGAGATTGTGGTCAAGCGCGAGCCTATAGGTTATAAAAAAAAAAAAAAAAAAAAAAAAAAATATTTTAATTAAGAACACAAATAAAATGTTAACTTGTTCATAAAAGTAATATTTGTTCAAAATAATCATGTTATTAGTATTATTCTTTTTATAAACACAATTTAAATATTTAAAAAACATTTTTGCAAAAAAATACTACCGACTTCCAAATGAAAAACTACAAAGTGAAAAATAACTTAACTTTTGGAAGTCGGTGTCTTTCGTAGGAACCATTTTTTTGCGATATGGACACCGACTTCCAAAAGTTAAGTTATTTTTCACTTTGTAGTTTTTCATTTGGAAGTCGGTAGTATTTTTTTGCAAAAATGTTTTTTATTTTTCGCTTTTTAGTTTTACCTACCTAATAGCAAGTTGTTTATTAAGGTCCCTATAACTCCAGAATAGATTAACCGAATAACATGAAACTTGAACATAACCGTTGAAATGAGAGATCTGCGTACCCCTTTAGAGCGTACTGGCGTGATGTTATTTTATGAAATGGTATAAACAACAAACAGACATGCGATTGCAGCAATCCCGAGAGTTTTGCCGTTATTTATTGAAGAGTTCTGTTGTGTATCTCCGAAGTTCTACATCAGACGTTCACCAAATTAAAATGGGACCAATTTCGAAACATACTCTTTCAAACAAAAAAAGAATTTTCAAAATCGGTCCACAATTGACGGAGAAATCGGTGAACATACATAAAAAAAAAAAAAAAAATAAAAAAAAAAAAAAAAATACAAGAAGTCGAACATAGAACCTCCTCCTTTTTTGTAAGTCGGTTAAAAAATATTAACGCTGTAAAGACGCAAATCAAAATGACGAGATTAAAAAAAAACACGCCTGCTCTATAATTGTCAGTGGTGTTTTTTTTTTAATTTCTTATGTTTTAATCGAATTACCGCACGCGTGCTGTAATCTTACTACCGCACGCGTGCGAAATATGTTGCATATCGAACATAATCGTAGTGCAATAAGAGCTAGTTTTCGAGGAAGTGTATTGAAATAGTTATTTATGCTACAAGTGCGGAAGGTAGGTGATTTCCGATGAGTGGCATTTTTATTCACGAGCGAGCGAAGCGAGTGAGTGGATAAATCGACACAAGTCGGAAATCATCTTTCGTACGTGTATCATACAACATTTTACTATGCATTGTGCGAGGAAATAAATAAATTAATAAAATGGCGGTCTTATTCAAGCGCGTTCAGCATATCCACAGATTAACTAATAGTTCCTCGGGCATATCTACTGCGCATGTGCGAATAGCTGTCACATCGTAACGCACTAAGGCACGAGCAAAATATACGTTCTGCCAAACATATTTAATGAATATTTAAAATTAATTTATTGATCAAAATCTAAATCTAGAGTAATTATAAACGCCTAAAATAAAGTATTAGTTTTATTTTACCTTTTATATAAATGATTATCTGTACATAACTAATTTTTAAAACTTTTCTCAAATAATAAAAACTCTATGCGTCGGGCTGACGTTGGAGTTAAAAATTTAAAAAGTACAGGCAAGTAAAAAGCACTAGTGAAAAAAGTGACACTTTCCGCACAGTTTGGCTGCTTGGAAAACCGCTCTTTTCGAGGACATGCATTGTAATAGTTATTTATGCTACAAGTGCGGAAGGTAGGTGATTGCCGATGAGTGGCAATTTTATTCACGAGCGAGCGAAGCGAGTGAGTGGATAAATCAACACGAGTCGGAAATCATCTTACGTACGTGTATCATACAACATTTTACTATGCATTGTGCGAGGAAATGAATAAATTAATCAAATAAAATTAATAAAATGGCGGGCTTATTCAAGCGCGTTCAGCATATCCACAGATTAACTAATAGTTCCTCGGGCATATCTACTGCGCATGTGCGAATAGCTGTCATATCGTAACGCAATACCTAAGGCACGAGCAAAATATACGTTCTGCCAAACATATTTAATGAATATTTAAAATTAATTTATTGATCAAAATCTAAATCTAGAGTAATTAAAAACGTCTAAAATGAAGTATTCGTTTTATTTTACCTTTTTTATGAATGATAATCTGTACATAACTAATTTTTAAAACTTTTCTCAAATAATAAAAACTCTATGCGTCGGGCTGACGTTGGAGTTAAAAATTAAAAAGTACAGGAAAGTAAAAAGCACTAGTGAAAAAAAGTGACACTTTCCGCACAGTTTGGCTGCTTGGAAAACCGCTCTTTTCGAGGACATGCATTGTAAAAAATATTGTAATACTTGAGTTCACTATCACTACTTATTATTAATTTTTTTTTAACAAAAAGTGCCGGGACACGAAAATCAATAGGTACCAAAGACACCGACTTCGGAAAACAAAGTTATTTTTCCCTTTGTAGTATTTTGATTTGGATGTCGTTTATTTTTTTTGTTAGTTTAATTTTTTTAGTGTTGGTGCCACATATTACCATGACAATCATTTACAGCCGGAGTACATCTAATTTCAATCCCAATAAGCCCAAACACGACTAGGATACATTGTTTTATTATTAGTTCCAGTGCCTACCTTCCGGCTTCATCTTCAGATGAGTTCGATGGTACCATTTTCATCAGTAACTTTTATTTCTTAGTATATGATTTGCTTCATCATAGTCGCTTATATATTCAAGAAATCTTATTCTTTAAGGAGTTCCAGTGGCCATCTGTGGTCTTCTTCATCAGTTCCACTTCACCAAATGATAATTGCCGAGTGCAGATGCTTGCCATGTTATTGAAAACTTAACATTAATTACATAACCAAATAATTATTAATAATTTAAAATTCACACAGACTAAACACAGACAGGCAAATCAACTAAACTAACATTAGTAAACAAATCACTATTCAACAAAAACTAATTCAAAATTCAATAATAACAGCCCAATAATAAAAAATCACCAATAATAATTCAATAATACGATAACTAGCAAGTCTTTTCTTATAAACAGTATACGCTTTTATAACAAGTTGCCAAAGTCAGTTAAAGAACTGACTGACCGATGGAAAGTTCAAAAACTATACAAAACATAATATATCAAATTATTAAAAAAGCATATTATAAAATCAAGGACTACATTGAAGATAAAAAAATTGGCTTTTACTCCTTCTGCGTATGCGGCTTCCCTGGTATCTCAAAAACGGCACAAACATGTGGATGTCTCTAACTATTCTCCATCTCATTTTTTTCTTCTTTTAGTTCAATCAATCCAATCAATCATCTTTATAGCCCTTTGCTAAGAATAGTTACAGCACTGATAACACATTTATGCCACATGTTAAATTTAGTCTTGTTATTTTTTTTTTTGAGCAGTGGTGGCCCAGTGGTTACGGTCCCGACTTACGAGTTGTAGGTCGTAGGTTCAAACCCGAGCAAGCGCTTTACTTTGTGTAATTTATTTCATCAACACTGCTCTCAAAACGGTGAAGGAAAACATCGTGAGGAAACCGGCATATCCTAGAACCAACAATTCAAAGACATGTGACATCTACCAATCCGCACTGGGCCCGCGTGGTGGATTATAGCCCACTCCCTCTATGAGAGGAGGCCTGTGTCCCAGCAGTGGGAACATTAAATAAAAGGCTGATGAGGTTTTTTTTTTACCTTTGTATACTCGTAGATTCTCTTACCGATTGTTTTGTGAATGTGTGAACATTGTAGCCCTTCTAGATGCTTGTTAACATTTGGTAACTTTTTATCTCGTTTTACTTTTTTTTTTCCTTTGATTATTTAATACATAATCTTTTTTCAGTTTCTTACGTCTTATAGGGAACTATCCGCAAAGCTGAGCTCAGATGGCGCCACTTAAAACAAAGATAACCACAGAATATATATACCCTAAGCCGGGAGGTTAACAACAAAGAGTATGTAACACTACGTTGTTAACAAACTAAACTGACAAGGTCGAGCGGCAATATTTCGCAGTTTAAGCATACAAAATATAAAACTGATAGTGAAAGAAAAATGGAGCTAACTAATAATTGAGGAAATCAGACCATACTGTACCTAAAAACCCGGCTTCAAGAGCGCGGTGCATCAGTAAAAGGAAAAAGAAAACGGATTTAGTTGAAAGGTACGAATATGAATGCGAAAATTGAAAATCTTGTGTAACTTGTAGATATTATGTCAATTTACTATGTAATGAGATCAATGAACTTCCAATTAAAATTCAAAACAATACTTCCAGGTTGATTTTATATGACTTACATAATTACTGCTGTGGAACCGTCTTGCACACGGTCACATTTTGATGGTGGACAGCAGTCCAATGCACTATTTATGCCAAAAGCCTTGCCAAAGACCTAAACCCTGACTTCCTTACCACCCTTAATCATTTCGAATAAATATATAATGTTTTTAGGAAGGTGATTTGTAAAAGCATAAATTAAATATCTTTGTTTTGATAGTTCTTACTCAAAAATTAGAAATCTTGTTATTGAATCATAAATAAGTTTATTGGCACTTGATATTATTACATTTCATTTACATCCTACTGTCTTCATTCTTTCAGGTTTGATCCAAACATAGAAAAAGAACTGAAAATGTATCTGCGTATCTGCTGCACGTTAGAATGGCATTTGCAGTTAATGCTTGTTATTATGTTTTATTACACCACCCAGTCTAAGGCCTCCATGAAAATATCAGTACCTATATTTTTACTACAACAAAATAGATATTATTATTTTTATGTGTCATCTGGATGAAAACTGAAATATATCTAAAACAGACACATAACTTGTTTTTCCATTGTCATAACATAGTATCACACCTATTTTCAAAACGGGTCAAGGGCTAAATAGTTGTGTATAAAATAAGTACATACCTACATTTACCTAAATTTCAGTGCTGTGCTATTAAAATGTACCTACTGTGTGTTACTTAATTATAACAAGAAATAAATGTCAATTCTTTGTACTTGTATGTTATTTATTTTCCTTAGGATTACTAATACAATTCATATACAATGCTGTCTGCCAATATAATCGGAGAAATCCTGGTCCACCTGAGTAATGTGTCAAAACCATTACAAATAGACCAACTGTTAAAGTAGACCACAATAGATCCCAATGGGTTGAAGTGTCCGAGCTGATTCTCGGCCCCTCCATAAGATTAGATAACCATTAAAGTAAGTAACCGGTGAAACTTATTATTTCTGAGAGTAGGTACTGAATCTATATTATTGTCCAAGTAACAAATTAAGTTAAAAAGAAATATATTTCTTTATTTACAATATTTCACATCAATTAACAAGAGTTTTAGAAGGGATTGTCATAAAACTTAGGTCCAGAGTTGAGTCTAAATCTAGGCTATCTGGGTATATTACATTCTTAAGGGCCCATGTTATTCTACTTACAAACTGTTGTTTTACTTATTGTTTTACCACAAAAGAAATTTAGCTTTTGAAGCACTATTTTTAAGACATTATTGTGACACTTATTCCAACAGCACCGGCTATTTAAAGTGCTGATTGTTTCTGCTTAATTTGTTCAAAGTTTCCTTCTCTGTTCATCTTTCATCAACTCTTTTTTCTCCAAACAATGGTAGGTAACCCCATATTTTTCTATTTAGTTTCAGTCCTGTAAGTATAAATTAGGTTTTATTAACACCATATGGTTAAACATGCGTATTTATGTAGACATTAAAACCATTTTGTAGTTGTGTTTAATTAGTACACAATGTTATGTACCTTCTTTTTAATGTCTATAGCATTAAACATAATCATTACTGTTATTATTTGAATAAAGGTTGCCTTAGGATTATACACTGACCTGTAAAATACCTTCTTTATTAAATATTCCGCTTTAGAACGGTCAGGACACAGCCTTGACTTTTTTGTAAAATTTCTGCGACGAATAGTAATTTCCCATTGCTTGCGAATATTGGCGTTTTCTGGGATCATATGGCCGGTTTTATTTCTGCATCCATAAACACAACACTGATGCATTCTTGACCAGCAGCTAGTAATATTATTATTTGGTTTTTGAACACAAGTTATACTTAAAAACAGGCAAAATATTTCTGTAACCACAAACACAAACAGTAGTAGACGCCATGTTGTTGTTTTTGTTTACTTCTATCCTTCAAGCGCCACCTGGCGGGAGCAATTGGCAGTAATGTTCCCTATTGTCGGACCTACGTTGACCCTCCATAACTAAGTACTAATGATGTACTAAGTAATAATGTGAAACATTTTAAAACTAAACCATTTTTTTAAAGAGTAACCGTGGAGTTTATTGCCGGTTCTTCTCCATAGGAAACGATCAACCCGAACCGTGCACCTTTTGTCGACATTTTATAAGTGCCCATGTAGGCCTATGTGAAATAAAAATAAAAAGTAGAAAATAATTTCCAATTAGTTAACTCATTTAGTCGCTAAAACACTCTTTGCAGCCCTTTAAAAATACACGCATATTGGAGTGGAATATGTCCACATCCGGATGCTGAGCAGTCAGCGTGTTGAGCAATGAAATAGCTTGATGTGATGCCGCATATTGTGCGGTACGAGTCCGGACTCTGGATTTCGCTAAATGCGGTCGCGAACGCGAGCGCAGTCGCGTGTATTGAGCCGGCGAGAATAGTGTACAGCGAGACAACGTCGCAGGTTTGTCAATTTTGCTGTTAAGTAATAAGAAATAATGCAGAAGGAGAGCGCATCTGCGTCTCAGCTCGAGAGTATCAATACCTACCATTCCTGATAAGAACAGAGAGGGATACAAGTAGGGATAATACCCATGCATTTTTTGTACAGGTACCGGCAGAACTTCCAGTGCACCGGCTCCAACAGGAGATTGTACTTTGCCTCGTGTGGATCCCACATAATCGAATTAAATTCAAGCTTGCTGTGGACAAATGCGAAGTAAAGCGCCACAATAGCATGTTTGCTGGTAAACCGAGCCGACTGCTTCAAGAAAAACCCGAGAGATTTGTGTGCTCGATAACACAGAGTGGTTATGTGGTCATTAAAAGTCAGCCCGGTGTCTAGCATTACAACGAGATCTCGGATTGTTGTGACGTGCTCCAGCGTGGTGCCCGACACACTGTACGTATACACATGCGGGGAGACACTTAGATTTATTAAATTCCAAGCGGTTGCGGTTGCTCCAGGCTACCACAATGTCGATGTCCCGCTGAAGAGCATCACAACCAGACGCAGTCCCTATGCTAATGCAGATCTTCAGATCATCAGCAAACATGAGGCACTTCGCCATCCCCACTTGCCGTCGGCAAGTCATTCACCATGACAAGGAATTGGGTTGGGCCAAAAGTGCTTCCCTGACTTACTCCTGACTGCGTTACATACTAAATAACTACTAACTTCGATTACCAAAATTGCTACAGAATAGTTTTAATATAATAATTAAGGCGTAAATCCTATGGCTGAGAATTTATGCAATAGCACGTCATTATGGACACGGTCAAAAGCTGTTTTAAAGTCAAAACAAGCTGCATCTACCTGCTTGTTGCTGTCCATCTCAGTGACATCATAATTTACAAGATTGACTAGGTTGGTTGCAGTTGACCTACCGACTCTGAACCCATGTTGACAATCGCTCAGTAGCGGTCTGATCGAGTCGTTCGAGTCTATATTGAACCAACACATTTGTCGGTTCAATATAGACTCGAACAACTTGCTGAAAGCCGATAGGACAGCAATAGGCCTGTAGTTTGAAATGTGATACCTTGAGCCATCCTTGTGTATGGGAGTCACACGACAAAGTTTCCAAAGCGACGGATAGATTGCGCTTTCGCAACAAGTAAAATTTCACAATTTAAAAACCCCCGACTCATTTGTCTTGCGAAAACACCCCGATTCAAACAGTAAAATGCCCATAACTTATGAAAGGCTGGACCGATTTTATTTAAACATACCTAAGAACACTCTCGACAAAATTACCTTTCAAGCAAAAAAAACTAAATTGAAATCGGTTCATCCGTTTAGGCGCTATGATGCCACAGACAGACACACAGATACACAGCAATACACGTGAAACTTATAACACCCCTTTTTTTCCGCCGGGGGTAATTAAAAACTTATAACACCCCTTTTTTTCCGGCGGGGGTTAAAAAGCCCCTAAGCAATCTTTCATATAAAAAGAATTATGTCCGCCTATAATATTTGAGGATTTCCCTCGATTTCCATGGGATCCCATCATAAGATTCTGATTTAGTGACCATGGGACCACCTCGAGAGTATACCTTTTCAAACAAACAAAAAATGATAATTTTTGAAAATAGTCAAGCCGCCTAGGAGTAACATGCCACACCTACACATAATATTATTCTCTACTACCCGGCAAGGCCGGGCGGGTCGTTAGTAGTACCTAGGTAAGAAAACAAAAACTTTATTCTCTCTATCTTTTCTATATTTAAAAATGGTTATTTATTTTTAAAGACAACTCATTCTGATCGCGTTGTTGTGTCTTTCCAGTTTCTCTATTAATTACTTGCCACACAGTTTTTATTGTATTACTAGCTGACCCGGCAAACTTTGTTTTGCCATAAAAAGACCAAACATTTATCTACCCTACCCTACACTACCCTAACCTACCCTACCCTACCCTACACTACCCTACCCGACCCTACACTACACTACCCTACCCTACCCTACCCTACCCTACCCTACCCTAACCTACCGGCTGAGGAAAAATGCCCGGTAAATGTTAGGAGGATCATGGACAGCTACCTCAATAACCGAAGGGTCAGGCTCAGGTATGCGGGTGAAGAGGTAGTAAGGGAGACGTCAAAGGGCTGTGTACAGGGATCGATTGGAGGACCGATCCTCTGGAACACCCTCATAGACCTCCTACTAAAGGGGCTGGAGGAACGGGGAGACTACTGCCAAGCTTTTGCTGACGACGTGGTGCTAGTATTTGATGGCGAATCAGCGATTGAGATCGAGCGAAAGGCGAATGACGCCCTCACCCATGTTTATCAGTGGGGTGTTAGTAACAAGTTGAAATTCGCACCGCATAAAACAAATGCGATGGTAATAACGCGGAAACTGAAACGGGGAGCTAGCGCAGTTATGTGGGACTCTAACCCACTAAAACTCCACGGTGTCCTCCTGTGCCGCTTATGGCGGGAACACGGGAACGCGTTAGCATACATCCGAGAACCCGCCGCGGCTGTCCGTCTCCGGACCCTCCTCTGGGGTTTACCCCCATCACCGGCGCACCAGAACACACTACGCCGTGACCACCCCGGGGACCAAACCAGCAAATGGGTACCAGACAACCCCGTGTATGGTACCCTTGGTCCCCCTGTGACGGGTCAGGACAGTGGCCCCGCCACCTACCACTTTTCGGCAGCAGGGTATAGGGAGAGCGGCCAGCGCTATACCGACACTCCTCCTCCCCTGCGGCCCCACCGCGTCCGCCATCAGACGGTGGCGACCCCGTGCAGGCCGCGGAGGGTAGGGCGAGCGGCGCACCATAATACCGGCACTCCTCTCCCGCCGCGGCCTCCGACCCTCAGCCGCGATGCCTTCCATACCACATCGCGGCCCGCCTCAGTTGCGATGTCGCCTAGGCAACACCGCAACCTACATGTTGGCCGCTACGTCGTCGGCTTATCGGCAAAAGCCCTGACGAGCGGCCCCAACTCGGGTTCCTCTTGGCTTCACCGTGTTTGTCCAAGCCACGGCTACTGAGCTCCCCCGCCTCGACAATGCGGGAACCCACCGGGAGGGAACCTGGCTAACCTAACCTAACGATCGACAACAAGCTTACATTCAACAAGCACGTAGTGAATGTGTGTCAAAAGGCGATTGGCTTCTATAAGCAGTTGTTGAGGGCTGCGAAGGTCAGCTGGGGCCTCCACCCCGACGTCATCCGCACCATGTACACGGCAGTAGTCGAACCAATCATAATGTACGCGGCAAGTGCATGGGCACCCGCAGCCACAGGTTAAATGCGGTCCAAAGAGGATTTGCACAGAAAATCCTATCGCACCATATCCCTGAACTCGGCACTAGTGCTGGCTGGGATGCTTCCCCTCGATCTCCGAATACGAGAGGCCTGCCCTGTATGAGGCGAGGAGGGGGTTGCCCCAGTTGGCGCTAGGAGATAGGGACGTTGAGCGACGCACCGCATTTGCCTCGACACCCCACCCGGCGGAACATATGAGTCTGCAGTTCATATGCCTGGCAGACCAAGAACAACTCGCACACCACTGCACAAAAGCAGTGCAGATATACACGGACGGCAGCAAAATTGATGGAAAGGTGGGGGCGGCATTGTCTCTCTGGAGCAATGGCGCCGAAACCAAAGGCCAGAAAATGAAGCTGTCGTCGCATTGCACGGTCTACCAGGCCGAACTGTTGGCCATATGTAAAGCCACGCGGGAGATACAAAAGCACAAAGAAGGGTCTTTTGGCATATTCAGTGACTCACGATCGTCACTGGAAACGTTCGCAAACCACCGCTCTTCTCATCCCCTGGCAGTCGAAACCAGGGAGAACCTGCGAAAGTGCAGCATCCAAAACAAGCATGTGGCTTTGTTTTGGATCAAAGCGCACGTGGGACTGGAGGGGAATGAGAGAGCCAACCACTTGGCTAAAGAAGCGGCATTACACCTTAAAAAGAGGCCGGATTACGACCAGTGTCCAGTTTCATTCGTCAGGCGACAAATCCGAAAGGATTCGCTTGCCGAATGGAATCGGAGGTACAAGACGGGTGACACAGCCGCGATGACGAAACTCTTCTTCCCAGATGCAGTTGACGCATACAAAACCGTCAAGAAGATAAAACCGACGGGGGTAATTACCCAAATAATGACAGGACATGGTGGGTTTTCCGAATACTTGAACAGATTCAAGTGTAAGGAAAGCCCATCATGTATATGTGACCCTGACATTGACGAAACAGTAACCCACCTGTTGACTGACTGCCCGATCTATGGTCTTGATAGGTACACACTCGAACAAAAACTAGGGATTGATATCAGACCAGAGAATTTTAACAAACTTATTACAGAAAATAATTATAGCACAGACTTTATCGAATACTGTGTCAAAACAGCACAAAGAGCGATAGAGAGAAATAAAAATTAACAGCAATGCTCAAAACTATATATGTCTATATATAGTAGGAAGCGAACAGAACGATATAGTATCTATAGATAAAATAGAAGTAAATATCGTTAAGAACATCCTGTGTAATTTGTAAAATAAATCTGTATAAAATATAAATAAATTAAGAAACTCATCAAGTAAACAGATATTAAATGTAATAGAGAATAAGAATTATGTAATGTGTAAATTCAACATAGAATAAATGAGTCCCTAATGTCTCGGATCATGTCCGGGGAAGAGTTGTGTAAGACAGAAGGAGGTTTTAGTCAGTTGGAGCCTGACACTATCCAGACTGGCTCACTTCTCGAGGCAGTTTGGGTGTAAGTCCGACCGGATTTCCCCTCCTGCCATTAAAAAAAAAAAAAAAACCCTAACCTACCCGACCCTACCCTACACTACCATACCCTACCCTACCCTACCGTACCCTACCTATAAACCTCACGGAGCCCGAGACCTTTCCAACGAATGCCAAAACATGGAAATCGGTTCGTCCGTTCTCGAGGGGTCCATATTGGCTCACCTAAAGTTCTTTACCCGAAATTGTTCTTCCTAGCGATTTGTAATCCGAATGATCACTCTTCCTAAAATTTTACATACTAAAGTTTTCATTCATACTATTTGTAGTGCTACTGGCGATGTTCATAACACTCATGTTTCCGAAAATTGTAATGAATAATATCATTAATGTAAATATATTTAAACTCCTAATGTTTTTTATCATAACGCTTTTATCCCTAAACATAATTACCATAATATTTTCACTCATATTTAGAAAGAAACATTTTCCAAGTGTAATAAAAAATATATGTGGGTAATTATGTCTAAAAAACCAACTGTTTAGAATGATTAAAGGTCGTTTCACTGATTTTTGTCTTAAATGAATGAAATTTAGGTCAGAGTGTCGTCTTGGAGGCACTATGAAAAAAATACTTAGAAAAATTTCGCGGCCAATTTCGAGGTAGCGCTCGCCGGCCGCTGCCGCGGTTGGTCACAGTTCTAACCTAACCTAACCTAACCTAACCTAACCTATGGATATCTTTGCAGGTACACACCGCTATAAATAAAATTAGAGTTATGTGAAAATTAAAGCCATGTTAAGTGAAAATAAAGTTACGAAAAACTACTACTTATTATATATACTATATATATATTATATATACTACTGATTATTATGAATAAAAAGAAATCTAAACAAAAAAAATATGACTTTGAATAATAGTGTAAAAGATGGTTATGTTGAGAAAATATAGGAAAACAAATAAAAGTATAATAAATGTTTATTGCTACTGACATTATGAAGTTGAATGCTTCGGAATAATGCACATTAGAGACAGAGTAGTTAGGAATTGTGATTGTTAGGATGAAATATGTTAGGAAGAACATTTTCGGATTTCCAATTATCGGAGTTCAAAATTTAGGTGAACTTTGGCGCACCCGTTCTCGACTTATAGCGTCAGGGAGGAAAACCCGACTTATTTTTATTGATTTGAAATACCAATTTTGTTAATTATTATTTGAGATTTTGCTTAAGCGCAGACTCTTTTAAATATTTTAGAATAGTTTCTAACATAAGTGTAAAAACTTGATCGGAAGTAAAAGATTTTTCGTAATATAAATTATATAAGATATCTCGGCTTTTTTTTTTCTTATGCCCACAGTGGCACATTCACTAAATTTTGATTTGGTATTGTTGACTTTAACTCTTTTTATATAATTGCTAACCTAGGTGTATGGTAATAGATTTCATTTTAGCTAAACAAAAATTTTTGGTACACAGTCTAGTAGTAAGAAATACGTTTAAGGTCTTTGTTTTCAAAAGACTGAAACGTTGTACTAGTGCCAAACAATACGACTCAACGACAACCCTTTTGTTTCGTGTATTAAATAATGTGCCGGTGTTAAATTAAAAAAGGTAGGTAAGTAAAAGTCTATTTCCATGATTACAAAATATTGATTTATTATGCATTATTTAAATGAGTGTGATATAATGATAGTTGTGTTAATCTTTCAGGGAACTTTAGTTTTATGACAATGTATATATGTGTTTTTGTGAAGTTTTTAACGCCCTCCCCTATTTCTTTGTATTTGAATCGTTTTAATTAATTAACCAAAATATGTTTTCATAATAAAGCATCGACCATCTTGTTTACGTTGTTATTTTGGGTTTTATCTATGGTTTTGGGAAGTAGGCACTTACTTGACCTACTTTTGCTATAGCATTAGGTACGTACAGGTCCTTGCAGGTTATGCTTTGCTATAGAGTCTAAACTCTAAAGCAAAGCAAAACCGGCAATCTTCCACACACTAAAGATTTTTGATGATAACGGTAACTTTAAAGTTTATAGTGGTACCGCAATTGCCTCGAAAGTAAAACTCGGCGTCAACTAACTAGGCGCGGGCGGTGGGAGCCAACGTGAGCGTGCGTGAGTGCGCAGCAGCACTTGCCTCGTGGTCAGAGCTGCCATAAAGTGGACCTCCATGGACAGGCTGGCGTCGCCGTCGACGTGCTGCTGGCAGCGCGCCCAGTGACTATTAAATTTAAATTAAAACAAATGAATGCAAATGTAAATAAGGGAATTGGTTTATCAGACATTATGCGGTCCATGTATGAGTGTGGCGTGGCTTGCATATCTTATTATTACGTAACGTTGATTTCAGCCTTGCTTGGTCAGAGCAAAGCCGATCCCTCCCAAAGTGTCCCGACCCAACTAAAAGAAAAAAGAAAGAAAAATATTTATTTGTGACCCGCACATGAGACACGAGAAATAAGAATACAATTAAACAATAATAAAATAAAGACTCCGTGCGACACCAAAAGGGCTCCTATCTCAGCAAGTGCAGCGATATCCAGAAAAGGTAATAACGCTGCGCTATATTCTGATTCAACTAAATGTATCTAGTTGTTATAGTTATTCTATCTCCCTATGTAAGGAGAAATGTTTAACGAGTGTAAGCTTAGTTACTTAAAGTAAGTGTAACGTGTAACCTTTAAAATCCCAGATGAGAGGCTTTTTCGTATCTCATAGCAAATTCTTTCATTTGATACCCATATCATGGGGCTGCATAAGTATCCGTATATTTGCGAGTCATTATTGTATTTAAAATGATGCTACTTAGCTATGTAACTTCTACTATTTTAATTTATGGTTGCAAAATTAGACCCATATATACAGGTTGAGTTTTTCAAGTGAGCGTGAATGGCCAAATTCGAATGATTCTATGAGGAATACCGAAAAACACACAAAGGACTTATGTGCCAGATTTTGATGAAAACAAAAACTGGATCTTTGGATTTTTGATAAATCAATATTCCTAGGCAGGAATCGAACCAGATGATTTTAAAAGAAAAAACACACGCTGTATTATTACACCATACGATAGTGTCGCTAAGGCCTGCCTCTGCTCTTAGTTCTTCGTGAGCCAGTCTATTTTACTGGTCTCGCCGTCCATCTATCCTCTTTGAGCCTGGCTACGTGACCTGCCCCCTTCCATTTTCTTTGGAGCGAGGAGGTTAGAGCATCAGTAACATTGGTTCTCTTGCGAATTTCTATATGCCTCATGTCTTTCAGCTTTACGCCTAGGCAACTTCTCTCTCTTCTTATTTGTGTTGCCTGGATTTTGTTTCTGGTCTTACAATCGAATGTCCCAGTCTGACACCCGTAGTGTAATAGGTAATATTTCCGAATCCATTACTATTTATACCGACTACAAAATAGGTTTTTTTTTTTTATATAAATTATATTCTCGCGATTGACCACTATCTCACCTGATGATAAGCGATGATGTGGTCGACGGTCTTAGTAGGTAGTGGATGCTGCGATTTGAAAACTACCTTGTGGCACCAGTACTTGTTCCAGGTAATCGCAATTCATCTGTTCACTTCTTCTAAATTTCGTTCTTTGCTGAAAGATATTTGTTTGCCTATATAAACATACTTTTGGACAAACTCGAGAGGTGTGTTCCACCAGGATGGATGTCATTAGGTGATTAGTAGTAACTTTTGTTTTGTCGTGTTGTCCAGTGTCATTTCCAATCCAACTTTTTTTGCTGGCTCGGTGTAAGTCGTTTATCATAATATTTAATTGTTGTGGGTTTTCCGAGAATAGGAGAAAGTCATCCGCGCAAAAAATAAAAGCCTTTTTAGGGTTCCGTAGCCAAATGGCAAAATACGGAACCCTTATAGATTCGTCATGTCTGTCTGTCTGTCTGTCTGTCTGTCTGTCTGTCTGTCTGTCTGTCTGTCTGTCCGTCCGTATGTCACAGCCACTTTATTCCGAAACTATAAGACCTATGCTGTTGAAACTTGGTAAGTAGATGTATTCTGTAAACCGCATTAAGATTTTCACACAAAAATAAAAATAAAGCAATAAATTTTGGGGGTTCCCATACTTGAAACTAAAACTAAAAATTTTTTTTTTCATCAGACCCACACGTGTGGGGTATCTATGGATAGGTCTTCAAAAATGATATTGAGGTTTCTAATATCATTTTTTTCTAAACTGAATAGTTTGCGCGAGAGACTCTGCCAAAGTGGTAAAATGTGTGTCCCCCCCCCCTGTAACTTCTAAAATAAGAGAATGATAAAACTAAAAAAAATATATGATGTACATTACTATGTAAACTACCAGCGAAAATTGGTTTGAACGAGATCTAGTAAGTAGTTTTTTTTTATTCGTCTAAAATCGTAAACCGCAATTTACCAAGTACGGAACCCTTCGTGCGCGAGTCCGACTCGCACTTGGCCGGTTTTTTAATGTAGGTGTGTAGTGAGTGGCCAATTCTACGATGTGGCTACGTCAAGAGGACAGCTCCAGTCGCCGGGCCGCCAGGCCGCATCTAGTCTCTCCGTGAGGCCATAGTGGAGCGTTTGAACCTGTCCTTGCAGGCAGTCTCCGAATGGGGTAATGCCAATCTGTTCAGGTTTAATGCTACTAAAACCCAGGCGAGTCTTTTCTCCGCTAAAAATACACAATTTCACCCGGCTCCAACTTTCCGTGATGTTACCGTGCCAATAACGTACCATCTTGAGCTTCTTGGTGTTAAGTTCGTCATCGACTCTCAATTTTGGGCCATACCTACATTGAGGCAAAGGCCAAGATGGCTGCCAAAAAGTTGGGGATCCTTATGAAAGTGAGGAGGTACTTCACGCTGGAACAGCTGCTCAACTTGTATCAAGCGCAAGTTCGATCATGCATAGAGTACTGCTCTCATCTCTGGGACGGATCTGCCAAATACCAATTTGATGCACTAGAGTCGATAGAAAAACGGGCCAAGAGGCTCATAGGCAATGAGAAACTGGTCGAGTCAAGGCTCCAGAGCCTTGAACATCGTCGCCGAGTTGCCAGCTTGACGGTTTTTTATCGGTTGCATGTCGGAGAGTGTGTGATGGAATTGCATAATCTAATTCCACCCAGCCCGTTTCATCATCGGACTATCGGAGACGTATGGCGATGCTTCATCGGTACGTGGTGCATATCCCACCCATAGGCACAAAACGTTTTTGGGACACTTTTATTATGCGTACAGCTAAGGAGTGGCATTCCCTGCCGGAGTCTGTGTTGCCCGATTGTTACAATCTAGGGGTCTTTAAGTCAAGAGTGAATAGCTTTTTCTAGGCAAGCGTGCTTCACCGTCGACCACATCAGCACTTACCATCAGGTGAGATAGTGGTCAAGCGCAAGCCTATAGACGATAAAAAAAACAATTCATAAAATCAAAAACCCGACTGCTTAAAAAGCGAACTAAAAAGTCGTAAACAAGGAAAAAATCATGCTGTGCAGTCGGAGGATACAATGACATATTCGCGGGCTGGCTGACCAAAATCTGGTGTATCCTCCGCCTGCACAGCATGATTTTTTCCTTGTTTACGACTTATTAGTTCGCTTTTGAAGCAGTCGGGTTTTTTGATTTTATGAATTAAGTTTTTTTTATTTATAACTTTGTAGTTAGTTTTTTTTTTCGAATTTTTCGAATATAAGTGTTATATATTTTTGAAATCACCTATTAAACCCTTTATTTTGATACCCCACACGATAAGTTTGGAAGAAAAAAATAAATTTGGGCCCCCACAATATGGCACCCAAAATCCGCCATTTAAATATTGTCCAATTTTAATGTATGACACTTGCGGGGTTAAGACCCATCGAATGATGTATGTATCATCAAAATCGGCCAACGCGTTTGGTCTCTGGAACGCCATATAGGAACAAACATACATACATACATACATACTTACATACATACTTACATACATACTTACATACATACTTACAAACATACTTACATACATACTTACATACATACATACATAGACTGATAAACACATTACCCTCTTTCGGCAGTCGGGTAAAAAACAGCTATCACCTGGCTACCTCACTGTTCTTTGTTATTTATTCTATTTGGGTTAGGCGCAGCATGTCTTCTTATGCCTGCAGCAGCTGGTAAACCGAGCCGACTGCAAACCCGAGAGATGTGTGTGCTCGTTTACACAGAGTGGTAATGTGGTCATTCAAAGTCAGCCCGGTGTCCAGCATTACACCGAGATCGCGGATTGTTGTGACGCCCTCCAGCAGATTGCCCGACACTCTGTACGTATACACATGCGGGGAGCGCTGGCGAGACAATGTAGTGGTCTTACACTTCATCTTCATCAGCATCATATCAGCCGAAAGACGTCCACAGCTAGACATAGACCTCCCCCAAGCGTCGCCACTTTGACAGGTCCCGTGCGTCTTGCAACCAGCGGATCCCCGCAACCTTCACCAGGTTTACACAAAAAATTTAAAGAAATACTTTTAGATGTCAATAACAAAAAAAAAATAGGTACCAACGACACCGAATTCCGAATAGAAAGTTATTTTTCGTTTTGTAGTGTTTTGTTTAGAAAGTCGGTATAGCTTTATTCTTAAAAAGTTTTTATTTTTATTTTTGTTTTGGTACCTTATATTACCACGAAAATCATTTCTAGCCAAAAAAAAAACAATACATAACTCATAACACTTCTATCAAGCCTAAACACGACTGAGATACATTGTTTTATTACGGAGTTCCGGTGCCTGCCTTCCGACTTCATCACCAGAGCAGTTCGATGGTACCATTTTCATTACAACTATTTATTTAAATTTGCTTCATCAACACAGTAATTTAACTATTCGGATATCTTATACCCAAAACATTCTTAACATGGAGAAGTTCCAGTGGCCATCTGTGGTCTTCTTCATCAGTTCCACTTCACTAAATGATACTTTCTGAATGCATATGATGCCCATGTTCGCTATAGTTATGCCTATAAAATTTGAGAAGTGCCCTTGGTCTCAATGGGATTCCCTCATCAGATTCTGACTTGGTGACAAAAGTGCCGCCTCGAGAGATACTCTTTCAAACAAAAGAAAATTTTTCAAAATCGGTCATATTAACCGAGTAATCGGTGAGAAAAACAAAAAAAAAACAGAAGTCGAGCAAAGAAGCTCCTCCTTTTTGGCAAGTCGGTTAAAAATCCCATTTTCTTAGTACGCATTATTGTGCAACTACGGAACGTGGCCAGAGTCCCGACACGCACTTGTCCGGTTCTTTAAAGGTCCGCGCCCACTCGACCCGAACAATAATAATACCTCGTATCGATATTTCTGTTTTGATAAGCGTAAAAACCTTGATGTGTAATCAGACAGAAAAGTGAAGATTTAACGCTTGCATCACCGAGAGTGTAAAATTTAAATAATATATGGATAAATAAGTCTATAATTAAACAAGTAAGTTGGTAAGTAAATTTCCTTTTTTAATATAGGTAGTATACGCATTGTACTTTGTAGTAAAAATCACAGATATGATAAGTATATTTTACAATCTTATAGCTAGTGGCACGGTGGTATTTATTTAATTAGTCTTTATACGTGATTGTTATTATTAGGTTAACAAGTAGGTAAGTACTCACTTTATAAATATATAAAAAAGATAGACTAAATCAACTTTAATAAAAATTAACACTAAGGTATCTTAAAGAATTATGTATTCTTTAAGATAGGTACCTTAGTGTTAATTTTAGATAGGAACAACACAATTAAAAAACATTCAAGTTTTCAGCAATACAAAACCAGCAATTAAAAAAAAAACAATTATTGTTTCGGTACAACATATTAAATATTTAACAATATAACATAATAAATAACGAGAGGGATTATTGCAGTTTTATTTTTATTGTTGAATTGTATATTTTATAAGTTAGGTGTGTATAACATTATTTATTCTGTGGTAAACGTCGTCTTGGAATACTGAAAGATGTCGTAAGTACTTATTAGTGTGAAGTAAATAAAATAAAAATAAATATTTAAATGCTCCTCATCCGCATCATGCCCATAAGTGATAAGATATTATTATCAGTGCCCATACCATGGCATGGAAACCGAGTGGCATACAAGTTGTGCTCTCCGGTGCCACTTTCAGACTGCTCCTTGTATGAACGATCTGTAAAAATCCCATTCATTAATCTAGTATTTTTAAACTCTCGTAGTAGTCTTAAACTTGAGATAACAAGGAAGTTGTTTGGTACAAATGAGATGTTAAATAAGATGACAGATTCGAGTCGCGCCTGCGCTAGCAGTGGTTGCTGATAGGGATTCAGATGCGCCCCCTTTGCGGGAGCTGGGGGCGCTCGTGGGGCGCCGGGCGGGGCGGTGCGTGCGCTGGCGCCGCAGTCCGTCCGCGACGCCGCTCCGCTCCGCACGTGCGACACCGCCATTCGCCACTCGACACACGACGCACGCCACATGCCGACTGACGGTCAGTAGCGCGGTGCGAGCCGCAAATTTTGTGTATTATATTATGAATTTAAAAATAACTTACTCGCGACGCAATACACCGCGCGCCCCCCCACCCGCGCGCCGCCGCGCTCTTCTGGCGGCCCGGTCGCGCCGGGGGCCTGCTGTTGGCGCTCGCCTGCTGCTGCACTCCCGGCGCGCCGGCCCTTCCCAGCCCGGCCCGGCCCGGCCCGCTATCTGTAACAGGAAGGAAGATAATGTTATTGACTAATAATACGTTCAATTACCTACCGACTTCTATTTGGGACACTTAATTTCGAAAGTACATTTTGTGCCAATACATCTACAATCTGCACGGCAAAAACGAGGATAGGACGTATTTATTCGTTGCTTAGAATGTTTTTGATAAAAGTACCAAACATACTCGTAGATAGGATGCAAAGCTGGTAGGTACTTGTACTATTATTTATTCTCTGTAGCTACGGCAATGATAACGATTTTCGTTGAAGTCTCTTGTACTGGCCGCGCCGCGCCGCCGCACCGCCGCCGCCGGCCCGCGCACTTCCCGTTCGGTCGTTGTTCTACTATGAAATATTTATAATTCAATTACTAAAATCACCATATTCTGTATCACAATACATTGGTCAATAGATGTGAAATAATTAACATGGTAATAAGTATTGACTACTAAGTTGGTGAACGCTAGCGACGTCGCGCTCGCGCCGGACAGCCGGCCTCAATGTCCGAGCTCCATTGCAACTGGTAACTATTTGTGTACAACATGTAGACGCAGTGTACTCAAGTCCAGGCCAATCGCTGGGAGGCAGTGCAGAGTCATCTCATCACACTTGGAACTTGTCAGTGCTTCGTAAGAATAGAACAGAAAATAATTATATTTTGCAAATACCCATATTTGCAAAATATCATTCATTTCTCTAGTACAATACACAATAATTGCTATGATTATATCAAAGCTCAGCCAAGCTCATGGTGGACATCCCACCCATACGCACAAAGCGTTTTGCTAATACTTTCATTGTGCGCACAGTTAAGGCGGTACCCCGAGCAAAACGCCGCGCAAGCCGTTTTTTGTGCTGTTTTTAGGAGCTATCTACTCGTTATTTAAAAAGAAATATCAATTAATAAAAATACATTAAATTTCTACATAATATTGATTCTAAAATGGTAGATTTAGTTTTTTTTAAATGTTGTATATATTTCACTAATCTACTTCCAAAAAAACATAAAAATGAGAAATAATTATTGATATTATGCATCTCCTCGTAAAGTGTTCATTGATTATTTTTTGTACTAACACTAATGGATAGACAATTTAATAACGAACATTTTTGTAGAATTATTTTTTTCAAAAGACCAAAATTCGATTTTATAAAGATTTTATTCAAAAATCTGGGCGTATTCACTACTGTAACTCATGCGCCAACAGTGCCGCTAGACCAATAGGAACGCTCATATCTCATGCCGATTTTTTGGTCAGGGTACCGTCTTAAGGAGTGGAATTCCCTTCCGGAGTCTTTGTTCCCTGATTGATAGCTACAACCTTGGGGTCTTTAAGTCAAGAGTGAATAGGTTACTTCTAGGCAAGCGTGCTTCACCGTCGACCACATCATCGCTTACCATCAGGCGAGATAGTGGTAAAAAGAAATAATAAATAAAAATATTTTACCATTCGGCATGCAACCATTATACATTATTTATGCAACATCACCTTACATTTTTAAACCAGGTCAATTAATAAATTATCATTATCATCACAATTATAATTCAATAGATCAATTAATAAATTATTATTACAATTATAATTCAATACCAATTAATAAATGATCATTATCATCACAAATATAATTCAATAGACCAAGTAATAAATTACAATTATTATCACAATTATAATTCAATAGATCAATTCATAAATTTTCATTTTCATCTAAATTATAATTCAATAGATCAATTAATCAACAAATATGTTTCCTTTTTTAATTAATACATAATTAGTTTTTTGGTGTCATGAACAGTACTCGCCAAAGTTCTTGGCCGCCCTGATGTTGTCTATCTGATGCGCAAGCCACGGCGCGGTACTGTTTTTGTATGCTACTGCGCAGTGTAGGCAACTTCAGGGCAGCCAAGAAGTATGACGAGTGCTGACACTAGTGGTAGCAGCGCAGTAGATACGATGATCACTGGCTGTGGTGACGCGGGTCACTGGTGGCACAAAATAGTAAGTATACAGAAGGGCCACTCCCGGCGTTTAGAAAATTGACAGCTAAACTTGCCAGATTCACTAGGGTTGCTACTATATTGATTCCGAATTAAAAAAAAAGAGTAGGTTACCCAAGTTACAAACATAAATACTTAGATTCGTCTAAACATACATCATATCATGCTTACATGCCTTAGAGGGTAGACAGGGCATCAAACATCCATTTAATATCACGAAACATTTAATATTACGCCACATACGATGAATATTGGAGAGTAAAAAGACGTAGTATAATAATAGTGTAATAATGATCCCACTTAAAAAAATAAATTGTAAAAAGCTCCAAGCTCGACAAAAATATAAATGTGACAAAACAGGTACCTAATAAAATCAAAAAACCAAAGATGATCTTAAACAAGAAGAAAATTATGCTGTGCAGTCGGAGGAAACATATTTGTATGCTGTATGACTTGAACCTTATTATTATGACAAGTTCCCAATTTCATCTATGGGCTTAAAATAATTTATTATAATCCTAGATAATGAATTTCTAATTTGTCATCTTGAAAGATTAATGACCTTTATAACTTAAAAATAATTGAAAGAAAGAATTAAAAACAAAAAAATAAATTCGGTCTGTAACAAATAATAAAGGTAACCCATACAATGCAACCAACCTCGTTACAGTACTTAATGTATGAATGACGTGACAAACGCCTGCACAAAGCAATCATGACAGCCGCGACTGAGCTCGGTCCAATATTGCCCAATATTCCCTGTAAAACCGAAATGTCAAAGTGAGAGTGGCCCCTCTGTCTCGGCGCGCCGCCGCTTCCGTACTTTGTGCTGGTGGCTGGTGCAGCGCGCACAGGGCACGGGGCGCAGGGCACGGCGTCCGCCCGCGCCGTAGAGGCAGCTCCAGCCTCCCCACTGCAGCGGGACCAGCCTGTCGCGCGGTGACACTCGCACAATATTTAAGGTCCAGTCCGCCTTCGTGACATACAATAGCTACCTAGGTAATATTGTATATTTCTGAAAACCTTAAATAATAGTCCTCGAAAACTCCAAACCGAATTTCAATCTCAGCGGAGACTAGTCATCACTCATCCAGGCGCGGCGGCGCGGCGGCGCGGGAGCGTGTGTGCGTGTGCGCCACCACAGGTGTTCAATTCAACACGACCGGACAGAGAGCAGGCGGGTGACATAAGCTATTAGAACAAGGTTATTTTGAGTGTGCGTAAGGGACACATGTATATGACTTGTATACATCTGTCCCTTTTTCACAGTCAAACTATGATATTTTTGGACACGTCAGGGTACGGGAGCAGGTATAGGACAAACGGCTTATCTCCCTTCCGAGGCGGGGGACCACACCGACAACTGCCGTACTCCGCGCTACTGAGAAATATCCGATGAAAAAATCCAATAACACTTTGTCCGACCTGCAAATCGAATCCGGGACTGTCCGGGAGCTCACACAGCACGCTCGCAGGCGCTTGCCACAGCGAGAACAACTTATCAACAGCTTATAAATGAAGTACATATAAGTTAACAAATAAAAGATCTTAAAAAAAAGATCTTTATTAATACCTATACTCTGATTTTTTTATTTCGTAGACTAAACTGACATTTGGGGGGTTGTCACTTCATCGTTACATAACAATAGTGTCGCATCCTGACTATCCTGCTGAGTGGTCGAAAGTTTATCGAAAATCGAAGTAGAACGGAAATGGAACTGTTTCATGGCCAAAAAAAAAACATTTTCTGAAAAGATAGCGGTCCTTATTTATTTACATATGCTTTTTTTTCTACTCTTTTATGTCAGGCTTCATTTTATCGATCGCATTTAAGTTATTGTTGATTTCATATTGAACACGATAAAAGTTTATGTACTATGTGATGAATGGAAACGTAATAAAAATAAAATTTCATAAAATAAATACTAATAAAAATAATAATAATTTCAATCATAAAATATTGATTTACTCCAATAAGTAAAATTAAATTGAGAGAAGTCATGTCACATCGATTCGATGAATCACTTATGATTGAGACTTAACTACAACACTATGCTCCGCACGTGCAACATTAAAAAAAAGGTCATTGGCAGCTGTCAGTTTAGTCTACAAAATTAAACATCACAGTATAATATTATAAAAGATATTAAATTCCCTCGACATATTTTTATTTCATGCTACATAATGTATCTAGTAGTAGACACGCTTCGACAATCAATTAAATACGTAATTATGACACGATCTCTTGCAAAAACACTCCGATTCAGACAGTAATAAAATTATTAATTAAAACATCATGTTTTATACCAAGCTTTTTTCGTATTCTTCTCAGCAAACCCTTTCATTTGATACCAATATCATGGCAGTGCACAAAAAATAACTAGTCCGCTATCTTGGGCCGTCCGCCATATTGGATTTAGAATGACGTCACTTAGCTAACCATGCATTGACATCCAAACTAAACGTGTATACAAAATTTAATCTTAATCGGTGAAGGATAACTGCTTTAAAATTCAGTTGCAAAATTTGACCCGAACACATTTACATACATACATTCATCGTAGGTTAAATAAAAGATTGTAAAATTGGGCGTTTTACCGTTTGAGTTTTGAACGGCTGAATTGATTGTTATCAAACATAGCTAAGAACATTTTCGATAAAATCACCTTCAAACAAAAAATAAACCGACTTCTAAAGCAAAACTCTACAAAGCGAAAAATTACTTTGTTTTCCGAAGTCTGTAAGTCCTTTGTACCTATTGATTTTCGTTTTTCGACACCGACTTCGGAAAACAAAGTTATGAGAACTCAAAAGAAATGAGAACCTCCTCCTTTTTGGGAAGACGGTTAAAAAACGAAACCAAAATCGGTTCATCCGTTTAGGAGCTATGATGCCACATATACGTGGGACACTCAGAAAGTTTTGCGAAACTAAAAAAAATTGTTCTATACGTACATATATTTTTATTAAATCTTTTCAAAGTACTTTCCACCAGCCTCTATACAAAGATTCATGCGCCTAAACCAGTTTTCAAAACACTTTTTCCAGTCCGCCGCAGACACCTCGTTTACAGCCTGCTCGAACGCAGCCAGCGCATCTTCCGGCGACGAAAATTGTATCCCTTTGAGCTGATTTTTTATTTTTGGGAATAAAAAGAAGTCACACGGTGCTAGATCAGGGCTGTAAGGAGGGTGACCCAGGAGTTTGACTGGCGTGCTGTCCAGGAAGTCCCTCGTTTTGAGTGCGGTGTGCGCAGGTGCATTGTCGTGGTGGAGCAGTAGCCCGCGGAGCCCTGTGTTTGGTCGCTTGTTGCTTATAACAGAGAAAACTTCTGGCAAACATTTGGTAGTATACCATTCGGCATTAATGCTTCTTTGATCCCGTAAGGGAATTGATACCAAGTGGCCAGTCAAATTAAAAAAGCTAGCGATCAAAATCTTACCCCCGCTTCTAGATCGCTTCACTTTGGTAGGCGTTGGCTCATTTTGAAACACCCAAACAGTCGACTGGCGCTTGGTTTCTGGGTCGTATTGATAAATCCAGGACTCATCACCTGTAACGATGTCGTAAACACGCCGAGACGAGCCTGCTTCAAATTTGTTAAGCATATCACGGCACCATTCCACCCGGGCCTGCTTCTGAGCATCGGTGAGGTTGTGCGGCACCCAGCGTGATACTATCCTCCTCACGCGAAGATGGCTGTGTAGAATCTCGTGAACGCTTCCCGATCCAATCTTCAATATGTGTTGAATCTCCTGATATGTAATTCGCCTATTGTCTTGGATAAAATTTTTCACTGCTAGCACGTTTTCTTCGGTAACAGCCGTCAAAGGGCGACCGCTTCTTTCGTCATCCCCCAAAGTTGGTCGACCGCGCTTGAATTCGTTATACCAACGATACACGGTTGCCTTGGAAGGGCCTTCATCCATGAATGCCATTTGAAGTCTATCGTACGATTCATCCGGTTTCAGGCGACACTTGAAATCGTATAAAATCATAGCTCTAAAATGTTCCCGGCGCAGATCCATATTTCAGTGAGACACAATACTTTGAATTAACTCGCAAAAAATGTGGAGGGAAATTTTGAAATTGGAACTTACTTATTTTTACTTATAAATAATCATATTTTCGAAAAACATTATAACAACAATGATGTATGCAAGGAATATGATTTGGATCCATTCACAATCAGTGTGAATTCGGCCAGAAGGTGCTTAAGCCTCAAATTTTTCAAGTAGCATTAGGTTAAATTGTTTGTTTCTGTTTTTAGTCATATAATTGTTAACTAAGTATTTGTTTGTTATTTTAATGAAAGCGGTAAGTTTTTTTTTTTTGTTTTTGTGCTCACACCATAAATTACTATTATAAGACTATACGTGAGGATTTGTAATTGGCTTTCTGTTTACTATGGTTTCCTTGTTTACCTGTATTTATTAGCTGTAAGTCCTCCATGTACTAAAATAAATAAATAAATAAATAAATAAATAAATAAATAAATAAATAACTGGCCAGTCTCCCATATATAAAAACATTTTTTTCGCAATACTTTCTGAGGGGCCTGGTAAATACAAAGGTACACATGTCAAACTTGTAACCCTCTTTTTTCCGTCGGGGGTTAAAAATAGAATACTAACAGTGAAAACAGAACAAACGAGTTATAACAATTTTAAACAAAATATAATTATATGTGTCTCTCTCGCGAAAACACCGTTTACTATGGCGTGACGGACTTGCTTTGACGTCAGACAGAGTCTACGTCGGACTTCTCTTTCTAATAAAGTTAAGGATATTTAAAAAAATATTTAGAAAATAAAAATATATTATTTCCTATGGGTTTGCGGCTTGGATTCGTCACTGACCCATATTTAGACGTAACCATGAAAGTCTCCGCTGCAGCTCAGCTCAACATGCGCAACATGCTAGGTGTCCGCGTCGTGTACCTGCACAGTTATTGTTCGATTCATAAAGTTAGAATGTAATCGTGTTAATATAAAAGTTTATAAACCGACGGGATAAGATTTTTCATCATTTTGTATCCTTCTTTTTCTCCCCTAAGGGGCATGCCACATTTTCGGTTCATAACAAAGAGGTAGATTTGTGTCGGTGCAGCGCAAATAATATGGGCGAGCGCGGGTGTGGCCATGCGGCGATGCGGACTGCGTCGGAGGTGTCGCTGTCGCACCAAGCGAGTTAATGTTATTCGATCTCGTCGGGTCCACGCGCGCGGCGCCCTCGCCGCTCTACCAGATTAGCATGCGACGACTGCTGTGTTTATAGGTACTTATCTATGCCATATCGTTTCCTTGTGCATATTATTACTGGTTAAACATTTTATTCAAATATCAATTCCTATTTATATATTCGGAAACTAGTTTTAATGTGAGACAAAACGCCGTCCTTTCCCACTCGGCAATCTATGTATAGGATTTTATCGTTAACTTAAAACGTATTAGAACTAGGGCAATTAGGGCATGCTATGATGCAAAATTGAGTTCTATTGTACTATCCGAATATGTGGCCACGTTTAAAGCGGCATCAGTAGCGTTCATCAAATCCTCCAAAATGTAGGTGTATGGGCATTTGGAGCACTCTAACAAGTGGGTCATGCTCTGGACGGGGGCACCGCACTCACATTTTGTATCAGACGGGTCTGTCAAAAAGCTGAAATGTAGATAAGCTACCTGCAGGGCACCAACTTCCATGGCCCACCTGGAAATCTCTAAACCGACTCCGATGGCAAGTGGGTCGTTGTAGGCACAACTTAGTAAGATGGGGATATCTCAATGACCCGCAGTGCGATTGCGGAGCTACGTCCCATGCACCCTGAAAGATTTTAGATTTTTGTGAGGCAAATGAAAAGGCCTGTTGACGTGGCTAAATTCTGGTCAAAACATATTTAATTTTGGAATCATCGCTACGAAGAATAATAAGTTGCCAAAAACCTCTCGTGTAGTCCTTAACAAGTCTCACGAGTCGCGGTGAATGACTTAGGATAATCATCATCATCACTGCAGCCGAAACAACATAGGCCTGCCCCAAGCATCGCCACATTGACCGGTACCGTGCGACTCGCTTCCAGCGGACTCCCGGCACCCTCACCAGGTTATCTGTCCAACTAGATGGAGGCATTCTAACGCAGCGTCTTCCGGTTCGCGGTCGCTACTCCAGCAGCCTCCGCCATTGGGTTGCAGAACTTTTCGGCCCCAAGGATCATCCGTTCTACGCGCAATAAGCCCTGCTCACTGCCACTTAAGTTTTGTATTTCTTCGGGCTATGTCGGTAACTTTGGTTCTTCTGCGGATATCCTCATTTCTGCTTCGATTAGGCAAGGAAACTCCGATCATATCCTTCTCCATTGCCCTTTGGGTGACTATAAGCCATCTAATGAGGCTAATTGTGAGCGACCATGTCTTAGTACCATAGGACATTACTGGCAACACACACTGGTCATAGACTTACGTCATGAGACACTGGTTGATTGGATGAGAAGATACTTCGCATCTCTGCGCAACTTCCCGAACGTTGCCCAGCCGTGACGCTGAAAAATTCGTAGATTGCCTCTAGTCTAGATAAATACGTAGGTCACAGACTTTTTTAAAAGCTTAATCACATTTTTTTTTAAAGCCGATTCTGACTGCGTGTAGCGGCTAGATTAGTCTCGAACCTAGTCCTTAATCCGAAGTAAAATTTATGTGAAGTGAAAGCGCCGACCAACGCGAATTTCGCGTTGTAGCCGGTTTTTAAGTTGCCACATAATAAACCGGCCACAACGCGTTATGGTAAATATAAACCGGCAACAACGCATATTTGTGTTGTGGCGTTCAATTTGCGTTTTCGATCTTTGTGCCTGGCGGCTTCACCACCACGGTCGCTCAAGTTAAAACACTTAGGTAGGTACCGTTCGTAGCTATTTTTCGCTTATAGTTAATTAAGTTATTTGTACATTGTATTTAGTTTTATATTTATATTTGGTCGGACGTATAGTGTATAGTGTGTCGTCACGTTTCAGAGACAGACGGGAGCGCAGGCGCGGGCGCAGCCGCGTGGTTGCGGCGCTGGTGGCGCGCGTTGCTGGCCGAGCTGCTGGCCACGGCGCTGCTGGTGTGGCTGGGCGTGGCCGCCATGATGCCGGTGCGCGGCCCCGAGCACGTCATGCTAGCGCACCCTGCCATGGCGTTCGGCTTCGTAGTGATCGGCAACGCGTGTGCCTTCGGGGCGGCGTCGGGCGCGCACATGAACCCGGCCGTCACGCTGGCGGCTCTGCTGTACGGCCGCCTAGGCGCGGCGCCAGCGCTCGGTTACTTCCTGGCGCAGATGCTGGGTGCGATGGTGGGCTTCGGCGCACTGCTGGCCACCACGCCGGCGGCGGCAGGGGCGGCGCCCGCGGGCTGCACGCTGCCGGCGCCGGGCGTGTCGGCGCTGAGCGCGGCTCTGCTGGAAGCGGCGCTGACGGGCGTGCTGGTGCTGGCGTGCTGCGGCCTGTGGCGCGCGCACGATGACGCGCGCCCTGACCCCGCCGCGCCCATCAAGCTAGGGCTGGTGGTGGCGGGGCTGGTGTACGCGGGCGGCCACGCCACGGGCGCCAGCATTAACCCGGCACGCAGCTTCGCACCTGCGCTGCTGCATGGCCATTGGGAATACCAGTGGGTGAGTGCGACGTTCATGTGCTCATTATTAAGAGTACACGCCTAATAAACCAGAATAAACATAAAACTCTATCAGATAACAAGTCAAGTAGGACCATCCTACATAATATTGGGCGCACGGTTGGCGCAGTGGTTGAGCGATTGACTGCTGTGCTGCGTGTCGCGGGTTCGATTCCCGCACGAAACAAATATTTGTATGACCTACAGATAGTTGTTCCGGCTCTGGGTGTTGTGTATGTGAGTTTATATGTTTGTAAACGCACCCACGATACAGGAAGAAATTCCTAGTGTGGGGCAACGTTTTTTAATTAGAATTAGAATAATATAAAAATAAGTTCAAAAACTAAAACCCGACAACTGAAAAATCACGCTCTAAAAAGTATGAAACTAGAAAATATAATAAATAAATAAATATTGACATCTGAAATTGTTATATAAAACTATTCGATATGTATCGGGTATTAAATAAACAATTTAGATAGTTGTGGCGAACACTATTAGAAAATAGCTTGCTTAAATCGTCACCTGAAATGGTTCTTGTTCGACATTTGTCCCGTGGGTTGGCGTGCTCGAGTCGGTGATCCGTGAAGGAACTTTGCGCAGATAGCCGTGGAAACAAAACTCGTAGCACTGTGTATCTTCAGGGGCAAAAATATTTTTTAAATGTTTTGGGTCTGCCATCAATCTTCGTAATCAGATGTATTCTCGGGCCAATGTCTTGTAGAGTGCTGCCTCCAGTAAGGACAGCTACTCTTCAGTACCACGTAGCTACCATCTGTTGTAGAGCTTCATTATGTGCCTTTTGAGACGGTTGGAGTAATTTTGGCATATCAAATTGGACTGCTAGTTTAATTGGGTCAAGAGAGACAGTCGCTGTTTATATTTCTCTGCAGTTGATCGAATTTATTTTTAACTGTGGTCATTTGTATAAGTTGGTATATTTCATTGCTTGTGATGAACCAGTGAGCGATGCTTCGTTTTCCGTATGATGTTCTGCAGACGCTGAAGCATCGAGATGATTGAATCACTAGCACTACCTCATAATTGTATGGCCATACATCCAAATAGACTTGAGGATAATTTTGTATACAAGTAGTTTATTGTCCGTGGACAATAATTTACTGTATCGAACAAGCAGCCATTCATTTGGGGGCCGAGTCACCCACATCCGTAGGAGTATACCCCTTTTTGATTCCCTACACGTGGTCCCCGGGTGGTGCAAATCAGGTGACATTAACTGGTGGTAGGCTTCGGCCGAAGGCTTGTGACAACCCACCGGGCAAAGACGTAGCGCCAAGCGGCCTAGCCGTGTTCCGGTACTAGCCAAGCGGCCTAGCTGTTCCACTGCAGGCTGACCAGCCTGACGTGGGCTGTTAGGGATGTATACAGGGTAGCGGGACGGGAGGGCCCGAAGGACATTTCGGGGGGGGCTCAGGCGTCCCCGCAGTCTCCAGACTAGTGTCCCAATTATGGCGTCTTTTCAGTGCGTGTCTGTAGGTTAGCAGCGTGGAACCTCGTCTCACTTCCTTCTCCTCTATAATTCCATTCACTCTTTTATTTATGTCATGCAAAGGAAAAGGAATATTGGAACTAAACAGTGGCTGCACCCCCTCCCCCACAAAGTGCACCTCACAATATTAGAGATCTGCACTCAAATATCACTGCAGTCCACTATCACGTGGAGGCTGAGAAACCAGCGCTCTTTTTCCTTACGGAGACGCAGATAGCGAATCCGTCAGACGTGTCCTCGTGAAAACGTGTCCGTACCTGTCTGACCTAGGGTTCACCCTGGAGCACAATTTTAGACCACGGGCGGGCATATGCATGTACGCCCGTGACGACATTTGCTATCGGCGTCTCCGTAACCTTGAGGACTCCAGATTCACAACGCTCTGGGCTCTGGTGGACATAGGTCTTGATAAAATTATCTACGCCTGTGTCTACCGTTCGCACAGCGGAGATCGGGCGACAACCAGGCTCAAAGAGTACATCAGTGAGGCGGCTGACGCGGCTCAGCAGCGGCACCCTTCAGCCCAATTAGTGTTACTGGGGGACTTTAATGCCCACCACCAAGAGTGGCTCTTCCCATGCCAATGCACTGATCATGCTGGACGGGAGATGCGTAAGCTTTCGCTAGCGCTAAACCTCACTCAGCTGGTCCAGGGGACAACGAGGGTACCGGATGTTGATTCGCACACAGCGAATTGCTTGGACCTTCTGCTGACAACAGATCCACATTGATACTCTGTATCGATAGCTTCACCTTTGGGTAGTTCCGACCACTAAGTAAAGTCTGTGTCCGTCTATTCCCCGCCCGATCCCAGCCCAAGAGGCACCCGGCGGGTTTGGCGGTACAAGTCAGCAGATTTGGATGGTATGCGATCTTTCTTCGCATGTGCAAGTATATTCTGTCAAGTCGAAGGGTACAATGGGAAAAGGTTCAATGCCGTAAAACAATCGGTAGAAGGTCATACGGTTTTATGGGACCGCAAATTTACGCAAAACTCAATAACCAACTCAAAATTCTGCAACTTAGTCAAATTAAATGCAAAATTACGGTTACCAAATGGCTTCTTACTCTGGACTATGATATGACCGAAAACGTAATCACTTAAAAAAATAAAAAGTAAGTTTGATAGGCAATAATACATATTGCTATTTATATATTTATTATTCTATATCACAAACTTCCACATAATCATATACATTCTCAGGTATAACAAATAGACACACTCGCAACACCAACACACACTATCACATATACACCATCACACATACATACACCACATTACACACAACATAGGTACATGCATAACTATACATACTTGGTTATATACTGTTTTCTTTTAGTTATATCTTTTTATTTTGTAATCCTTTTATTGCAAATTACAAGTAGATTAGATTTAATTGAGAAATTTATTGTATCGTTTTATATATTACCTATTACATGAACAGCAATTAATGTAAACGGAACGAGAGAGCCTGGATCTCACGACACAGGGAATCCTAGTGTGAGTGGAAGCAACGCATTTGAATGTAATTTCTTAACAATAAAATTATTCTTATTCTGAATTATTCATAAGCTATCCTTTGCAGCCTACATGCTTTTCTTCGACTGATCCATCAACGTGCGCGGCGTGACGGACGTGACGTGTTGCGTCAGGGAATGGGAATTCCGTTCTCTGAGACGTATCAATGTCTAGCGAAGACCGGCCATGGTTTGGTGCCGAATATAAGCGCGCCGACGCGCTTAAACATGGGGCGTACCTGGCTTGGGTCGACGCTCGATCGCGCAAGACAAGTGACGTGGGTCAGAAGAAGAAGGCCTTCAACAGGGCTGCCAAGTCCTGCAAGATGGTGTTGCGAAGGGTTCGGTTCGAATACATCGGCCGAATAGGGACCAAACTTGCTTCTTACCCAGCAGGTAATAAAGCGTTTTGGTCCCTGGCTAAGTCGGTCGAGTCCAACTTCTGCCGACCCTCATTACCACCACTGCTGAAACCCGACGGGTCGCTGGCCCACTCCGCTGAGGAGAAGGCAAATTGCGGAATCTTCACGTCTGAATCCTGGTGACGCGCGGCCCCCTCCTTCGCCTGATGGATGCGAGACGAGTATGTTGGACATTCGTATCCATCAAAAGGACGTCCGTAGGGTGCTGCCCAACCTCGACGTCACGTCACGTCTGATGAGCAAACGCATACGAGAAGTGAACCATAATCCTTCAAAATAATTTTCGTTACTTTGAGTACGGATTGAGTGAGGGGCTGGAGCCCGGTGGGTTCCCGCATTGTCGAGGCGGGAGGGCTCAGTAGCCGTGGCTTGGACAACCACGGTTCTGCAGTGTCGTAGATTCGTTTTATTGCATAAGTTCTTGATGTTCTCGAAGTAAGTTTGAGTATGACGTGTCCCTACCCAATAGTTTGTTAGGTTGTAGTACATCATTAGTATCCATTCATCGTGCACTGCTTGCATTTTGCCGACGGTGTCATAGTATACGGGCCGCTCGCGTTCCAAACTTGTAATCTGAGTGGTCGACGCTGGCGCTCCGCGCTCCCTTCCATGGCGGTGTAAGATCCCTTAACAAATGTAAACAATGATAACATTGTTATTAGTAAAGTTGAGATAGGATTTTTTGACTTCTTCCGCCGTTCGGTTTTCGAATTCTGTGGAGGCTTATTTTTCATTTCGTTTTCTTTGGTGTACTCAGTTTCAGAGTTCAACAGTAATGGCCACAGTTTTGTTATTGGGCGCTTTATGATGCCTGCTTGAGTTTTAACAGTAGTTACTCGAACATATCCATCAGATCCTGGATGAGTCTCCAGAATTTTCCCGGCGGTAGATTGTTTTCTTTCACCAGTACTACATCGCCTTCGTTGACGTTTCTAGAAGGCTTGTTCCACTTCCTACGTGTTTGTAGAGTGGTAAGATAATCGTTTGACCAGCTTTTCCAACATTGTTGAAACATATGCTCGGTAAGCTGCCAGCTACGGCGTAAATCAATGTTATTTACGTGAATGTAATCCGAGAGTGGCATGGACAATGTTGGGCTCCCTGTAGGGAAATGACCAGGAGTTAGGCAGTTGTAGAACTCATCTGGATCTTTAGTTAGCGGGCACAGAGGTCTTGAATTCATGCAGGCTTAAATTTTTGCTAAAATCGGTATGAACTCCTCGTATGTGAGTTTTTGGACCCCTAGTACTCGTCGCAGATGGTGCTTCATAGACTTGACGGCAGCTTCCCACAACCGCCAGCAGTTGGCCAGGCGGGGGCGTTGAAATGCCACTCCTCACTCCAATTTGGCCAGTTCGTTGAAGAGATCTGGTTTCAGTAGTTGTTTGAACTCTTCGAATTCTTGACGAAGCACTTTTGCAGCGCCGATAAAGTTTGTACCACAGTCAGTCGCTTCCTGCGTGTCCTGTCCAGGTTTTTGGCGCACGGTTGGCGCAGTGGTTGAGCGATTGACTGCTGCGCTGCGTGTCGCGGGTTCGATTCCCGCGCGGAACAAATATTTGTATGACCTATAGATAGTTGTTCCAGCTCTGGGTGTTGTGTATGTGAGTTTATATGTTTGTAAACACACCCACGATACAGGAACAAATTCCTACTGTGGGGCAAGGTTTTAAAAAAAAAAAGTCCCTTAGCATTATATTTATATTATTTAAATAAGAGTGCAGTAATGGTCCAGTGGTAACGGCCACGACTTACAAGTTGTAAGTGAAGACTTACAAGTAGAAATGTGACATCCACCAACCCGCCCTGGGTCCGCGTGGTGGATTACGTCCCATGCCCTGTCCGATAGAGGAGGCCTGCACGTGCAACCAAATTGGAGTCTAAGTGCGGCAAAGGAGGACCCCCTTTGCCGCACTTAGACTCTATCCTATCCTAAGCATTTATGTCTGAATATAAAAGTAAAATAACTAATTATAACATTCATGTCATTATGGCCCCGACCGCAAATGCTCGTGCTGTGCCGGTCATGGCTCTGGCCGGTCGGGCACTATGCACGGGGTAGTATCCTGAGCTGGTGCTGTGTGTTGCAGGTGTACTGGGCGGGCCCGCTGGGTGGCGCGGCGCTGGGCGCGCTGCTGCACCGCTGGGTGCTGTCTCCGGCGGCTCCACGCGCGCGCTCCGCTCGCCGCGTGTCGCACGACATCCCGCTCAACGACAAGCACGACGCGGTCTAGCGTCCACGTCCACCCGCCTTTCTTGCCTTTCTGTCGTACCTACTGATTGTTACGTTTTAAATAAAACATTTAAATCGAATTCAGTACCTAGTATTACATTTATTGCTCATATCAGATTTCCTTAATTATAGTTTTTGAAATATTTGTTGGTTGAATCGACAGAACATCAGTCGTCAGTTCACTCGCACTACGAAAATAGCACTTTCTACTACGAAGAGCTGTCCTTATCAAATTGTGACCTGGCACTCAACTTGATTACTCGACTGTGAGTAACCAGATACTTATATTAATTTTTATATTATAATTATAACTTGTGAGTGAAACCAGCTTATATAGCGGTCCTTTACTAAGACTCCGCCTGCTACCTGACCAACGGTACTTAGAGTGTAAGCTGTCAGCTGATTGTTAATTGCCGACGGCACTGACCAAAATAGGCCTACTTTAACATGTCGGCGCAGAAAACGACTCCTACCCATTCGTCGATATCGAATCGAAATTGAACTCAAATGCAACATTATTCCTCGGACCCCTCCCTGAATCGTATATCGCCTAATAATGAAGAATTCCCATCGCCCAAGGAAAATGTAACACAACGTAGCAAACGACCAAGGGACGAAGCTTCCTCACCCAATAAATTCACGGTTTTTAAAGACGAGATAAAAGACTTCATTAGCTCACTCGTCGGCGCCCAAAGTAAAGAGCTCGCATCCATATCCAACAAATTGCAGGAGCTAACCGAGTCTAATGCTAAGATTGACGCAACTGTCTCACTCTTAACTGCACAAAACGAGTACTGCGGCAAAATTGCAATCCTTGAAAATCAGTCTAAAAAAGACCGGCAGCCTAATTGTGTAAGTGAATTCGGCAAAGGAAACAATCTGTTTCTTGCCCAAAAACGACTTTTTGTATTGCGAAAAGACGTTTTTGGGAAAGCTGCGGGAGTACATTAGTTTATTGGAGGACAAAGTAGAAGGCCTCCAAAGGCAGTCACGCAAGACCTGCGTAGAAATTAAAAATGTCCTTAAAAAGCCCCAGGAAACCAGGGATGACTTGATACAAATGGTTGTAAATCTCTCAAAAACCGTTCATTTTGGTTTAAATGGATGTGATATAAGCGAAATTTTCTGCCTGAAACCCCGAGGAGAAGGTGAGATGAAACCTACAATCGTGGTGGAATTAAGGTCAGCAATACTGAGATCCGACCTCCTGAAAAAAGTGAAAGACTTCAACCTTCTAAACAGGACTCGACTACACGCTAACCATCTAGGCCTCACAAGCAACGAAGACACTCCTGTTTTTATAACTGAACAACTTACTCCTAAAGGGGCTCGTCTGTTTTTCTTGGCTCGAGACCTGAAAAAGGCTGGAAAATACAAGTACTGCCTCTTTGGGCAAGGTTTTAATCCGGAAAGATGACACGTCTTAAATTATCCATATACAACACGAAGCACAGTTGCAACAACTAATGCAAGAACAATGACTAACTATGGGTATATATATCTCAAAACTGTTTCTCCTACTTAAAACAGCTTACCTAAGCCCTACAACTAATTTGTTAAATAATATGTTAACTGTCTACTATATAACAAAACATGCACAGAAATCTACACACAAACTTATACACGTCTACACACTTATACACGTCTACACACAATGTTGCCTTTGTCAAGCTAGGTATGGGTGGTATGGGTTGCCTAGCTTGATAAAAATAATATCAAATGTCTACTATATATTGGAATTCTCACAGAAATCTACTTACAAACCCTTACATACCTACACACCTTTATACCACAATCACAACCACCAACTTTATATAAAAAAGAAAGAAAGAAAAATATTTATTTGTGACCCGCACAGGAGACACGAGAAAATAAGAATACACTTAAACAATAATACAATAAAAACCCTGTGCGAGACCAAAAAGGCTCCTATCTCAGCATGTGCAGCGATATCCAAAAAAGGTAATAACGCTGCGCTGATATTCTGATAGGGCCTACTGTTGGTGCCACGGACACACTAACAGAAACAGGACTTATATAATAAAATAAAATAAAAGAATATATAAATAACAAACAAAATAGAATGAAACACTGAATGTGGGTCAAAGTATGTGTAAGTATAATACAAATATATAAACGCGATGCTCAAAGCCAAATTACCACATTTACATCACTTGATCTCAGACAAAAAACATAAACACGCTCAGAATACAAACATATCAACATATTTACACGCCGTCTACAACCCCAGATACAATAGTTCTAAACCTACATTAGTAGAAAACCTATATTACTTAGATTCTAAATATACAATTTGTTTTCCCCTATACAAAATGTTGAATTCATCCGTGTGTACTTACACTTCTTAGAACCTGATCCGCTATTATTCATAACATCTAACTACCCTAGTTGCAATCCCGTGAATACTAACTTGACATGTTTAAATGGATAATTTCGATACACTAAAGGTAATTCATCAGATTAAACCATCAGAATCGAAAAAGTGTAACATACAAGAACTAAAATTAAACACGGGTAATTCTCCACACAATCTAATTATTTTAACACAAAACATTTGAAGTATATATAAAAATTTTGATGACTTGCAACTCACCCTATCACAAATAAAATATAAAGTAGATATTTTGATTCTCACAGAATGTTGGTTAAACCCTAAAAAAAACATACCACAATTAGTTAATTACACATCTTTCCAAACAAAACATCATATTAACCAAAGTGACGGGGTAGTTGTATACATCACAAATAAATTGTCAGTAAAATTTAAAGAACTAAACCTTGTAAATGCCACCGGCCTCGAGTTAAATATACCAAATTACACTATTTTGGGTATTTACCGTTCCCCATCATTTCTACATGCAGGTAAATTCATTACATCCCTTAACAATTATCTTGATAATATGCCTCCTAGTAAAAACGTTCTAATCTTAGGGGACATTAATATTGACTTAATTATTTCCCCTACTGAAACAAATAATGAAAGAAACAATAGACTAACCTACTTAAATATGCTATCTACGCATGGACTTTTACCATCTCACAACCTATATACCCACGAGGGGGAATGGATGCCTTGATCACTTGATCTTCTTGAGTCTTGTTCGTACATTTGTTCGAGTTAGCAACAATGAGTTATAAATGTCAGTCTAATAAAATAATTGACTCATTATTAATATAACCATTTAAGCAGTTGCCATGAAATTTGTAAAACAACCATAATCGTTACAAGTAAACAAACTTTGTGTTCATTCTCAGGAGACTGGTTTTCGCCATGGAGAATTATTACCTAAATCGGTACGATGCATCATTTGCGGACCGTCAAATTGTGGAAAAACTAATTTAATAATTGGTCTTCTTATACACGAGAATGGTTTAAGATTTCAAAATGTTTATGTTTATTCGAAAACCTTGCAACAACCTAAGTATATTTTTTTAGAATAAGTCTTGCAACGAGTACCAGGCATTTCATTTCAGAAATATCATTAAAATGAGCAAGTACTAAGTGTTGAGACCGCAAAACCGAATTCTGTAATTGTATTTGATGATGTTGCTTGTGAAAACCAAAGTAATATACGTGATTATTTTGATATGGGGAGACACAAGTTCATCGATTGTTTTTATCTAAATCAGACGTATAGTAAAATCCCTAAACAGTTAGTAAGAGACAACGCAAACCTAATCGTACTTTTTAAACAAGATGAAAGAAATATGAGACATGTTTATGAAGAACACGTCAACACTGACATGACATGGATTGTATTTCGTGAAATGTGTTCAAAAATATGGAGTATACCTTAAAATTATGTTCTATCTTTATGAATTACTCATAAAGATTGTTCAAAAAACAAAGGATGTTATAGAAGTAAATTTGACACGTTTGTAGTCTTTGACTATGAACACGAATACATATAGTATATAAGGCTATCACCTGTCTAACAATCCATACTAATATTATAAATGTGAAAGTAACTCTGTCTGTCTGTCTGTCTGTTACCTTTTCACGCTTAAACCGCTGCACCGATTTAGATGAAAATTGGTATGAAGATAGTTTGAAACCTGGGAAAGGACATAGGCTATATAGGTAGGGTAGGGTAGGGTAGGGTAGGGTAGGGTATGGTAGTGTAGGGTAGAGTATTGTAGGGTAGTGTAGGGTCGGGTAGGTTAGGGTAGGGTAGGGTAGGGTAGGGTAGGGTAGGGTAGGGTAGTGTAGGGTAGGGTAGGGTAGGGTAGTGTAGGGTAGGGTAGGGTAGTGTAGGGTAGTGTAGGGTCAGGTAGGGTAGGGTAGGGTAGGGTAAGGTAGGGTAGGGTAGGGTGGTGTAGGGTAGGGTAGGGTAGGGTAGGGTAGGGTAGGTTAGGGTAGGGTAGGGTAGGGTAGATAAATGTTTGGTCTTTTTATGGCAAAACAAAGTTTGCCGGGTCAGCTAGTATTATATATATTATATTGCTCTAAGTAAAGTGATGGCCTGAAACACAGGTTTGAAAGAACCTAAATCGGGCAAGTCCCTACCCAAAAATTGACATTCTTTTTTATAATAAGCTTGTAGTTGTAATAAAATATTTTAGAAATAGTCTACTTATAAGCTCTATTTATACAATTGTTTAAGAAACTAAATTACTGCACCTAATGTACACTTTTGTGAACGTCCTTACTTTTTAATATTTTTTTTTTCTAAATTTATTAAAAAGTAAATAAATTCTTATTCTTATTCTTAGTCTTATTATTCACCTTACGACGCTAAATCAATTACGACCTATTTACCAATATGGAAAAATCATTGAAACGACAAATTGTTGATGCGGCAGAAGCTGTAAAGATAAAAGTACGAAAAATGAGAGATGCCGAAATAAACAAGCACTGAAACATTGATGTATTAAAAAGAGGAAGATACGTTACGCGCTAACTTCGCGATCAGAAAACCTGGGCTCGGCGCACGACTACATGCACCGAAACTCACACATCTGTGTTTAGTTGTATCACCAGTCCCAAACCTACAGTTTCCGATAGACAAGGACAGAGATAGGAGACGGCGCTGTAGTGCAAGCGAAATCGCGTTAGCCGCCGAATGTTGTCCGAATGCTAAATGAATGAAATGACATTGCAATATGTGCGTATCGTGTCTCTCACGCATTTTTGTAATATCTATCTTGCTCTCACAAATATGGCGAAATTATTGTAATTTTGAACAAATTAACATTTGTGACTGTACTTACGAGTGGTAAGTGATCCCGTGTAACTTATTTTTCTTTCTGGTATTATTTAAACACTGTTTAGCTACACAAGAAGTCATTTTGATGCGTATTTATTTCAAAAAAAATATAAAATAAACTGAAATTATTGAGCTGTGGGATCAACCATGTGCCGTGCGCGACTGAGTGCCCGCTGCGGGCATTCACTTAGATTAGTAGGACCAAGCGCTGTAAGCAGTCCCGTATCTACCTCTTTATAATACATCAATGCACTGGAATCTGTTTTCAAACCTGTAACAGAACCATTTAACTTAATTGATAATGCTGCTTAGCTAAATTCCTCTCTTGCGTGTTAGTGATGATTTTGCTGATATTCCGTTTACTAACGAAACTTTGCAGAAAGAAGGAATTAGTAGCGCAGGAAGAAATGATAATAATGATGACGAAGACAAATATGAATCCAATATCAACAGTGACTCTTCTTATGAATCAGTAGTTGAAAGTAATCAAGCTTGTGATACGTCATCCTGGTCAGTATCTTCGGAAGCGTTGGTAGATATTCCATTTAGAGTAAGAAAAGACCGCGGGCAACTGATGTTAGGTTCTGCTTGCATAACGATCAACGATCAATACATCACCGTGGCTGAACGTAAATACCGAAATACACCTGGTTTAAAACAGTTGTTGCTTAAGAAAGATGTAGACTTAAGCTTGGTTACAGATAGTGATATGCAAAATTATAAGTTGATGATACTTGACACAAATGCACATCGTCGAGACTATGAGCCAAAGTAAACCAATAAAAAGTAATAAAGGACAAAAAAAAAAAAAAAAAAAAAAAAAAAAAAAATACCTTTATTTCCCAAAACAACAAACAACCTTGTACAATTTAACAAAGCCTCATAAATAGGCACGTAATAAGGTTGCAACCTTGCACAGTTCTTCCACATGTTTACAGTTAGGCACTTAATAAGTTTACAAGCTTGCACAGTTCTAAAAAGTTTGTAGGTAGGCACTAAAAGGTTGAAAATAAAACGGAACTGATTCATCCTGTTCCCCGTACTAGTTTATACTGTACTACGGTGGAACAGTTTGCCTCGCTCACCGCACAGGTACCTTTAGTGTTACACAAGTGATAGAAACATATTATTTTAGAAAAAAAAACATTTCGCAGACCAAACAAAGTACAGCAGATGTAAAATTTAGGGTAAACATAAAAAATAATGGAGTTTATTATTTCTGCCTTTGGAGGTAATTCTTAAAATTGACACAGTATACGTAAAATATTTAGATGCTCTGTTTGTTTACACAATATAGTTGTTTGCAATATAATTACTTAAAACTAATATAAAATAATGAAAAATGGGTTTTAGGCCGGCAATGATCACAACTATTATCTTAAAAAAAATGAATGAAATTGTGTGTGTGTGTTTGAGTGTGTGTGTGGGTGTGTGAGTGTGTGTTTGTGCTGTATTTGTTTGTGTATGTGAAGTATTAAGGCAACTCGGTTAAATATTGACTTTTAAAATTGATTCAGTAAGATCATAGTTCAGTGATTTTAAAAGTTTAAAGAGTTCAGTTTTAAAATCATGACTATTTAGATGGCGAACTTTTATGGTCTTTGATATCTTATTATAGATGTATGGTCCAAGGAAACTTATAAATCTTTGCGCAAAAGAAGTTTTACAGCGAGGCACGGAATATACAATATCTTGCCTTCTTCTCGTCGCAAAGTCGGGTTGATTTTTATGCTGACTTAATAATGTGGCCTTAATAAATAGCTGTCTTACTGTAAGGATTGATAGTTCTGAGTACAGCAATTGGGTGGGGTATCTAAATCTTTTGTGAGTCATTACTTTAAGAACTGCACGCTGCGCTCGTTCTAAACCAATAAGAACAGTCTTAGCAGCACCCCCCCATGCCGTAATAGCATAAGTTATAATAGACTGGCACAAGGAAAAATATACTAACAAGGATAAGTTTGGTGGACAAAAACTACGTATATTTTTAAAGATGTATATGAGTTTCCTGACTCTAGATGTGAGGGTTGAGATATGTTCTTTCCAGTTTAAATGCTGATCAATGATCACACCAAGGTATTTGATTGCAGATGTTTTGGAGAGTTCATGACAAGGGCAGTTCCCCGAGATATTACATGTGTGGGCCTTTAAATGAATAATGTTAGGAGGTGGTTGACTGCTTTTTGTTAAACTAAATGGTATGTATTTAGTTTTGAGTGCATTTAGGGTCAGAAGATTTGAGTGTAACCAGTCTGAGACCATTCCAATGCCCTCTGCAGCCATTTCATTTGCTTCCTTCCATGTTTTGCCGCTAAATAAAAGAGCTGTATCGTCTGCGTACGCGAAGATTTGTCCCTGCCTTAACTGTAAATCACACAAGTCATTCACGTATATAAGGAAAAGCGTGGGTCCCAAAACACTCCCTTGTGGCACACCGAAAGTCACACTCTCTAACTCACTTATGTAGTTGTTTATCCCAACACATTGTGTTCTATTAGACATATAGTCTGTAATAAGTTTAAGAGCTATTCCACGGATTCCCAGATGTTCCAGTTTTGCAAGAAGCAGGGGAACTGAGACCGTGTCGAATGCTTTTGCCAGATCCAGGAACACCCCTATAGTTTTCTTCCCCGAATCCAGGTCATCAACAATGGCAGAAGTTAGGTTATTTATAGCATCGTTAGTTGACTTGTTTTTTCTGAAACCGAACTGATTGCTTGAGAGTAGTTTCTGAGATTCAAGGTAACGAATCAGCCTATTGTTCATAACCTTCTCAAGAACCTTAGATAAAGAAGGGAGAAGAAAAATTGGCCTGTAATTTGAGACACAGTCTTTGTCCCCCGCCTTATGGATAGGAAGTATTAAAGCCTTCTTGAGGGCTTCGGGAAAAACACCCACTGACATGCACTGATTGCTTATCATTGTTATGGGCAAAGCCAGTACATCCACACCTAATTTTAATATTGTAATAGGAATTCCATCACAACCAGTAGCATTGGACTGTTTTAAATTCAGTATGATAGATTTTACTTCATCATTATCCGTTGGCAGAAGGGCGAAAGAGTTGAGATTGGAGGGTCCAATAATGGGTGCCTCAGACAACCGCCGGCCGTTACTTAGTATTTTATTGGCTAATTGGGATCCTACATTTGCAAGATATCTGTTTACATGATTAATTGAACTCTGCGGATCAGGTTTGATTTTTAAGAGATCTTCGTTGTCATTACCCAAATCCGCAAAATTGCAAACATCTTTAATTAATGACCATTGTTTCTTTAGATTATTTTTGTGCTTATTAATTTCAGATCTTAAATAGTTGTTTTTAAGTTTTTTCAAAAGATTATTACAGGTGTTGCGATATCTTTTATATGTAACATTTAAAATTATATTTTCTGGATCCTTCCGAAGCTTTTTATGGAGTTGGTCTCTATTTCTAATACATCTGCAGAGACCAGGTGTTATCCAGGGTCTGATGGCACGTTTCCTTCGTGAAGGTTTATATATGGTTGTATGCCTATTCATTGCGTCTGTTATAGCTTTCAAAAACACATTAGTTGTCACGTTACAGTCGTCGGCTGTTAGGATAGTAGGCCAGTTAATTTGCTTTAGGTCCTCGATTATTGCCTGATAGTCAATTCTTTTGTAAGTTTTAGGTTTGCTAGCTTGAGACTCAACTCTTTTAGACAGCGAAATCATAACAGAGGAATGGTCTGTGACCGTGGAATCGCAAACAACTGTCCGGGACGAAGACGAGCCTTTAAGAAATACGTGATCCAGGCAATTTTCTTTCCTGGTCGGGAGGGTATGTGAGGGTAATAAACCGTGTGAGGCCAGTAAGTTTAAGTATCTCAAAGAATTAGGATTGCTGTTATCTAATATATTAATATTTATGTCTCCTATCAAAATTATATTCCTATACATTTTTAAATTATTCAGTATATTATCTAGAGCATTAAGAAAATTATTAATATTTTTAAAAGCGGGCGATCTATATATGGATATTAGAGCGATTTCTTTTCCAATAGTAGAAACAAGGCAGTTCATTTCATCATCATTACTCAAAGGCTCATCAATTTTAGGTTTAAGATTATTTTTGAAGTATATCACTACCCCATCATTTTTATTAATAGATTTAGCGGTAGCGAACGATTTATATGAGTCAATCTTGGGAAGTGCCGCGAGTTTTGAAAGCCAGCATTCAGTCAAAACAATAAAGTCAAATTCCAAATCCAGCCGACCTAGTAAGACCTGAAAGTCGTCAAAGTTATGTTTCAAGCTTCTTATGTTTTGAGTCAGTATCTTGAATGTGTTGCCTTTTCTAAATACTTTTTTTGCAGTTTTCAGGAATATCTACGCCTTGTGCCATGCCGACATTTACAGTTTTCTCGATGTCTTCCGAAATATGTGATAGATCAGCCATATTGTTTGAGATAATTGATTTTATTAGTCATGTCGGCAGCACAAAGCTGATGCTCCTTACTAACGTCAGCATAAAGTGTGATGTGTGTAAGATTGTGTGTGAGATTAAATTGTAGAGTGTAAATATAGTGATTATTATGCGTTTGTGAACAGATTTTTTTAGGATTGTTGATAAGCAGTAAAATAAGGACCCTTACATAGTTAATAGTTAATACATTAATAAAAATGGAATATAAAAAGTAGCAATAAATCATACATAAAGGCATCTTAGTTATAATTAATAGTCAAGATTCCGAAGGGGGGAGCGCAATATTCTTAGCAATACCTTGGATTTGTTCGGTGGACTTAATCAATATCGCTGGCTGATCCTCCGATTTCCTCAAAAATATCCTTCCGTTAGAAACCCAGCAGAACTTGAAGTCGTACTTCGTTTTTAACTCTCTGGATTGGTAGAGAAGTTTTCTGGCAGTTGGTGTAAGAGCTTCTGAGATGTAGACCGGTTGCTTGGCTCCAGCTATTTTAAGTACGTTAGTATTATATTTGTCATCTCTATTGTTCATATTGTAGGACTTTATAGCTTTTAAAGTGTCCGCACGCATTTTTGCAGTTTGGTACTCTATAAATATGGATTAATTTAAAATATTTGCAAGTTATTAAACCTCTTTTTCAACTGAAGAATACAGTTCAGGGAAAGGGTCTACCGATACTAAAAAAGTGGCGAATAAACGTAGATTTAGTTTACTGGGATAATCCTAATGAATTAGTGGAAAGGTTGAAATTGTTAATTGCATCTAGAGATGCTGTCAACACAGGATTAGATAATGAAATTATTTCTATCATTGAAGAATTGCTTGAATGTAAAGTTATAAATAAATAAATATTTTAAAATATGTTTATTTTACTATCAACCTCTCGATACAACACACCTTAAACATAAACGTAGACAAATTCGGACACTACATTCACAAAATAATGCGTTTATCAGAGTTATTTGAGTTTAATGAAAATGCATTATTAAAATCAGACAACGGAGACATTGATTTAAAAAAAAAAACTGAGAGGAATTAGGACTCCAGTAGAAGCAGACAATGGTGTGAACAAGGATTATGTAGATCGATTGAATGCTAAAACGTTAAAAGAATTAAATAATCTGCCTGTGAACAAGGATTATGTAGATTTATTGAATGCTAATATGCATAAAGAATTTAATAATCTGATTGATACATTGCGTTCTCAAATGATAAAAGATGCAAAGGGTACAGTTCAAGCTACTTTAAAAGCAAGGGTACTTGAGGTTTCAACTCATTTGCAAGATAAGTTTTATACTAAAGCAGAGGTAGATAAATTACTTGAAAATCTCAGTAATGACAAAACAACAAATAGTAAATGAAATACACAAAGCTGCACGAAGAAATTTCCTTAGATGTACTTTCATTCTATAGGGGATCGATGACTTGTGGCAAGCTGATCTAATGGACATGCAGAAACTGAGAAAATATAATAAAGGTCATAATTACATTTTAGTTGTAATTGACTGCTTCTCAAAGTATGCTTGGACAGAGCCGTTAAAATCAAAAAATAAACTTGATGTTACTCATGCATTTAAACGAATATTGATTAACAGTCATCGTAGACCTGTTAATTTACAAACTGATATGGGAACAGAATTTTATAACATCACCTTTCAAAGGCTTATGAAAAAGCACAACATTAACCATTACTCATCGTTTTCTACTAAAAAAGCATCAATTGTGGAGAGACTGATTAGAACTATAAAAAATAATTTATATAAATATTTTAGTCTCAATGGAAACTATAAACGGTTAGGACTACCATTGGAAGATTCATTGAAGAGATATAACAGCACAAAACATCGCACTATTCAATTTAAACCGGTAGATGTTAATAAAGGTAATGCACAAGTAATCAAACCGCAGTAGTAGTAACCTCAGTAGTTCTGGTGACCTGTAACACAGGTTTTTTCAAAAACCTACTTCAGGCACCAGTCTCTTACAATGATGGAATGTAGCATTTGCCAAAAACATTGTTATTTTTTAGGTAACCTATTATTGTAAAGAGAGAACAAATAAATTAATTGAATCAAAGAAAAAAAAAAAAAAATACAAACATAATTTAGTTCAGTGGAAGCCTAAACCACTGTGGTGAAACACACCTAAACCAGTGCTGAAAAGAACCACGTGACTACAAATGGGCCACAATTGGTCGCCATGTTGGTGACGTCATAACGTTCAAGGAAATCATGATAATATAGTGTCAACTACACGTAGATTGACTAAAAATATCCGAAAATGAGTGCAAAAATATTATTAAACAACAAATTTTATTTAGTCATGTGTGATAAAGGATTTATAAAGGCTAAATATCTATAATATACCCATCTGATGGACGATTTGGAAGTTTTGATCATAAATAAAGTAGTCGTAATGAATAATAGGTACGTGAGAGTGGACCGGTGTTAGATATGGTTGTTTACGAGGTACATTAGGAAACTTAATTGTCATAACATAATCGTTTTTACATATGGTTAGGTGATTCTCGTATTGGTGTAAAATAAAAAGTAAACAAACACGATTGGCGCAAAACTTTGACTTTGGATATCAAAAAACTTCATTAGATACTGAACGTCTAGTTCACAACCACTTGACACCACACACTAGGATGTCACAGACACTGCAGCACACAAACTTGTTACTTGGTAAATAAAACAATCCTTACTTCTTCATGACTGTATTCGAAACTCACTGAGACTAATTTAACCTACGACCCTACCTAATCGTCGGAGAATCTTAATAGCGCGATGTAGGATTTCACAAAAACTAAACACCGCCATCTATCGGCAAAACTAAAAACTACTTACTCAAACATTCCGCCCACCATGGACAAATATTGAAATTTGGCCTTAAATTACATTAAATTTATTGTGCCGCCCACCATGGAACTACATGCACTTAACAGTTAATGTAGTGTTAACAAAACTTACAAACAAAACTTACTAACAAAACATACTAACAAAACTTACTAACAAAACTTAAAACTACTTAACTAATTACACACAAAATTTACATCAGTTATGGTGATGTGGACATAACAGGTAAGATACAAATCTTAGAAATAGACCTTTTAATTTGAGTAGTTTTTGTGCGTAAAGACACAACTCGTGTGACCAAGCAACCATTTAGAGGGAGGTAAATCATCCTCTTTAACTAAGACTAAATCACCAATACTTGGTTCCGGAGTTTGTTGATTCCATTTATACCTGTTTAAAAACATGGACAAATACTCCTGCGACCAACGTCGCCAAAAACCTTGCATCATCCTTTGCGTCAATTGCCATCGACGTAAACTATTGATATTTGAAGACTCAAAATTATAATCTGGAACGGCAACTAAAGGCTCACCCACAAGGAAGTGACTCGGAGTCAACGCATCTAAGCTATCCATCCTTGATAATGGCCGCGAGTTTAGGCAAGCCTCAATTTGTGTCAAAATGGTCGACAATTCTTCATACTTAAGTGTGGAGTCTCCAATTACTCGTCGAAGGTGGAACTTTATAGACTTAATTCCGGCTTCCCAAAGACCACCGAAATTGGGCGAATATGGAGGAATGAAATGCCACTTGGTACCTTGACATGCTAAACAGTCAGCCAGCTCTTTTCTTAAATTGGCGTTCTCTGCCAAGACTAACTTATTTAGTTCCTTTGACGCGCCTAGAAAATTTGTTCCATTGTCTGACCACATGTCAGAGCAATAGCCTCTACGAGATACAAATCTTCTATATGCCGCCAAGAATCCCTGGGTAGTCAGGTCACTAACAACTTCGATATGAACGGCCTTTGTGGCCATACAGATAAACAAGCAAATATAACCTTTATAGGCATGATGACCACGACCTTTGGATGTCCTGATGTTTATGGGACCCGCATAGTCAACCCCTGTACATTTAAAGGGTCTGGTAGGTGTTACTCTTACAGCTGGTAGCTGCCCCATCATCTGTGTTGATATTTTCGCAGAATGCCTTGCACACGTAACACATTTCCGCACGTGTGATTTCACTAACTCCTTAGCACCGAGAATCCAGTACTTAGACCTTAAGTACGCTAGCATGAGTTGAGGCCCACCGTGTAAAGTTTTGTAATGCGAGTCTGCCACGATCAAGTTAATTAAGTTTGACTTTTTTGGTAACAATATAGGATGTTTTCTAGTTTCGCTTAATTCTGATTTCTGTAACCGTCCTCCTACTCTTAAGATTTTATTTTCGTCTATGAAAGGATTTAAATATTTTAAAGGTCCTTTCAATTTTACTAAGTTACCTTCCTTTGCTATCTTTTCCATATCATCAGCAAAACTATCTGCTTGACACTTCTTAATACAAATATCTAGTGCTTCTTTCAATTCTTGGGCTGATATGAAACCTGTTATTCAACCTGTTATTTTTCTATCCTTGGTCCTTTTTAGCCACATTCGTCTACAATAAGCAATCACTCGTATCAATTTAGTCAAGTTTGAAAACCGGTCCCATAAGTTACTTTCCGTGCTCGAGAAATGTACCTTTATAGCTTCTAAGTCAGTTTCTATTTCTTTAGGTTTGTTAAAAACTATATCAGCCGAAAATAAAATATCTGGCCCATGAAACCAAGATATTTGTTTCTTGAGATCTGAAGGGTTAAGACCTCTAGAAGCGTAATCAGCCGGATTTGCGCCGGACCGAACATGAGACCACTGGTGTGCGTCTAGAGTGGTTAAGATCTCCGATGTTCTGTTGGCTACAAAGGTTTGCCACCGATTTGGATGGCTATTGAGCCAGGACAGCACAACAGTTGAATCAGTCCAGGCATGAATATTTTCCTTCCGTATTTCTAATGTGCGAGCTACCTCAACCAACAATCTACTAAGAAGAACCGCTCCACAGAGCTCTAATCTGGGAATCGATATTACTTTGATGGGTGCTACCTTCGTCTTTGCTGTTACCAAATGCACAGATATATGGCCATTGTTATCGACTGCCCGGACATAGACAACCGCAGCATATGCTAACTTAGACGCATCGCAAAATCCGTGAAGCTCAACAAGTGCATCATTACGCTTAGTGTTCAACCATCTAGGTATTTGCAATTCAGATAAGTGATGCAGATCGTTCCGGTAAGTAAGCCATTCTTTAAGTATATTGCTTGGAACCTCATCGTCCCATCGTATGCCTGCTAACCATAGCTTTTGAATTATTATTTTTGAAACTATGACACTTGGCGCTACCCATCCGAGTGGATCAAACAAACGTGATACGTCGGATAAGATTATTCTTTTTGTTACAGGTTCTTTCACTGGCGGAAGTGTCACCGTGTAACGAAATGCATCGCTTAATCGATCCCAGGTAAGTCCTAGTAATTTCATTACTTCATCTAATTTAAACTTCTTTGGTTCTTCGTTATTTTCTACATCCCGTTTGTTTATTCTTGCCAACAAATCTTCACTGTTGCTTGACCATTTTTGTAAAGAAAACCCTCCCTGTTCTACTAACCGGTTCATTGCATGATACAACTGGACACCTTCTTCAACTGTTTCAATACCAGTAAGTAGATCGTCCATATAAAAATCTTCTTTCACTCTACTAGCAGCTATAGGATATTTATCCTTCTCGTCTACCGCCACTTGCTGAAGCACCTTAACTGCCAGATATGGGGCACACGCAGTACCAAATGTAACCCTCAACAAACGATATTCATTGTTTTGGTTATCACTACCTTCTTTCCAAACAATCCTTTGAAAATCAACATCCCTTTGATCAACCTTGATTTGACGGTACATTTTTACAATGTCCGCAGATAAACATATTGGATAGAGTCTCCATTTTAACAAAATATGTCTTAATTTTGGCTGTAACTTAGGCCCTATCATTAAAAGATCATTTAACGATACACCGTTTTCACCTTTACAGGATGCATCAAATACTATCCTCACTTGCGTGGTATCTCTGTCTTCTCTAACAACCGCAAAATGAGGCAAGTAAATTCCCTTTCCCTTTTTTGTTTTAGGAACCTTCTCCATGTGTTCCAGCAGCTTGTACTCATCTAAAACCGCTTGATACTTCGCTTTCATCTGTTCATCTTTGTTCAGTCTTGTAACCAATGACGAAAGTCTTTTTTCAGCTATCTTTCTTGAATTTCCTATTTTTGATACTGGATCTGTGGTTTTAAATGGTAACCGCACAATATATCTTCCATCCTCATCTCTTCTGGTTGTTTCCTCAAAATAGCGTTCGCATTGTTTTTCTTCTTCATTTAACATCTGTGCATTGTTTACAGGATCTGCCTCTAATTCCCAAAACCTTTTTAAAATGTTGTTTTCCTCCATATAGGAATGCAGAACGACTACGTTCACCTGATCCTCCTGTGACTTTTCAACCATACCAGACAGAATCCACCCCAACGAAGTAGCCTGCGCTACTACAGTTCCCTGAGGTCCTTTTTTTACTCCTTGTTGAATTACTTGCCCATAGACCTCAGCACCAAGCAACATATCTATCTTGTTTGGTGAATGATACTGCGGATCTGCTAATGGTAAGTCACATACCCAATCTAAAGATACTATTTTGTTGGAAGGAATAAGCGTTGTTATTGTTTTCAGTACATAAGCGGCAACTGAAACCTTGACGTCTGGATTATGAATAGAGGTAAGCGTTACTTCTACCATAAACTTAGACAAAATATTAGCATTGCCTTCCAACCCTGAAATGTGCCCCCTTACTGGTGTCTTTTTAAGACCCAAGTACTGGACTGTTGCTTCAGTCACAAAGGAAGCTTGAGATCCTTGATCGAGCAACGCCCTGATAGTTAAGCACATACCATTCCTAGCTGTAGCATTTACTAGTGCTGTGGCTAACAACACCTGATTATGCCTTTTTATTTTATTTGTCGAGAAGAATGTAGCTACTGTGTTAGAGTTAACTGCCGATCCAGATGACATAACCTTCCGTTCACCAGATGAGTCTGCGCTATCGCTCTGAGGTACGTTACTATTTTTAGTATGATATGAACTGATATTTATTTATTTATTTATAAAACTTTATGCACAAGTACAAAGGCGGACTTAATGCCTTGGGCATTTTCTACCAGTCGACCTTAGGGTGGTGCAGAGATAAAATATAGCAGGTGCAACTTAATGAAAAAACAAATAGAGAAAAGAAATATAACTAAAACAATTTAATATATATACAAATACATAATCCTTATTTTCTTGACCAGCAGAATGCAGCAAAGAATGATGTTTACGTTTGCAAAGACGACATACCGCTGAACTCAAACACTGCTTGGCCGAATGGTTAATCCCTAAACAATTAAAACATAAACTGTTTTGTCCTACAAACTCCCGTCTAGCATTTACATCCGTCTTAACAAATTGTTTACAATGTATAATTTTATGGTCTTGCTTACAGAATCTACATTGCATAGTGGAGGTATGAAATACCTTAGGCCTCTCCATGTATTTTCCTCTGCCTGTGTTGGATCCCGTATCCAGAAATTCCAAAGCTCGGTAACGACTAGTTACAAAATCCTTAAATTGTACAAACGTTGGGATACTATCAGAAGAAGTATCGCTGGTAACCTTTAGCTCCCACTGTTTTCGGGATTCTGGATCCAACTTTAAGGAAATCACATGTACAATCAATATATCCCAGGTACTGACATCGAGCCCAAGATTAGCTAACGCATGTAAACAATCGATGGTGCTATCAATCAATTCTTTAAGACCTGTTGCTGATTCGCTATTTAAATTTTTAAGACTGAGAAACCTTTTCAAAATAAAATGTGACAAAAATCTCTTATTATTGTACCGCTCGTTTAATAGTTGCCAACAACGTTCATAGTTGGAATCTGATATGGGTATTTGCCTTAGCAACTGTTCCGCTTCTCCTGACAAATAACCCTTTAAATATTGCATTCGTTGCACATTATCCAAAGATGTATTATTATGAATAAGCGACACATATAAATCTGGAAAGTAACCCACTCTGTATACTTGCCAGAAAAAACTGGAATAACAATTTTAGGTAATTTTACTTGACACTGTTTGAAATGACTTAATCCATCTTTAGGATCCTCTTTTGAACTTGTCTCTTTAACGCCAAATGATTCCAAAATAGTTTCTAATTCTATTTTATACTGAATGTATTCTTCTTCAGCTACATAATAAATTCCTTTTTTAACGTACGAACTTTGGTTTAAACTATCTGGTTCATATGCCTCGTACAATTGACTGTGGCCATCTGATAACTGATTAAACAGTTTCTCTAAACTGTCCAATCTAACTTTAACATAAGGCCGAGTTATCCTGTCTTTTGGTGACTTTTTAAAGTTAATATATGCTTTATTGATTCTAATATAAATATCTTCTAATTTATTCATTAAGGAATCCATATTTAATTTTTGCATAAAAATACAAGTTTAAAAAGTCTTCCAAAATAATTACAAGTGTTTTCTAAATTATCAACTTAAGAAAAATAGGGCATAGGTTCCCCTTATCAACCAAATTTCTTTAAAATTACGCAAAGTCTAAAACACTTTAATTATTTACGTTAAAATCTTTAAGGCAATAAAGTTCAAAATGTCTATCTTCCAAAAGTTAGTTGCACGAAAAAATAATAAAATTTGACTCACAGTTTTCACTCCGATTGTACCACCTGATTGTTGTTATGACGTAGCGTCTGCACGTCCCACTACCTCCAGGTTGAATGACGTAGCGACTGCACGTCCCACTGCCTCCAGGTTGAATGACGTAGCGTCTGCACGTCCCACTATCTCCAGCTCCTGGAATCTCTTCTCCAGCACCTTTTCTAAATTATCAACTTAAGAAAAATTGGGCATAGGTTCCCCTTCCTTATCAACCAAATTTCTTTAAAATTACGCAAAGTCTAAAACACTTTAATTATTTACGTTAAAATCTTTAAGGCAATAAAGTTCAAAATGTCTATCTTCCAAAAGTTAGTTGCACGAAAAAATAATAAAATTTGACTCACAGTTTTCACTCCGATTGTACCACCTGATTGTTGTTATGACGTAGCGTCTGCACGTCCCACTACCTCCAGGTTGAATGACGTAGCGACTGCACGTCCCACTGCCTCCAGGTTGAATGACGTAGCGTCTGCACGTCCCACTATCTCCAGCACCTGGAATCTCTTCTCCAGCACCTGCTCCCTGACGATGACTCTCCTGGCACCGTCTGCAGATGCGCACCACCCTAGCGCTGCTACTGCCTGCTGCCTGCTGCTGCTTCCACCACTGGCACTGACTCAGCTTCCACTTTGGCCAGTTTGCGCAAGCGATCCACTTGCCCAGCCAATCAATCTTTACAAAAAGCCATCCGACGAAGGACCACATGAACAACTAGTTCACAACCACTTGACACCACACACTAGGATGTCACAGACACTGCAGCACACAAACTTGTTACTTGGTAAATAAAACAATCCTTACTTCTTCATGACTGTATTCGAAACTCACTGAGACTAATTTAACCTACGACCCTACCTAATCGTCGGAGAATCTTAATAGCGCGATGTAGGATTTCACAAAAACTAAACACCGCCATCTATCGGCAAAACTAAAAACTACTTACTCAAACAGATACCACTAAATATGATACACATAGTGTTAGAAACTCTATTTTCAATAGTGTATTTCCGCAATTAGTAAATCGTTTTTAGGCATTTAATTTTATTAATTATGCATTACAGATCTATTTCTATTCTAGATCATAGAATTATATTATCTGTAATTAAATTTACTAAATGTAATTTAGTACTATTTGTAGAAATTGTAAAGTTAAAGTATAATCGCGCGCACCACTTCCGGATGTGCCCCACCATGTTACGTCACGTGTTGAAAACATGTGGTAGGAAGTGTTGCGAGTGTTTAAAAGGCAGTTGTCGTCGAACAGTTGGATTGAACAGTTGTATTGAACAGTTGTCAAAGTGATTTTTGTAAAAACGTATTAAAATACTGAGTGAACTTACGAAAAGTTGTTTAATTTTCTGAACCGTTATTAGTTCAGAAGTGGGATATAATCGAGATAGCGATCAATATTCGCCCTCGGTGAAGGACTGAACGTGCATAAAAGAGATCATGACTCGCAAAAGACAGTCTCGACTACGTACGAGGGAGTCGTGTGGTTCACCACCAAGCGACTCGGAGCCTCCTTTGCGTAGAAGTCGCAGTAATCGCGACGACTCGAGTGAGTCAAGCGATCACGACGCTAGTCACAGCAGCCGTGCTTCTGGGCACCGTGATGCGTCACGAAGGCGTGATGCCCCAGAGAGGCGTGGTGCCTCAGGGAGGCCTGATGCCTCACTATGGCGTGACTCTCCACGGAGGCTTGACGCCTCACAGAGACGTGATGCCTCACTATGGCGTGACTCTCCACGGAGGCGTGATGCCTCACGAAGGTGTGACCGGTCAGGCATCGTGAAGCTCAAAGTGCGGCACGAGGCGTGGCGCATAGTGCATCGCGTGAGCGTGATGCATCGCGTGAGCGTGATGAGTCGCGAGCACGTGATGCGTCACGGGAGCGTGAGCCGTCACGGGTGCGTGATGCGTCTAGAGCGCATAATGCAACGCGTGTTGCAGCTCGTGGCGTGGCGCGAAGTGCCTCGCGGGCGCGTGATGTGACGCATGGCGCGGCGGGCGGCGTGGCGCGTAGTGCGTCGCGTGAGCTTGATGCATCGCGTGAGCTTGATGCGTCGCGTGAGCGTGATGCATCGCTTGAGCGTGATGAGTCGCGTGAGCGTGATGAGTCGCGTGAGCGTGATGAGTCGCGTGAGCGTGATGAGTCGCGAGCACGTGATGCGTCACGGGAGCGTGAGCCGTCACGGGTGCATGATGCGTCTAGAGCGCATAATGCAACGCGTGATGCAGCTAGTGGCGTGGCGCGAAGTGCCTCGCGGGCACGTGATGCGGCGTGTTCGACGCCTGGCGCGGCGCGGGGCGTGGCGCGTAGTGCGTCGCGTGAGCGTGATGCGTTGCGTGAGCGTGATGCGTCGCGGGCACGTGATACGTTGCGAGTGCGTGATGCGTCTAAGGTGCATGATGCGGCGCTGGATGCGACGCGTAGTGCAGCGCATGATGCAGAACGGGTGCGCGATTGGTCACACACGGACGCTGCACCAGCAGTCGCCTCAGCAGTGAGTACCCTTGATTTAACTAAAGACTTAGATACTGATGCTAACAGTTTAGTTACAGTTTTTAAAGAGTTCATAAAAACCATGAAAACAGACGGGGGTAGTGAACGTTATCCGGTTTTGAATGTAGTACCAGAATTTGATCCTAGTAAACGAACACAAACCATAGAAACATGGATAAGTAAGGTGAATGAATGTGCTCAAATTTATAAAAGGGTTTTCAATTATCGCGAAACCATTAACACAACTTTTAAAAGAGGATGCTAAATAGCGTTGGGGTGAGGCAGACGAATCTGCATTCTTAAGTCTAAAAGCAGAACTAGTTAAACGTCCCATCCTCTCTTTTTATAATCCTGAATATGAAACACAGTTACATACTGACGCGTCTAGAGCTAAAGATGCTTCTTTTAACGCAGTAGCATTTTACAGTAGACAGACGTCTCCTGAAGAATCCAAATTTACATCTTATGATTTAGAAACGTTAGCCGTAGTGACATCGCTACAACGGTTTAGAGTATATTTATTAGGGATTAGTTTTACAATTGTTACCGATTGTAATTTTCTTCGTGCTACTTTTGAAAAGAGGGACATATTGCCCAGAGTTGCCAGATGGTGGAGTATCCGACTTTCATATAGTTTATAAACCGGGTACAGGTATGTCCTCACTGAGACTAATTTAACCTACGACCCTACCTAATCGTCGGAGAATCTTAATAGCGCGATGTAGGATTTCACAAAAACTAAACACCGCCATCTATCGGCAAAACTAAAAACTACTTACTCAAACAGATACCACTAAATATGATACACATAGTGTTAGAAACTCTATTTTCAATAGTGTATTTCCGCAATTAGTAAATCGTTTTTAGGCATTTAATTTTATTAATTATGCATTACAGATCTATTTCTATTCTAGATCATAGAATTATATTATCTGTAATTAAATTTACTAAATGTAATTTAGTACTATTTGTAGAAATTGTAAAGTTAAAGTATAATCGCGCGCACCACTTCCGGATGTGCCCCACCATGTTACGTCACGTGTTGAAAACATGTGGTAGGAAGTGTTGCGAGTGTTTAAAAGGCAGTTGTCGTCGAACAGTTGGATTGAACAGTTGTATTGAACAGTTGTCAAAGTGATTTTTGTAAAAACGTATTAAAATACTGAGTGAACTTACGAAAAGTTGTTTAATTTTCTGAACCGTTATTAGTTCAGAAGTGGGATATAATCGAGATAGCGATCAATATTCGCCCTCGGTGAAGGACTGAACGTGCATAAAAGAGATCATGACTCGCAAAAGACAGTCTCGACTACGTACGAGGGAGTCGTGTGGTTCACCACCAAGCGACTCGGAGCCTCCTTTGCGTAGAAGTCGCAGTAATCGCGACGACTCGAGTGAGTCAAGCGATCACGACGCTAGTCACAGCAGCCGTGCTTCTGGGCACCGTGATGCGTCACGAAGGCGTGATGCCCCAGAGAGGCGTGGTGCCTCAGGGAGGCCTGATGCCTCACTATGGCGTGACTCTCCACGGAGGCTTGACGCCTCACAGAGACGTGATGCCTCACTATGGCGTGACTCTCCACGGAGGCGTGATGCCTCACGAAGGTGTGACCGGTCAGGCATCGTGAAGCTCAAAGTGCGGCACGAGGCGTGGCGCATAGTGCATCGCGTGAGCGTGATGCATCGCGTGAGCGTGATGAGTCGCGAGCACGTGATGCGTCACGGGAGCGTGAGCCGTCACGGGTGCGTGATGCGTCTAGAGCGCATAATGCAACGCGTGTTGCAGCTCGTGGCGTGGCGCGAAGTGCCTCGCGGGCGCGTGATGTGACGCATGGCGCGGCGGGCGGCGTGGCGCGTAGTGCGTCGCGTGAGCTTGATGCATCGCGTGAGCTTGATGCGTCGCGTGAGCGTGATGCATCGCTTGAGCGTGATGAGTCGCGTGAGCGTGATGAGTCGCGTGAGCGTGATGAGTCGCGTGAGCGTGATGAGTCGCGAGCACGTGATGCGTCACGGGAGCGTGAGCCGTCACGGGTGCATGATGCGTCTAGAGCGCATAATGCAACGCGTGATGCAGCTAGTGGCGTGGCGCGAAGTGCCTCGCGGGCACGTGATGCGGCGTGTTCGACGCCTGGCGCGGCGCGGGGCGTGGCGCGTAGTGCGTCGCGTGAGCGTGATGCGTTGCGTGAGCGTGATGCGTCGCGGGCACGTGATACGTTGCGAGTGCGTGATGCGTCTAAGGTGCATGATGCGGCGCTGGATGCGACGCGTAGTGCAGCGCATGATGCAGAACGGGTGCGCGATTGGTCACACACGGACGCTGCACCAGCAGTCGCCTCAGCAGTGAGTACCCTTGATTTAACTAAAGACTTAGATACTGATGCTAACAGTTTAGTTACAGTTTTTAAAGAGTTCATAAAAACCATGAAAACAGACGGGGGTAGTGAACGTTATCCGGTTTTGAATGTAGTACCAGAATTTGATCCTAGTAAACGAACACAAACCATAGAAACATGGATAAGTAAGGTGAATGAATGTGCTCAAATTTATAAAAGGGTTTTCAATTATCGCGAAACCATTAACACAACTTTTAAAAGAGGATGCTAAATAGCGTTGGGGTGAGGCAGACGAATCTGCATTCTTAAGTCTAAAAGCAGAACTAGTTAAACGTCCCATCCTCTCTTTTTATAATCCTGAATATGAAACACAGTTACATACTGACGCGTCTAGAGCTAAAGATGCTTCTTTTAACGCAGTAGCATTTTACAGTAGACAGACGTCTCCTGAAGAATCCAAATTTACATCTTATGATTTAGAAACGTTAGCCGTAGTGACATCGCTACAACGGTTTAGAGTATATTTATTAGGGATTAGTTTTACAATTGTTACCGATTGTAATTTTCTTCGTGCTACTTTTGAAAAGAGGGACATATTGCCCAGAGTTGCCAGATGGTGGAGTATCCGACTTTCATATAGTTTATAAACCGGGTACAGGTATGTCCCATGTAGATGCTTTAAGCCGAAATCCTATTTCATCTGAAGTAACACAGTTACAAGTAAGACATATTGATATAGATTGGGTAGCCACGGTACAACAAAACGATCCCGAGTTACAAAGAATTATTGCTATTCTAAATGATAAAGAAAATGACAATGTCATAGAGATTAAAAATAATTTTGTTGCTAAAAAGGGACTATTATACATAAAAACAGACAACGGTGATCGTTGGGTTGTACCAAAAGGCGTACGATGGCAAATTTTGAAGTCGAATCATGATGAAATCGGACATTTCGGTTTTGATAAAACATTGGATATTATTAAAAATAGTTACTGGTTTCCAAAAATGAGACGATTCACTAAAAAGTATGTTCAGTCATGTTTGGAATGTGCTCATTCTAAAGTGCCAAGTGGGAAAAGAGCAGGTAAACTGCATCCCATTGAGAAGGTTGAACAACCATTCCATACTATACATATTGAGCACATTAGGCACATCATTTACATTTAAAAGTTTTCAAGATTATTTAAGTTCGTTAGGTATCAAGCATATAATGAACGCTGTAGCGACTCCGCGGGCCAATGGTCAAGTCGAGCGTTATAATCGAACTGTCTTAGCAGCATTGACAGTAACTAATTATGGCAAACCCGAAAATAAATGGGATGAACGTATTTCAGAAATTCAATGGGGACTTAATAACACACAAAACAAAGGTACAGGAAAAAGCCCTGCTCAGGCGCTTTTTGGCCTTAATTTAGTGAGTACCTCAAATGCATTACTACAACTTAGCGTAACAGATGATATAGAAAGTATAGCCCCTTCGTTAGAGGACACTAGAAAAGAAATTTCAGAACATATTAAAGAAAATCAAGACATACAAAAGGAACGTTTTGATAAAGCTAGGAAAGAAGTAAATTATAAAATAGGAGAACTCGTTAGGGTAGTAAGAGATGTTCCGTCAAAAGGTAAAAGTAGGAAATTAGTTCCTAAACTCAGAGGGCCGTATCGTATTATAGAAGTTCTTGATAACGACCGATACGTAATTGAAGATACGCCGCTATCTAAGAAAGGAAGTAGAAAATTCAGTGGTGTATTTTCAGTGGATAAAATTCACCCCTGGGTAGTATTTAATAGATCGGATTCAGAGTCTGATGTGTCAGACAATGACCACACAGACTAATACACGTTTGATTGGTATGATTCTAATATGTTAGCAATAGAATATGTCTAGATTATTTGCGAAGATAAGTTAAGAATATGACTGAGGTCTTAACATCTTAAGTTAGTATGTAGCTTGACTGAGATAGGACAGAGATCTCAGTTGGGACAGATGTTAAGGATATGACGGAGGCCTTGACATCTTAAATTAGTAAGTAGCTTAACTGAGATAGGACAGAGATCTCAGTTGGGACAGGTGTTAAGGATATGACGGAGGCCTTAACATCTTAAATTAGTAAGTGGCTTAACTGAGATAGGACAGAGATCTCAGTTGGGACAGGTGTTAAGGATATGACGGAGGCCTTAACATCTTAAATTAGTAAGTGGCTTAACTGAGATAGGACAGAGATCTCAGTTGGGACAGATGTTAAGGATATGACTGAGGCCTTAACATCTTAAGTTAGTAAGTGGCTTGACTGGGATATGACAGAGATCTCAGTTGGGACAGGTATTAAGGTTATGACTGAGGCCTTAATATCTTAATTAATAATAGCATAATTAGAATAAAGAAGATGGAAGGTTAAAGAAAATAATACTTTCAAATTAATTGTTCTTTTTGTTATGTCAGTTTACTTTCCCGGGACGGGAAATTTATCAGGAATGGCCGACTGTTAGAAACTCTATTTTCAATAGTGTATTTCCGCAATTAGTAAATCGTTTTTAGGCATTTAATTTTATTAATTATGCATTACAGATCTATTTCTATTCTAGATCATAGAATTATATTATCTGTAATTAAATTTACTAAATGTAATTTAGTACTATTTGTAGAAATTGTAAAGTTAAAGTATAATCGCGCGCACCACTTCCGGATGTGCCCCACCATGTTACGTCACGTGTTGAAAACATGTGGTAGGAAGTGTTGCGAGTGTTTAAAAGGCAGTTGTCGTCGAACAGTTGGATTGAACAGTTGTATTGAACAGTTGTCAAAGTGATTTTTGTAAAAACGTATTAAAATACTGAGTGAACTTACGAAAAGTTGTTTAATTTTCTGAACCGTTATTAATAGGTACACATAAAATTTTCGGTAATTCCCATTATTTACATATCCCTTAATAATATTGAACGCTAATGTCTATATTATACATTTACAAACACTAAAAAGTTTGTAGAACAGAAACATGAAAATATTAACTTGGTAGATTTTCGTTACACTAATCCTTCAATAAATATCTCATACGTCCACCGATTTTCACAATTCAAACAGAAATGTTAGTTTTACGCCTATATCTGTCATTTAAAAATAAATAGACCACCATAAACAAAAAATCATGTTTTCAAGTTACGTAATTATACAACAATGTCAACTTTGCTCGAAAGTTCCCTTAAAAATTTACTATTCTCAGTCTTTAATGATCAAAGTGAGAAATTAATACGAATCTAATACTAAATTAGAACAAGATAACAACATAATTAACACATTTGGAATCTAGTTAGACATAGAACATTGCTCAAATTTAGTAGATTGCTAGGTACTTGACTATTGCGCGAATCACATATAATTGGAATCTTTTTAATAATGTTACGAAGCAAGCACGATAACTTTTAAGGCTCGATATTTATGATCAACTAGCTGACCCGGCAAACTTTGTTTTTTTTAAAAACGTTGCCCCACACTAGGAATTTCTTCCTGTATCGTGGGTGCGTTTACAAACATATAAACTCAAATACACAACACCCAGAGCCGGAACAACTATCTGTAGGTCATACAAATATTTGTTCCGTGCGGGAATCGAACCCGCGACACGCAGCGCAGCAGTCAATCGCTCAACCACTGCGCCAACCGTGCGCCCAAAATCAACAAACATTTATCTACCCTACCTACACTACCCTACACTACGTTCCCTACCCTACGCTACACTACCCTACCCTACCCTACACTACCCTACCCTACCCTACACTACCCTACACTACCCTACACTACCCTACCCTACCCTACCCTACAATACCCTACTCTACCCTACACTACCCTATCCTACACTACCCTACACTACCTTCCCTACCCTACGCTACACTACCCTACCCTATCCTACACTACCCTAACCTACACTACTCTACCCTACCCTACCCTACCCTACGCTACACTACCCTACCCTACACTACACTACCCTACCCTACACTACCCTACACTACCCTACCCTACCCTACGCTACACTAACCTACCCTACGCTACACTACCCTACCCTACAATACCCTACCCTACACTACCCTACCCTACTCTACCGTACCCTATCCTACACTACGCTACCCTACACTAACCAACCCTACAAAAAAAATATATATATACGTAAATACCATCTTTGAACTTCAACGAACATTTTAAAAAAACCGGCCAAGTGCGAGTCGGACGCGCGCACGAAGGGTTCCGTACCATTTTCGTAAAAAACGGCAATAAAATCACGTTTGTTGTATGGGAGCCCCCTTAAATATTTATTTTATTTTTAGTATTTGTTGTTGTAGCGGCAACAGCTATACATCACCTGTGAAAATTTCATCTGTCTAGCTATCACGGTTCATGAGATACAGCCTGGTGACAGACAGACAGACAGACAGACAGACAGATGGACCTCGGAGTCTCAGTAATAGGGTTCCGTTTTTACCCTTTGGGTACGGAACCCTAAAAAGAATTGGCACAAATTGGTCCAGGCGTTGTTGAGTTATGCGCTTACCAACACATTTTGCGATTCATTTTTAACAGACTTACCAAAAAGGAGGAGGTTCTATGTTCTTTTTTTGTTTGATAGAGTATGTTTCGAAATTGGTCCCATTTTAATTTGGTGAAGATCTGATGAAGAACTTCGGAGATATACAACAGAACTCTTCAATAAATAACGGCAAATCATTCGGGATTGCTGCAATCGCATGTCTGTTTATTGTTTATACCATTTCATAACATAACATCACGCCAGTTCACTATAAAGGGATACGCAGTAGTTTCGGTTTGGAAGTCGGTGTCCATATCGCAAAAAAATGGGAAAAAAGAAATACTACCGACTTCCAAAAATTAAAGTTATTTTTCACTTCGTAGTTTTTTATTTGAAAGTCGGTAGTATTTTTTTGCAAAAAAGTTTTTTTTAATATTATAGATATTGTAGAAAGTAGTGCTTGGTGCTATGGTGACCTAACACACCTTTCTTGTAATGATAGGATATGGTAAAAGTTAAAGTCTTGGATTATAAGGGAAACAACTATACTGAAACACTATATAACACTTAGATACACGAAATGGTAAATTATGGTAAACTATAAACTATGTGACTAAACTAATGGCAAAATGGTTATGGTTTGGTTACGAGTACGTGGTGTCTCTGACGAGATCTACACGCGATCTGGCCCACATTTTGGTAACCGAGCGAATGTGCACATTTGCGTTTGATGGAGTTTCTTGTGCATTCTTCTCCATAACAAGCTACTTTCCGAATGCACGGTAGAATATTTTTTTTTTAAAAGAGTAAGTATGGAGTTTATTGTGCATTCTTCTCCATAACAAGCTACTTTCCGAATGCACGGTAGAATCAACTTTTATTCCATGTAAATTTAAAAAGTATGGAATTTCTTGTGCATTCTTCTCCATAACTAGCTACTTGCCGAATGCACGGTAGAATCAACTTGTATTCCATTTAAATTTAAATTGTGACATTCAAAAGTGCCGCTTGGTGGCCCAGTTGAAATAAATATCTTTTGTCTTTTGATGCAATTATGCATTTACGCTGCGTGTTTGGTTTAAACTCGAACAGATATAGATATATTCGATATTCATCAATATATTGACGATTGAAACGGATAAATAAAAACCGGCAGAGCTTTGTTCATGTCTTGTATTCACAATCGAAAAAGAGACCAATAAAGGACTGGCAATCACTTATATCAACACATCCCCGCTGCTTGACATGGCTTGACTGGAGGGGGCTTCAATATGGCGGCTTAGCTTCGGCGGGCTCGGCGGGCATTGGTCGGATGCACGTAGGCTGACGTCACATCCGTTACATTCGGCCATCCTGGAAATATTGCTCCCGCAATGGAAGCAAAAACATTCATTAGCTTTCAAATAAATCAATTCGGGCTTCAGTGTCAGTACTATTGTTACTGTCCGATATAGATGCTTTACTTACATATAGTCTTAGCGCATTTACCGACTAAGCATCCGTGAGATTTTGTAACCACGTATACTTTTTATGCCCTTATTCCAGTTTCTATAATTACACATTTCACATAAATGCATTTTCAATATGGACTTTGACTGTTTCTTGAAAACCAGTGTACCGCATTTAATGCAAATAAGTTATGGCTATGGAAAATAAGTAATGACCATGGCAAATAAGTAATGGCTATGGCAAATAAGTTGTCTTTGAAAGGCTTGTTACTATATTATTTACCGGCACTAATTGTATTCTGGAGACTAGAATAAAAACTTCCCTTTTGTACACATAATCACTTGCGTTATCAGAAGCTTTATTTTTTCATTCAATATTTGATATTCAAAAGTGCCGCTTAATGGGCTGGTTTGTCTGGCTTGGCCTGGCATGGCCTGGCTTGGCCGGTTTGGCTGGCTTGGCCTGGCTTGGCCGGCTTGGCCTGGCATGGCCGGGTTGGTTGGCTTGGCCTGGCATGGCCGGGTTGGTTGGCTTGGCCTGGCTAGGCGGCTTGGCCTGGCATGGCCGGGTTGGTTGGCTTGGCCTGGCTTGGCGGCATGGCCGGGTTGGTTGGCTTGGCTGGCTTGGCTGCTTTGGCATTACTAGGCGTAACTAGATGTTACTAGGCGTAATATTTATTTATTTAATACTTCATGCACACAAACGTACAGAGGCGGACTTAATGCCTTAGGCATTTACTACCAGTCGACCTTTGGGTGATCAGATACAAATAGTGGTAGGTGCAATATTTAAAGATAAACATGATACCTAAGGTAGGTTTATTCAAATACAAATACTAGGCATTACTAGGCGTAATACTGGGATTTACTAGGCGTAATACTAGGCTTTACTAGGAGTAATATTAGTCTTTACTAGGCGTAATACTAGGCTTGACTTGACTTTACTATGCTTGACTTGACTACTAGGCCTGACATGACTTTACTGACTACTAGGCCTGACATGACTTTACTAGCACTGACATGACTTTACAGGCCTGACATGACTTTACTTGACTTTACATGCCTGCCTTGACTTTACAGGTCTGACTTGACTTTACTTTACCAGGCTTGACTTTACTTTACCAGGCTTGACTTTACTTTACCAGGCTTGACTTTACTTTACCAGGCTTGACTTTACTTTACCAGGCATGACCTTACTATACCAGGCATCACCTGACTTTACCAGGCATGACCTTACTTGGCTTTACTTGGCTTTACTTTACTTGGCTTTACTTTACTTGGCTTTACTTTACTTTACTTGGCTTTACTTTACTTGGCTTTACTTTACTTTACTTGGCTTTACTTTACTTGACTTGGCTTTACTTTACTTGACTTGGCTTTACTTTACTTTACTTGGCTTGGCTTTACTTTACTTGACTTCTACGTTTAAAGTAACCAGTAGCATGTGGACAAGCAATATCATTTAATATGTACCAAAACTGTTTAACATTACCAAACTTTTTTTTTAATGTCTGCTCGTGAAGGCCTTAATATGGTACCTCACACCATGATTGGGCAACCAAAAAGGCAAAATATATTTTTTTTAAACATAGTGACCGAAGTCATTATGATGCATTCGCAAAATTGATTTTTCTAAACTAGTGCATTTACAAGAATTCATATTTTTAACTTTCAGTATTAAGTCCCTTCTTGTTAAACATTTTATAAAATTATAACACCAGAATTTATCTCAGTTAAGGGTAGAAGTAAATCTTCTAAAAATGCCAATACCTACTTTCTCTAAAGGTCGAATGACGGTGAATCTCACACTGAAGGTCGGTTTGCTAAACTAAATGGAACCCTGGTATACCTATAGTGACCTTGGCTAGTTCTGAAATCTGTTTTGTGAGCGTCATCTGGATTAATTACTAATTGATTGTAGCTTTGGACTATATTGATACGTAACAGTTAAAGTTATCTTCGCCAGCTAACTCAGAAACTTGATATTCTATATAAGGTGAGGGAAATATTTATTTTGCAGTGACATTTAAGCGCGGTAATCAACACAGAAGCACAAAGTATGTATGTGGCGGTGTTCTATTTTATGACAGAGCTTACTATCGACGTTCTTTTTTTTGACTATATCACAGGATAAACGTAACTGGATTCAGATTCCTAAGGATGTAATGATATCTAAGGATGTCTTATGCATGGCTGTACATAGATACGGGTTGATCAGTTGTGTGTACCCGAAGCAAAACAATATTTGTATTTGGTTAATCTATTTTGTTTTTACTGATAGACTAAGCGGCTATGACATGGCTAGAATAAGAGTTAATTATAGTACCTCAGATCAGACAACAGTAAATAAGCACATACATGAAGTCACGCCTTTTTTCCATGAGGGTAGACAAACTACAGAACGCTATCTGCTACTATCCTTATAACTCTTGTTTCGTTAACGTAAAAACAGTTATACACGCACATACACGGATGCTGGTTATGCAAACCAGTTTAATCCTTATTATTGAAAATATGGCGATGAGTAAAACAAAGTGGCTAGGGCCTGAATAGAATTAGAGTTATCGATATTGCGAATATGGAAATGAGAAAGACAACGCACCTGGCTAACTGGCTGTGGCAACTGGCAGACCGGCTGTGGTTCCTGGCAGACTGGCTGTGGTTCCTGGCAGACTGGCTGTGGTTCCTGGTAGACTGGCTGTGGTTCCTGGCAGACTGGATGTGACTCCTGGCAGACTGCCTGTGACTCCTGGCAGCTCTCGGCCCTTGTTAGGACCTCTCCGTGCAGTCACACGCAGCACATGTTGAATACTTTGATGCAGTCTTGCTCGGCGTGCAGTTGGGTCGATGGCAGAGTGTAGAAAACGCAGTGAAGCTCGTAGTGTCGTTCCGGCCGTGAATAACACATACTTCTTCGATTTTTCTACAGAGTCAAGGTGATCTTGCGGTTGTGGCGTGGATGTGTTATTAAACGAAGATTAATTTTTTGTTCATCCCACTTCTGAGTGAAACGGATAAATAACAAGTGCGAGTCGGACTCGCGCACGAAGGGTTCCGTACCATTATCGCAAAAACGGCAAAAAAATCACGTTTGTTGTATGGGAGCCCCCCTTAAATATTAATTTTATTCTGTTTTCAGTATTTGTTGTTATAGCGGCAACAGAAATACATCATCTGTGAAAATTTCAACTGTCTAGCTATTACGGTTCAAGAGATACAGCCTGGTGACAGACAGACAGACAGACAGACAGACAGACGGACAGACAGACAGACGGACCGCGGAGTCTTAGTAATAGGGTCCCGTTTTTACCCTTTGGGTACGGAACCCTAAAAACCAGCAGAGCTTTGTTCAGATCTTGTATTCACAATCGTATAAGAGACAAATAAAGGACTGGCAATCACTTATATCAACACATCCCCGCTGCTTGACATGGCTTGACTGGAGGGGGCTTCAATATGGCGGCTTAGCTTCGGCGGGCTCGGCGGGCATTGGTCGGATGCACGTAGGCTGACGTCACATCCGTTACATTCGGCCATCCTGGAAATATTGCTCCCGCAATCAAAATCAAAATCAATTTTTTTATTTCATATAGATGTAGGCCTATATGAAATAAAAAAATTGATTTTGATTTTGATTGCGGGAGCAATATTTCCAGGATGGCCGAATGTAACGGACTTATAAAACGTCGACAATGTGCACGGTTCGGGTTGGTCGTTTCCTATGGAGAAGAACCGGCAAGAAACTCCATGGTTACTCTTTTAAAAAAAATGGTTTGGTTTTACAATATTTCCTTGTTACAGCATTAGTACTTAGATAAGTGGGGACAACGTGGGCCCGACAATAAGTCGTAAGAAAACAAAAAAAAAAGATTACATATTATTTAAACAAAAGAAAATAAAACGAGTTAAAAAGTTAACAAGCATCTAGAAGGCCTACAATGTTCACACATTTACAAAATAATCGGTAAAGGAATCTACACAAAAGTAAAATAAAAAAAAAAAAGACTAAATCTAACATGTGGCACAAATATTGTTATCAGTGCTGTAACTATTCTTAGCAAAGGGCTATGAAGATGATTGAAAACCATTGTAAAAAGAATAATCAAAAGAAGGAAAAAAAACAAAGAATTAATGAGATTGAGAATAGTTAGAGACAACCACATATTTGTGCCGTTTATGAGTTACCAGGGAAGCCGCATGCGCAGAAGGAGCTAAAGCCAAAATTTTTATCTTCAACGTAGTCCTTGATTTTATAATATGCTTTTTTAACAAGGACACGTTTGATGTAGTTTTTGAACTTTCCATCGGTCAGTTCTATAACTGACTTTGGCAACTTGTTATAAAAGCGTATACTGTTTATATAAAAAGACTTGCTAGTTTTTGTTAATCTGAATTTGGGTATTACAATTTCGTGCTTACTGCGTGTATTTAAATTATGTAAGTCGCTTCTAGTTTTGAAAAGCCCTCGATTTTTGCGGACATACAAAATACATTCCAAAATATAGAGTGAAGGTAGAGTCAGTATATCGATTTCTTTAAATTTTTCTCTAAGGGACTCGCGAGGACCCATTTTATAGATCGCGCGGATTGCCCTCTTTTGTAAGATGAAAATTGAGTCAACATCTGCTGCTGATCCCCACAGCAGAATGCCATAAGACATAATACTGTGGAAATAAGCATAATATACTAACCTAGCTGTGGCTACATCGGTTAACTGCCTTATTTTCCTTACTGCATATGCAGCTGAACTTAACCTACCCGAAAGAGTTCTAATGTGCGCGCCCCACTGCAGTTTTGAATCGATAGTAATCCCTAAGAATACAGTTTCAGCTATAACTTCAAGACTTTTGCCGTCAAGATTCAAATTTAGGTCTCGTTGTGGTACATTTGGTAAAGAGAACTTAAGACATTTAGTTTTTGTCGCATTCAGTAAAAGATTGTTAGCTGCGAACCATTTTGTGAGAATAATAAGACTTTCGTTGACATGTAAGACATCCGTATCTTTCCTATCTATTTTAAAAATTAGCGAAGTATCATCAGCAAATAGAATTATATCCGATAATTTGGCCATCATAAAAGGGAGATCATTAATGTATACAAGAAAAAGGAAAGGGCCGAGAATTGAACCTTGGGGCACGCCCATCTTGACTAGAGACCCGGAGGACGTCACCCCATTAACATTCACTTTTTGCTGTCTGTTTGATAAATATGAAAGCACAAGATCAGCAGCTTGTCCTCGAATTCCGTAGTGGTGTAATTTACAGATCAGTGTGTTGTGGTCGACGCAGTCGAACGCTTTTGAGAGATCACAGAAAATGCCAATGGCATCCTGGGACTTCTCCCAAGATTCCAAAATGTGACTGATGAGTTTTACTCCCGCGTCCGTAGTCGACCTACCTTTCGTGAAACCAAACTGCTGACTATGCAGGATCCCATTTGAATTGAAGTGAGACAACATCTGATCCAGCATGATTTTTTCATAGATTTTACTCAATGCTGGAAGCACGGATATAGGTCTATAATTAGAGGGATCACTCTTACAACCTGATTTGAAAATTGGTACTACTTTGCTGTGTTTCATTAAGTCAGGAAACGTGCCGCTGTCCAAACATTGATTGAATATGCCTGTTAGGACAGGAGCAATTGAGTCAATAATATCTTCAAGAACCCTAACGGATATCCCCCATAAGTCTTCAGTATTTTTTATATTGAGACTTTTGAACACGTTTTTAATTGTATCAATACATATTGGTTTAAATTTAAAGGTCGGTATGTCTTTGGTAAAGTTTTCTTTAAGAAGAGCTTCAGCTAATTTAGATGAGGAGGGAAGAGACTTCGTAACCTCTAACGGAATGTTGGTAAAGAACTTTTCTAATGTCTCAGCAACTTCTTGCTTATCAGAAATGGTTTGATTATTTATTTTCAAAGACAACTCATTCTGATCGCGTTGTTGTGTCTTTCCAGTTTCTCTATTTATTAATTGCCACACAGTTTTTATTTTATTATTTGAAACACCAATTTTGTTAATTATTATTTGAGATTTTGCTTGAGCGCAGACTCTTTTAAATATTTTGGAATAGTTTCTAACATAAGTGTGAAAAACTTTATCGGAAGTCAAAGATTTTTCGTAATATAAATTATATAAGATATCTCGGCTTTTTCTTATGCCCACAGTGGCCCATTCACTAAATTTTGATTTGGAATTGTTGACTTTAACTGTTTTTATAGGACACGTTTTATTGAATTCATGGCAAATTGTAGAAAACAACGTGCCGTAATTTATATTGGGGTCTTTTGAATCAAAACTGGCGTTACAAAGGTTACTAAAAACGTTATTATTAAAAGAATTTAATTTATTTTTAGTAAGAGGTCTTAATCGAATTGATTTAACTAGGTTTAATTTTATATCCGACTCAAAAGATACTAGTTGACCAGTATGGTCTGACCTAACGCCACTAATTACAAACGAATCTTTTACTTTACAGTTAGTGAATACATTGTCTATGCACGAAGCTGAAGTTGCTGTTATTCTTGTTGGTTCATTAAATAAATATTTTAAGTTGAATGATTTGAACAATGAAATGAGCTTACATTTTTCAGGTGAATTGACTAACAGATCTATATTTAAATCACCACAAACAAAGACTAATTTATTATCTCTGAAAAGTTTACATAATAGTTCTTCCATTGAAATCAAAAACAATGATAAGTTTGATGCTGGTGGTCTGTAAACACACAAGATAGTATGCCCCTCGACCTCTGCACATGCTACCTCACATAAGCGATCAACAGAGTAAGCAGTGATATCCTTCCTTTCCTTATATTTGAGATGACTGTTACAAAGTATCAAGGTACCACCACCCACTGTGGATCTGTTGTACGCGCTGGCAACTGAAAAATTATTTACATTAAACGACATCCTATCTGGTTTTAACCAAGTTTCACAAAAACATAGGATATCCATGTGGTATTTATCTACTAACAATTCCACGTCTAAAATTTTGCCGGAGAAGCGATTTATATTTTGATGATATAGTAAAAAATTACTATTCGTCTTCTCTTTTGTCGGCTCTAATAGTTTAAAGGGTCTACAGTAGTATTATCAGAAAAACTGGATAATACTGTTAAATCACTAAACCTAGTATCAGTTAAATTATCAATAACTGCGTGTATATTAAAAGCTAACAATGTAGCTAATAAATGTCGGCTATTTTTGGGAAGAAACATATGTTCCCGAATCAAAACAAAATCACTAACAAAATTGTTGGTGTCAAAAAACAATAAACGGTCACTATGACGACAAGATAAAATATGCATCAAATTATTTAAACTAGATATGTATTCATTTTCCTGAACAAGTAATTTGTCAGAATAGGGCAATGCACATAGTATCAATTTGCCTAATCTTAACTTAAGTAGGGTATCAATACCATTAACTATGTCCCTTTTTGTTACACTAAGGCTATTTCCAAAAATAAGAACTACAGTAGTTTGCTCATTCAATTGTGTCTGTTGAATTTTATGAATAAGCTCATTAAAATGCAATTTATGATAACAATGGTTCACTATTGTATGTTTAGAACGGTTATTTAACAATGATCCAAAACCTGTTCCGAAACTATCAGAATATACTAAGACATTACTTTTGGAGGGGTTCAAATTTGTTGCAGTATGATTGATGGGTAAAGTTATAGGAGCAACATGTTGTGAAATGAGAGGTGGCGGAGCGGCAGCACATCTACAGGTGAGGTTGTTAGTCAATGACTCATACCTCTCTGCATTATACTTCACCAGGTCCACCAACTCACAGGCAATGGAAGCAAAAACATTCATTAGCTTTCAAATAAATCAATTAGGGCTTCAGTGTCAGTACTATTGTTACTGTCCGTTATAGATGCTTTACTTATATATGGTCTTAGCGCATTTACCGACTAAGCATCCGTGAGATTTTGTAACCACGTATACTTTTTATGCCCTTAATCCAGTTTCTATAATTACACACTTTACATAAATGCATTTTCAATATGGACTTGACTGTTTCTTGCAAACTAGTGTACCGCATTTAATGCAAATAAGTTATGGCTATGGAAAATAAAATATGGCTATGGAAAATAAGCTATGGCTACGACAAATAACTAATGGCTTAGGCTAATAAGTAATGGCTCAGGCAATAAGTTGTCTTTGAAAGGCTTGACCTGCACTAATTGTAGTCTGGAGACTACAATAAAAACTGCCCTTTTTTACGGGGAATTTTTAACTGCACCTCTATTTAGAAATTTAAACAAACAAAATATCTCCACTAATAACCTACTGCAAAACAATATTACTCACCGTAAAACAAAAATACTGATTTGCACACAAATTATTCAATTAAATATAAAATAAATGTGAATTAGTCCAAGAGCGAGCGAAGCGAGCTCGGGAGCTTAGGGCACCCCGACACGGATAGGTTAGGTTCGAAGGAGATGACGGGAGCTGAAGTGAGCGAGCAAAGCGAGCGAACACAGCTCCCGTCATCTCCTTCATGTTAGGTTACTTTAGACCCTGCAGACAGAAATAGGAGCCCTGCGCAGCGGGGCTCCGTCGACTTTGTTTCGTTTCCCCCCCTCCCTTAAAACTTAAATATTTTGTTGCACTCGAAGAATTATTAGATTTACTTTTAGTTAACAGATAGTTATTCAGTAAAACAGTTAAGCTTTAAAGATCTAGCAGTATAGTACGTGGGACACTCAGAAAGTTTTGCGAAACTAAAAAAAATTGTTCTATACGTACATATATTTTTATTAAATCTTTTCAAAGTACTTTCCACCAGCCTCTATACAAAGATTCATGCGCCTAAACCAGTTTTCAAAACACTTTTTCCAGTCCGCCGCAGACACCTCGTTTACAGCCTGCTCGAACGCAGCCAGCGCATCTTCCGGCGACGAAAATTGTATCCCTTTGAGCTGATTTTTTATTTTTGGGAATAAAAAGAAGTCACACGGTGCTAGATCAGGGCTGTAAGGAGGGTGACCCAGGAGTTTGACTGGCGTGCTGTCCAGGAAGTCCCTCGTTTTGAGTGCGGTGTGCGCAGGTGCATTGTCGTGGTGGAGCAGTAGCCCGCGGAGCCCTGTGTTTGGTCGCTTGTTGCTTATAACAGAGAAAACTTCTGGCAAACATTTGGTAGTATACCATTCGGCATTAATGCTTCTTTGATCCCGTAAGGGAATTGATACCAAGTGGCCAGTCAAATTAAAAAAGCTAGCGATCAAAATCTTACCCCCGCTTCTAGATCGCTTCACTTTGGTAGGCGTTGGCTCATTTTGAAACACCCAAACAGTCGACTGGCGCTTGGTTTCTGGGTCGTATTGATAAATCCAGGACTCATCACCTGTAACGATGTCGTAAACACGCCGAGACGAGCCTGCTTCAAATTTGTTAAGCATATCACGGCACCATTCCACCCGGGCCTGCTTCTGAGCATCGGTGAGGTTGTGCGGCACCCAGCGTGATACTATCCTCCTCACGCGAAGATAGCTGTGTAGAATCTCGTGAACGCTTCCCGATCCAATCTTCAATATGTGTTGAATCTCCTGATATGTAATTCGCCTATTGTCTTGGATTAAATTTTTCACTGCTAGCACGTTTTCTTCGGTAACAGCCGTCAAAGGGCGACTGCTTCTTTCGTCATCCCCCAAAGTTGGTCGACCGCGCTTGAATTCGTTATACCAACGATATACGGTTGCCTTGGAAGGGCCTTCATCCATGAATGCCATTTGAAGTCTATCGTACGATTCATCCGGTTTCAGGCGACACTTGAAATCGTATAAAATCATAGCTCTAAAATGTTCCCGGCGCAGATCCATATTTCAGTGAGACACAATACTTTGAATTAACTCGCAAAAAATGTGGAGGGAAATTTTGAAATTGGAACTTACTTATTTTTACTTATAAATAATCATATTTTCGAAAAACATTATAACTGGCCAGTCTCCCATATATAAAAACTTTTTTTCGCAATACTTTCTGAGGGGCCTGGTATAATTCATTTATTTGATGAGCAAATTTAGTGTGCAATTCAGTATTTTTGGTAGTAATTTCGAATATTTTGATTGAAAAAAGGGGAATTACAGTTAAAGTATTAAATAACACCCCTTTTTTACACATGATCACTTGCGTTATCAGAAGCTTTATTTTTTCATTCAATATTTGATATTCAAAAGTGCCGCTTAATGGGCTGGCTTGGCCTGGCATGGCCTGGCTTGGCCTGGCTTGGCCGGTTTGGCTGGCATGACCTGGCTTGGTCGGTTTGGCTGGCATGACCTGGCTTGGTCGGTTTGGCTGGCATGACCTGGCTTGGTCGGTTTGGCTGGCATGACCTGGCTTGGTCGGTTTGGCTGGCATGACCTGGCTTGGTCGGTTTGGCTGGCATGACCTGGCTTGGTCGGTTTGGCTGGCATGACCTGGCTTGGTCGGTTTGGCTGGCTTGGCCTGGCTTGGCCGGTTTTGCTGGCTTGGACTGGCTTGGCCGGATTGGCCTGGCTTGGCCGGGTTGATTTGCTTGGCTGCTTTGGCATTACTAGGCGTTACTAGGCGTAACAAGGCGTCACAAGGCGTAACTAGGCTTTACTAGCCGTAATATTTATTTTATTTAATACTTCATGCACACAAACGTACAGAGGCGGCCTTAATGTCTTAGGCATTTTCTACCAGTCGACCTTTAAGTGATCAGAGACAAATAGTGGTAGGTGCAATATTTAAAGTTAAACATGATACCTAAGGTAGGTTTATTCAAATGCAAATACTAGGCATTACTAGGCGTAATACTAGGCTTTACTAGGCGTAATACTAGGCTTTACTAGGAGTAATACTAGGCGTAATACTGGGCATACTTATAGTGACCTTGGCTAGATCTAAAATCTGTTTTGTGAGCGTCATCTGGATTAATTTCTAATTGATTGTAGCTTTGGACCATATTGATACGTAAAAGTTAAAGTTATCTTTGCCAGCTAACTCAGAAACTTGATATTCTATATAAGGTAAGGGAAATATTTATTTTGCAGTGACATTTAAAGCGCAGTAATCAACACAGGCACAAAGTATGTAAGTGGCGGTGTTCTATTTTGTTTTTACTGATAGACTAAGTGGCTATGGCGTGGCTAGAATAAGAGTTCATTATAGTACCTCAGATCAGACAACAGTAAATAAGAACATACATGAAGTCACACCTTTTTCCCACGAGGGTAGACAAACTACAGAACGCCATCTGCTACTATCCTTATAACTCGTTTCGTTTACGTAAAAACATAGTCATACACGCACATACACGCATGCTGGTTATGCAAACTAGTTTTATCCTTATTATTGAAAATAGGGTGACGAGTAAAACAAAGTGGCTATGGCCTGGATAGAATTAGAGTTATCGATATTGCGAATATGGAAATGAAAAAGACAACGCACCTGGCTAACTGGCTGTGGCTTCTGGCAGACTGGCTGTGGCAACTGGCAGACCGGCTGTGGCTCCTGGCAGACTGGCTGTGGTTCCTGGCAGACTAGCTGTGGTTCCTGGCAGACTGGCTGTGACTCCTGGCAGACTGCCTGTGACTCCTGGCAGCTCTCGGCCCTTGTTAGGACCTCTCCGTGCAGTCACACGCAGCACATGTTGAATACTTTGATGCAGTCTTGCTCGGCGTGCAGTTGGGTCGATGGCAGATTGTAGAAAACGCAGTGAAGCTCGTAGTGTCGTTCCGGCCGTGAATAACACATAATTCTTCGATTTTTCTACAGAGTCAAGGTGATCTTGCGGTTATGGCGTGGATGTGTTATTAAACGAAGATAAGTTTTTGTTCATCCCACTTCTGAGTGAAACGGATAAATAAAAACCGGCAGAGCTTTGTTCATGTCTTGTATTTACAATCGAAAAAGAGACCAATAAAGGACTGGCAATCACTTATATCAACACATCCCCGCTGCTTGACATGGCTTGACTGGAGGGGGCTTTAATATGGCGGCTTAGCTTCGGCGGGCTCGGCGGGCATTGGTCGGATGCACGTAGGCTGACGTCACATCCGTTACACGATAATAACAAGATTGAATCGGTTAAAAGTCAAAACACTGTATCATTTAAGTGCTAAAATGAGTAGAAATGAACGTTGTGACGTCACACGGGCTCGAATTTGTTCGGAAAACTATCGGGGTGTTTTGGTACTGGATTAAAAAAAAACAATTGGATTTTACTTTGTAATTACAGTGAAAAACTAAAAATAGTTTTGTACGAAAACTTCTAATGATCTTTTCATTTTTTACAAAAAAAAAAATTGGTTTAACAAACCAATTGCAACGGTTAACTCAGCGCTCAATCCTATAACAATATTAAGGCGCAATAGTGAACGTCTTGCTTATTCTACGTACATATAATAATTGTCGGAATTGGTACTCATAACTTCATACAAAATATTAGCAATATCGATTCTTCATGAACATAACTGTTTAAATTCATGTTTAAAATTGGTCCACGAACGAACGTTGGTAACCCACTCATCGAGCTAACCACGAGCGTCGCCCTTTAAACAATGTGCAATCTGTGATAAACATTAATTATCGTCCCAATTATTGATATCACGTGATTGTTCAACTTCTTCACACCAAGAATCGATATCGTGTACATAAGGTTCGAAATTCGAAATATAAAAATGGTTTGATCTGACCTTGGACAAAGCACTCAAAGCTCCAATGAGGCGATTGGTAACGTCCAATGACGTTGAAGTACTTGCAAGTGACTCTCCAACGGTGCTGGTGTGTGATGCAGTCGCCGCTGGTGGTGATGACTGCGGTGTCGACATGGTGACAATGCCTGGTACAACGACAGCATCCGTGCCCATCATCGCCGCCGCCGTCACTACTGGTTCGACGCTTGCTGCGGGAATATGGCTATTCTCCAGCGCATTGAGACACGCTAGAATAGCTCTAAGTGTCTCCTGCAACCCACCTACCTCATTGTCTTGTTCGTGCCTATTTCTACCTCTACCACGAGTAGCAGACCGTTCTGCCATAATTCAAATTTTATTATAAAACGAAAATAAAATTTTACTATCGAACAAAAATTTGCTTGTTCGCTGATGACCAGAGAGCGGTGATAGACTATGGAGCCTATCCCACTTCTTATATAAGCGGTAACTTGTTTTTATTATTAAAAAAAAACACAGATAAACACAGAAAATACTAACTTTAATCAATTATTCAAAATTACAAAGGTACGACAAACATGAAGGTAGGTAAAGAAAATAACCAGACACGAATAAACAAGTAGGTAGTAAGAGATTATGAACCAGTTTACTAACGCGATAAAAAGGGCGATTCAAATGGTGCGCATTGCTTATATACCCTCGCCGTCATGTCAGTTGACGTTCAAAAGTGACGTCTTCATTCGAAATCTTCTAACAATATAACCATTTTTCACTTAAAATCCTATCATTATAATTTGAGTAATGCAAGGAGGGGGAATAGTTATCAGGATAATTAATAATCTACCATTCGAAGTGCATTTGCCAGGATACAATTATTGCGGACCAGGAACCAAACTTCGCAAACGTTTAGCGCGAGGTGACCGGGATGTAAATAAGCTAGACGAAGCTTGCATGCAACTCGACATTGCGTATACAAACCATACAGACTTATCAAAGCGTGACAAAGCCGATTTACAACTACTTTACATGGCTAAACAAAGACTTAAATCCAAAGAAGCAGGGAAAGGTGAAAAGCTAATCTCTTGGCTTGTGAGCAAAGTTATGAAAACGAAACTAAAGTCTGGATCTGGCATTAAAACATTTAAAAGCTTACTTTCAAAAATAAAATCAAAAATTAAGAAACACAAAGATAATAAGACTTTAATAAAAGCAGCTTACTTAACCGCAAAAAAGTTATTTTCAAAGATTCATCATCTAATTCGAGTACCCCGAGTAATACCCATACCAAAGACTGGAGGAGTTCTACCTTTAATTCCAATTTTCGCTGGTTTATCGGCCTTAGAAACTTTAGCTGGTGGTGCAGCTGGCATTGCAAAAACCGTCAATGATTACAAAGCGAGCAAAACAAATTTGCAAGAAACAGAACGACATAATAAAGCTATGGAGGCTTTAGTGTTGGGCAAGGGTTTATACATTAAGCCGTATAAAAGCGGTAAAGGATTGTTTATAACATCTTCAAAAAACTGAAAAATATGCTACCCAATCGCCCTCGAACTAATGTAGACATTCGAAAGTATTCAAGAGACATTCCATATTTTCGTAGGGTCTACATGAAGGATCAACTACCTCGGAAACCGAAACGCATTGAATGTATTATCGTTAATTTAGATGATAGATTCTAAGAACGAAGGAACGCATCGAGTAGCTTATGCTAAAGTATACAATCACTTCAAATACTTTGATAGCTATGGAAATTTAAAACCTCTAATGGAATTGATGCAATATTTCAAAAATGGAAATGTTTTTTATAATTATACAAGATATCAAAAATTTAACGCAGTCAATTGTGGTCATTTGTGTCTAAATTATTTGTGGACTTTTTGGAATAAAAATGTATTATAAAATATGTGCTTTTCTTTAATTTCAATCATTTGCAAGATGTCACTCACTTTGTCGATAACTGGAGACTCGTCAGTGTTAACTACGAACTATCCTAATAAATTGCAACTAGATGGAGAGTATGAGTATGCTTTATTACACTTTTCAACATTTAATTCTATTACAAACATTGATAAAAGTAATAATAAGTTCTATTATGGCTTTAATGAAGTTATTGAAATACCGGAAGGCACTTATGAATTGCAAGATATCGGCGATTATTTAAAATCTGAAATAAAAGATGCAGCAATCAAACTAAGGTGCAATAATAATACTTTAAAAACTACAATTTCTATACAAAAGACATTAATTTTATCAAAGAAGACTCTTTTGGAAAACTATTAGGATTTAAAAAACAAATCTTGAAAGCAAATAAATGACATGTGTCACAGTCTCCAGTCAACATCCCTTACTTAGATAAATTGTCAAATAGACAAAATAATCACATTCACATGCTTAATAAGCATCTGCACTTTCTTGTGAGTCACTATAGTGACAAACTAGTTTTTTTTGACATCAACATTTTTGTTCATAAATTAAAGTCGACAGGCAATATTTTGTATCTGCTTCTTAGGGTAAGACATCAAATAGCTCGGCTATTATCTTATACATTAAACTCAGACATAAGTAGTATGTCGAAGTATCCAATAATTATTGATATTAGTAATAGTACTAATTTAAAGGTGGTCAATACCTTGAATAACGTTAGCAAAGATGCTATTAATATTTATTCTTTAAACTAGTTGATAGGACAAGGGAGGGTACCAATAACGGAATAGTTAAGAGTATATCCACCATCAAGAAGGTACCTTCTTGCTCGCAAAAATTTAATTTCAAGAAAAGGTCTGAGCAGAATTCTCTGAAATTATTCCATCAGAATATTCAGGGCTTTTCTTCGAAGCAATTAGAAATCGAACTGTTTTTGGAAAAACAAGGTTCGAAATTGTTTGTTTTACTGAGCATTGGCTGAAAGATTATGCAATGCTTATCAATTATGAAAATTATACTGTGGGCAGCTGTTTTAACAGAAATATTATGTTGCATGGGGGTTCATTTATATTAATTAAAAATGGTATTAAATCAAAACCCCGTAAATATATAGTAGACCTATCAGTTGAACATAGTGTTGAACTGTCCTGTGTTGAGTTGGATAAACATGTCATAGTGTGCGTTTACAGACCCCCTAATTATAAAAACTACTCTATATTCGAGTCAGTAATGGAAGATGTTTTGGCTAAACTTGCAATTGGTAATAAACAAGTAATTGTCTGTGGTGACTTTAATATTAATATTCTAGAAGATAATTCAGATAGCAGTAGGTTATTAAATCTCTTTAAATCATTTAATTTGTCACATGTATTTATGGAACCAACACGAACTACATTGACTTCTGCTACATGTATTGATAATGTTTTTTGTTGCTGCAACTACTTTTACAAGGCCATTATTAATTATTTGCCTTCGGATCATAGTGGGCTACTGGTGGCCTTTGAGTCCATTATGCTAAAACAACAAGTGCAGATTCAATCCAGACCAATAACATCCGGTAAATTAAATAAATTTAACAGCACTTTAATCAATAAGTTAAGAGATCAGGACCTCACAGTGAATGATAGTAATATTTTGTATGATGAAGTTTTTTCAGTGGTTCAAAAAGATTTCAATTCAATTTTTAAGAAGCAAACTAAAACTATATGCCCTAAGTTTTTATTCAGTGACTGGGCGACTACAGGACTTAGAAAAAGTAGGGAAATACTTTACGAACTTTACGGCCTTAAGCCTTGTATTAATACTGAAACGTTTAATAAGTATGTTGCTACTTACTCAAGAATTTTTTAAAATACATGTATGGCAGCTAAGGCCTTGTACATTAGCAATAAGGTTAAATTAGCAGAAAATAAAATCAAGACGGTTTGGCAAATTATAAACAATGAAACGAACAGGAATAAAAGAAATAATACTGATTACACGCTTGAGACCACACACGGACTTATTAGAGATAACAAAACAGTTGCTCAAGAGTTTGTAAATTTCTTTACCAACATCCCAATTAAAACTACTGAAACCTTAAATTCTTTGCCCTCGCTCGCTTTTGGATTATTAAACGCTAACGTTTCAGCCTGCCCCTATGAATTTAACTTTTCACATATAATCCCCATAACATTAATAAAAGCTTTTAAGCAAATCAAGATAAAACCGACCGAAGATCTATGGGGAATGTCCATTAAAGCTTATACCTCCATTATTCAGACTATAGCGCCGTACTTAGCTTTGATTTTCAATTTGTGTGTGGATCAAGGTGTCTTTCCGGATCTAATGAAATATAGTAAGGTTATACCACTTTTTAAATCCGGGGACAGTAAAGACACAAATAATTATAGACCAGTATCCGTGTTGCCAGTTTTCAGCAAGGTATTTGAAAAGATAATGCTAAATCAAATGCTCATTCATTTTAATACGAATAACATCTTACATGATAAACAGTATGGTTTCACCAAAGGACGTTGTACAACTGACGCTGGTGTCACCCTATTAAAACACATATTTAATGCGTGTGCAAAGTCGCAGGATGCCATAGGTATCTTCTGCGACCTGTCGAAGGCGTTTGATTGCGTTAATCATGAAAAATTTCTTCTGAACTAACTAACTTGAGCATTACGGGCTAGGTCAATCAGCGTTAAGTTTGATTAAATCTTATTTGAGTGATAGACAACAAGTAGTTCAAATAAACGGTGTGAATTCGTTGGGGTTAAATGTGAAAATGGGGGTACCCCAGGGCTCCGTTTTAGGTCCTTTCTTGTTTTTAATATACATAAACGATTTACCCCATTTATTGGAAGGCAAACTAAATATGGTGTTATTTGCTGATGACACATCTTTAGTTTTTAAAATAAATAGACGTACTTGTCAGGTTGACGACGTAAATAACGCGCTACGGTAGGTTCAGGATTGGTTCACTGCCAATAAAATAGTTTTAAATGATAAAAAAACCAAATGCGTAAAATTTTCCTTGCCAAATGTCAAAAGTACTGATTGTGACATTATATTAAACAAGGAGAAGCTCGAATTCGTCGATAAAACGGTTTTCCTGGGGATCACGCTAGACTCAAGGTTTCAATGGGGTCCTCATTTAGTATCACTTGCGGGGCGGCTGAGTTCGGCAGCTTATGCTGTCAGAAAGATTCGTCAATTTACTGATGTGGATACCGCTAGGCTAGTCTATTTTAGTTACTTTCATAGTATAATGTCTTACGGTATCTTACTATGGGGAAGGGCTGCAGCCATTGAGTCTATTTTTATTCTGCAAAAACGAGCCATCAGAGCGATTTACAATCTTCGCCGGCGCGATTCTCTAAGGGACTAACTGTTTAAGGACATTAACATCATGACGGTTCCTTGTCAATATATTTATGAAAACATCATGTACGTGAGAAAGAATTTACATCTTTTTATTAAAAACGGAGACAGACATAATTACATTACTAGAAATAGGGACCAATTAGTTCAACCAGGTTTCAGACTGGCAAAAGTGGCCTCATCTTTCATGGGGTACTGTACAAAATGTTACAATAAAATTCCTCCCCATATTCTAGAACTGAATGAGACGAAATTTAAAAATTGTATAAAACGCACATTATGTAGGCAGGCATATTATAAGTTAGGGGATTACATCACTGATAAAAATGCTTGGCTCAATGCTAGTCCTGCTCCACAACCAGTAGGGCGCAAAAACAAATGATATGTTTATGTTTGTGTTGTATAGACTTGATTTCTTTTAGTATTGTATAGCTGCACAGCACGTGTGTGGGTGTTTTTTTTTTTAAAAGAGTAGGTATGGAGTTTCTTGTGCATTATTCTCCATAACAAGCTTCTTTCCGAATGCATGGTAGAATCAACTTTTATTCCATGTAAATTTAAAAAGTATGGACTTTCTTGTGCATTCTTCTCCATAACAAGATACTTTCCGAATGCACGGTAGAATCAACTTTTATTCCATGTAAATTTAAATTGTGACATTCAAAAGTGCCGCTTGGTGGCCCAGTTGAAATAAATATCTTTTGTCTTTGTCTTTGAACATTCTACCTACGACCGTTGTCAGGATTAAATGTGATATTGTAAGCGGTTCATATGTAAACGGTGAACCAAGTCCAGTGACGGATTAACCCTTAATCAAATTAAGCAATTGCCTAGGGCATCACGTCTGGGGGGCACTCCGTCCTTAGGGCATCACGTCTCACTCTCACGTCACCAAAAAATGTTTCTTGAACTAATTTGAAAATTCGCGCGTTTTAAGTTGACATAGAAGCCGACCTAGAGTCATAACCCCGCTCCCGATTGCCCACTCGCTGCCCGCTAGTGCATTCGGCAATGCACCGTAATTGCAACCACCCCTTCCCCGCGGGCCCCCCGCCTGGCGCCCCCGCAAATCTGTGCCAATCAAATGTTTTGTTTTTTCAGTAATTGAGCCGGCCGGCTTCTATAAATACGTAATACAATTAATTTGATAATTAATAATTAAGTCAATAGTTTTAAAGCAGACTCTTCAATACCTTGAAGAACATTGTGGATTAGATTTTTCAAAATGCAGAGGCCAGTCTTATGACAAAGTCTGGGCGTTACAATGGCATGCAGCAGAAGATTCTAGAGGCGAATCCGTTTGAAATATATATCCCATGCGCAGCCCATTCTCTCAATTTAGTAGGTCGAAGTGCCGTGGATTGTCCGCCTAGCAGCTGTATTTTTTTTTTCATTAGTCCAAAATCTATACAATTTTTTCTGGTTCAACCATAAGGTGGCGCATATTAAACGAACATTTGGATAATGAAAGTGTTTTGAAATCTTAATCAGATACGAATGGGAAGCACACGCTAAAGCGACATCTATTTTGTATTTTTTTTGAATTACGTACATTTAAACATATAAGTATAATATATTTTTGTAATCACCTCTTAAAACCCGTCCATTTGATACCCCACAAGATGGGTTTGGAATAAAAAAAAATTGGTCCCCCACACTATGGCGCCCAAAAGCCGCCATTTTTATATTTTACAATTTTAATGTAGCCAGTGACACTGACACATGACACTCGCAGGATTAAGAAGATTCGATTGACGTAAGAATCATCAAAATCGGCCAGCGCGTTGGGTCTCTAGAAAGCCATATAGGAACAAACATACATACATACTTAGACTGATAAACACATTACCCTCCTTCGGCAGTCGGGTAAAAAGGACAAAAATGATACAAGACAAGCTCGATAATTTATCGATATTATACATAGACTCCGATATCTTAAAAACGTTAGGCGTTAATACTATCTTGCGTGAATTCAATGCCCGGAAAAGCCGCAAGGCGCATTTCAATAAATAAATTAATTATGCCTTGGTTTTTATTGTTGTTGCACCTACTCCACTTCTAAGGTACGTTTCATCTCATCATCGTATTTTACAAAAAACTAATCTTTTTAGGTGGTAAATATTTAAAGACCGATTCTAGTTGACATACGGATAGGGGGGGCCACAGGCTTGGATTGCTTATGGCATCAAGTAGTCTTAATCCGTCACTGACCAAGTCATATTATTCACGAATTTGCACTTAATGTGCCACCTGGATACAGAATCATAGAAATCCCGAAGAATAGCAATATACTTTCCAATCAATCAAAACAACATAAGCTGCATACATATTAGACTGTTACATATAAACAAACGATTAATCAATTTGCGCGGTGAAGAAGTGCAGGTATATCTGCATCTTAGTAGAAAAAAATGATTGACTACAATAAAAAACCGGCCAAGTACGAGTCGGACTCGCGCACGAAGGGTTCCGTACTTGGTATATTGCGGTTTACGATTTATGACGTTTTAAAAAAAAACTACTGACTAGATCTCGTTCAAACCAATTTTCGCTGGCAGTTTACATAGTAATGTACATCATATTTTTTTTTCAGTTTTATCATTCTCTTATTTTAGAAGTTACAGGGGGGGGGACACACATTTTACCACTTTGGAAGAGTCTCTCGCGCAAACTATTCAGTTTAGAAAAAAATGATATTATAAACCTCAATATCATTTTTGAAGACCTATCCATAGATACCCCACACGTATGGGTTTGATGAAAAAAAATATTTTAAGTTTTAGTTTCAAGTATGGGAACCCCCAAAATTTATTGTTTTATTTTTATTTATGAGTGAAAATCTTAATGCGGTTCACAGAATACATCTACATACCAAGTTTCAACAGCATAGTTCTTATAGTTTCGGAAAAAAGTGGCTGTGACATACGGACGGACAGACAGACAGACAGACATGACGAATCTATAAGGGTTCCGATTTTTGCCATTTGGCTATGGAACCCTAAAAATGTGTTTCAACAAGTAAAAAATATCAGTTCTGCTCGAGCTACCTATCAAATAAGACCTATCTCTAAGAAGACAATAAAATTAACTAAAGACAATAAAGCATTCCTTAGAGCGATTGGATTGCTAAAATGAATATCTTAGACGTTTTATCCGCTCCGACTTACGTTAACACTATAGAAGAAATCGAATTTCATTCCTACAAGCCCTATGTAACAAGTTTCAACAGGAACGATGAAATTCGCATACCTATCAACCAACAGGCGTTATACATATTACCATCAGCTAGCACCCTATATTTGGAAGGAACTATTATCGTTAGCAAAAAAGATACGAAGGACAAAGCTACTAGTGTCAATTTCACGGACAATGCTCTACTCTACTTGTTCCAAGACTTTATGTATGAGCTAAATGGAGCGGAGATTGATAAAATAAAAAATGCAGGTATAACAACAAGTATGAAATCACTCATTTCGATGAACGAAAGTGAATCAAAAATGTCTAATGCTTGGGGCTGGAATACTGATGGCATAAAAATATCGATGGAGGAAGATTTTCTGCATCTATACCACTACGGAATATTCTCGGTTTCGCAGAAGATTTTAAAACAGTCGTAATAAATAGTAGACATGAACTGATATTGTTACGAAGTAACACTAATTTAAACGCTGTAAAACTTAATACTGGCGAAGTAGTAGATGATGTTCAGATCAACAAAATCTATGGCGCGTACCGCATGTTAAAGTATCGGACAAAGAAAAATTGGTTTGTTAAAAGTATTAGAAAAAAATCGCCCACTTCAAACGATATACAGAAATTGGGATCTGTACGAATATCCAGCTTTGCCTAAAACTACAAAACATACATGGTCTATCAAAACTTCATCTCAAATAGAAAAACCAAGATACATTATTATTGGTCTACAGACAAAGAGAAAAAGCAATGCACATTCTGACATGTCTCAATTTGATCATTGCCATATTCGAGACGTTAGGGTGTATCTCAATTCAACTTACTTTCCATATGAAAACTTAAATGTGAATTTTGATAAATAACAGAATCGCTTTATTATACGAGCAATACACCAGATTTCAACAGTCGTATTACGGACGTCGCTCGGAGCCCATACTAAGTGAGAAACAATTTAGAGATTTAGCACCACTTTTTGTAATCGATTGCTTTAGACAAGCTGATAATCTAAAGACTGGACCTGTTGTGGATGTGCGGGTAGAAATTGAGAGTGATTCGGAAATACCAGATCAAACTTCAGCATACTGTCTCCTTCTCAACGATTGTATTGTTGAATACAAACCATTAAGCAACATTGTGAAGAAGATATCATGAACGCGGACATCATCATTGTCGAACGCCAAGGATTTAAAGATTTTTTTTAAATATCATTGTGAAAGAAGTAGCCATCGTAAGTCAGAATCATACTTAAACGTTCTTGGTTAAACCACCGTTTTCCTTTTATTACTTAACAAAAGAAGAAAAGAAGCAAAAAGAAGAAGAAGAGAAGAAGATGGTTAGAAAATAATCGAGGAATTTTCTGGCGTGAAGGCTTCATAGAATACTAATAAAAGAATTTTAACAAAGGGTTTGGAAAATATTAAGTGGATTAAAGATTTATGCGTAAACTGTGAAGTGATTGACATAGGCGTGAAAGGGTGTCCTAATTTTGCGACATAAAAAAAAAGTTTTGTAAAAATAAAACAGATTTTAATTGTGTGAACCATAAAGCTAATTGTGCATTAAATAATGCAGTGTGTATTAAAAAATGGTATGTTCATAATAACATTTCTGTATTTAATTTATTTTAATTTTTTATTTAATAATCAGGGTAACCTACATTACGAGCTATAAATTAGCTGTAACAAAATGATATTTCTTTTAAAATTTATTATAAAATTTCAAATACCATGATGTAAAAATAATTAATCTAATAAAAATACTGACAGCAAATAACCTATTACTGTATCATTACACTAGGGCTAATTTAGAGTTCAAGTATACAAAATAAAACACAGTTTAAATTACAAAGAATATATTTTTATTTTATTAAGAGTATATTTTTATTTTATTGTTTATATTTTATTGTAGAATTGTTTATGAATTTTAACAGTATCGATATTCTTTGTATAACAGAACATTGGCTTAAAAGCCACCAGTTATTGTTCAATTTTAATAATCACCAGGTTGGTAGTTCATTCAGCAGAGTTAATGCTATACATGGTGGCTCATTGATTTTAGTAAGTAACCAGCTTAAATTTAAAGACCGTAAGGATATTGTGATCCTATCTGTTGAGCGGACAGTTGAAATAGCTTGTATAGAATTGGAGCAGTTTATTGTATTAAGTGTATACAGACCCCCTTCAGGATTGTATGACTGCTTTGAAAAGGTAATGGATGAAGTGTTACACAAGATTTGTAACTCTAATAAATCTATTATAACTTGTGGTGATTTTAATGTTAATTTGTTGGAAAACTCAGGTTCTTGTAGTAAAATAATAAGTCTGTTTCAGTCCTACAATCTTGTAAACCTATTTTTGGAGCCCACAAGAATAACTCCTGCTAGTGCCACATGCTTAGATAATATTTATACTAATGTTATACCAGTCCACAAAGAAAATATAAATTTACTAGATTCTGATCATTGCGGGCAGAGGATTACTATACCAAACCAAAACAACAAAGTGGCTAAAAAGGATATCACTGTTAACCCCAAAACTGCAAGTCGCTTGAAAGCTTTTAAAGTTAAACTCATTGATAAATTACCAATTTTGTCAATTCATGCTGATCCTATTCATCTATATGATGATTTTTTTGTATATACTGTAAACAATTTAATTCCACCTTTATTCCCAAGACAATCTCCGTTAATGGTAATGCATCATTCAGTGATTGGGCTACCATTGGTATTCATAAAAGTAGAACACGGCTTTATGAGCTGTACGATGAAAGGACTTATGTAAATACTGCTGAATTTAATTTATATGTTAGAAATTATTCAAAATTATTTAAAAAAGTGTGTTTTTGGCCAAATCGCGTTATTTGAGTTCGAAGATTAAAAACAGTAGTAATGTTATTAAAACGACTTGGAATATTATTAATAGTGAAACGGGAGGATCTGGTGACCGAAATATTAACTACAGCCTATCTATTAATGACAAAATCATAAAATCAGACTCACAAGTCGCACTGGCTTTTGAAAATTTCTTTTCAGATATTCCCGTTTCTACTACTAAATCCTTAAACTCATCACCTTATGTTGCTGAGTCTTTGCTAAAAGAAAATGTTAATGTTTGCGATTCGGAATTTATTTTTGAACATATTACTTGTAGAGACATAATTAAAACCTTTCACACTTTAAATGTTAAAAAGACTGCTGATCTGTGGGGTCATTCTGTTGAAGTTGCCATGTCTATTATTGATATTGTTGCACCTAGTTTAGCTATTATCTTTAATAATTGTATCGACTGTGGGGAGTTTCTTGACCTAATGAAAAACAGTAAAATAATACCTTTGTTTAAATCAGGTTATTTTAATCAGGTCAGAATCAGGAATTAGTACATCAGACCCTACAAATTATAGACCTATTTCAGTACTACCTACTTTTGCCCATGCCCATGCCCATAAAAATATAAAATTGTTTAAAAAATACAGTGATATCCATAATATAAATACTAGGAACAAACACAAATTTGTAGTACCTACAACAAGGTTCAAGAAAATAGGTGGCTCGTTTAGATGTCAATGTGTACGCTTTTATAATATGCTTCCAAGCCACGTACAAAATCTAAGTCTTAATAAATTTAAATCATTCATTAAACGTAAGTTGTGCCAAAAAGCGTTTTATAGCATTAAAGATTACGTTGAGGATAAAACGGCTTGGGAGTGAGCTGCTCCAATTAATTTAGTTTTTTTTAATTTAAATATTTTGCACCATGAATTTTGTTATTTTTTATAAAAATATTTTTATTTGTTTTCTTGCAATGACAAGAATATTTACTTTTTGAAGTATTATATTATTTTATTTTAATTATTGTGAATGTGAAGACTATGTGGATCATTATTTTGTTTTTAATTTATCTTAGTTTTTAATCATGGTCTGGCGGTTTGAGTAGTTTATGCGGCCTACCCGAATGTCCTTTCTTTGGTATTGTTCGTCGAATCGTTGAGCTCCTTAAATTCTGAGTTGAGCTGCTCGGTTATTGACAAATGCGTGCACTGACTGGACAGGTCCACTCAATCTGGCTGGTTCTTTCCTCAAAAGACCATTTCAGACATCAGTCTACATGGTCTTCACATGATCTAACCAAGATTTTGTCAGGACTTTAAAAGAGACTGTGACCTCTGAGTTTGTTTCGGCCTTTCTTCTCAGAGTAGTCAGATAGGAAACGCCGACCTCATCTAGATTTAAAAAAAAATATGTTAGACATGTAAAAGCGTTTGTACAAACCAACTTACAGAAATAAAATCATTTATCATTTATTATTTCCAATTATTACAAGCTAATTTTATAGGCTTTATTTCTTTAAACAATCTGATACAGTACAATGTTATTAAAAACACCAATAATAGAACGTTAGACCTAGTGTTTTCAAATTTACGAAGTGCAGTGGTCAGGAGGTCTTCTTCTTCTATTTATAAAGAAGATTGCCACCACCCTCCTTTAGAAATTGAAATTGTTTTTAAGGCTTTTGTGCCATTAAAACGTGTTAAACTAACTTCATTTAATTTCAAGGCAGCTGACTACACAATAATCAATAGAAAATTAAAATAAATTTCTTGGAAACATCTGTTGGAACCGTGTGCAAATGTTGACGCTATGGTAGAGGCACTCTATGAATCTGTTCAGTGTGTCATTAAAGAGAATATTCCTAAAATTAATCATGTAAGCAAAAACTTTCCTTTGTGGTACTCTAAAATCTTGGTGAGAGTTCTTAAAAAGAAAAAGAAAAGAATAGCCAACGTTTTAAAAAATACAATGATCCGCGAGATGATATTGAGTACAGAATACTTGACGAGAGAGCACGGTCAATTATTAAGAGTTGCTACAAGAAATATGTCCACACTATGGAGAATAACATCCGGTCAAACCCCAAAGCATTCTGGTCGTTCGTTAAAACAAAAATAAATAAATCTAGCTCTGTTCTTTCCGAGATGACTTTAAACGAGTTGATCGCTACGACAGGCGATGATATATGCCAGCTTTTAACCCGACTGCCGAAGGAGGGTAATGTGTTTATCAGTCTATGTATGTGTGTATGTATGTATGTATGTTTGTTCCTATATGGCGTTCCAGAGGCCAAACGCGTTGGCTGATTTCTATGATTCATACGTCAATCGATTCGTCTTTAATATCATGACATTTTTTAATAATTCTTATTGACATTCTAGAATGATTATTTTGAATTGATTTATTATTTTAATATCTTTATTTTTTTATTTTTACTCTGACATTCTATAAGTATAATTTTGACTTGTATTATTTTATTGACATTTACACAACATTTATTTGATTTTTTAATTTTTACTAAATATGACATTCTATTAAGTATTTTGATTTGTATTCTTTATTAATATTTGCATGCCATTTTCCAAGGTAAACATGACGTTCTATCATTCTGTATCCTAACACCTCTGCATGCTGACAATTTGTTATGTATGTATGATACTCATGTTTGAGCAAATAAAAATGATTTGATTTGATTTAATCCTGCGAGTGTCATAGGCTACATTAAAATTGGACAATAGAAAAATGGCGGATTTTGGGCGCCATATGGTGGGGCCCAATTTTTTTTTCGTCCAAACCCATGGTGTTGGGTATCAAAATAAAGGGTTTTAAGAGGTGATTTCAAAAATATATAACACTTATATGTTTAAATGTATCTAAAATGAAAAAAAAACTTAACTAAAAAGTTATATATACTTTCAAATATTAATAATAATTATATGACCACTGGCCTTTTCTTTGATCTATCAAAAGCCTTCGATCTGCTGTCACACGATATATTGCTACAAAAGTTAGAGGCTATTGGAATTAGAGGTCCGGTACTCCAGTGGCTATCGTCCTATTTAAGTAATAGAAAACAACGTGTCATCATCAATAAAATAAATGAAAATAATGAAATAATATCCTACTCATCGGAATATAGTCATAATAAATATGGCGTTCCACAAGGAAGCGTTCTTGGCCCAATATTGTTTCTCATTTACATAAATGACATAATAAAAATAACTAATCATAAATGCATATTATTTGCCAACGACATATCTATTATAGTGTACGGGACGGACGTGATCGTCCAAGACCGACAGGCAATCAGGAGGTTGTAAGGCTCCTGCTTGAACGCGTTGACGCCCCTTGCACCTATTGTTCAGTTGTCATCTGGTAACTATGGACCTTGGAGACACTTGAAGGCTGCCAAGTAGGTTGAGGTGAAAAACGTGATGTCCAGGTTAAATAAAACTATTTGTTCATGGCCAGAAGCGATGTTCCTTCATGGTCCTCGATGCGCAATGATGCGTGGAAATACTTTAAGTGAAATAATGGCTACGAAATGTTCACGCGCCTGCGCACTATTAAAGAAGCGAACTCGACTGCGACGAGGACCACAACATTGCAAAAACTTTTATTTTCAAAATAATATACGCTAAGACTCGTAGCTTGAAACTGACAAGAACTACCCTTCCACTGGACCGATTCTGGTGAAACTTGTACTTTTGGATAGGTCTCGAGGAGACCTTCCCTCCGGTTTTTGATCCAGGTCCCTAGCCCCTACCATCAGGGAGTTCTCGTAAGGAGAACGTCGAAGAAAGGGAATTCCCGCCAGTTTGAAGCTTTACAATCGAGTTTCTCCTAAAACTAGACATGTTAGCTCTAGGGTACCAGCGAGGGACTTGGAGCCCTCCCACTGGGCCGTTGACACACATAAGTGTTACAGTTATATTCAAAACATTCAGGCGTACAGCCGCGAAATGGTGCGAGAAGTTAGCTTATGCCCCTGATCTTGGCACATAAACTCGATTCCTACTCAGACCGCTGGGTGGATTTTCAAGTTACATTCACATCCGGGTAGCCCTCGTGATGGGCTATCCCAAGGTAGAAGTCCGGTAGCTACATGTCCAACCCCCGATGAGTTATCGTTTGTTACAAGTTTGTTTACATAGCAAATCCATGTAACCTCGCACCATATCAGGTCGCTTAACTCCTCAACCACCAGAGCTAAGCTCCTTCCGGAAGTGTGGTTGGGTAGCTGGAAAACTAGGCTGTCTGACGGCGGTACCCTGATGGGTGTACCACCAGCCTTTCCGCAGCTTAAGGTGCCGGGAAGCGGCCGAATACTAAATTTTACGTCGTCTCACATCTTTAATGTGTCTGTGTGCGTTACATACCCCTATATACTAGCTCTGTGTCATGACTGAGTGTAGGCGCCTGCCTGAGGGTCCACGAAGGTAATGCTTCAGACAGCATATCTATAGCTGACCAGGCACCAAATGTCCCTGGACGCAGTGACACATCGGCAGCCGCATAGAAACGTCCATGCCGGCATACACAGACACATCCTCTCAAGTAAGTGACGCCCATGTACTAGAATTACATAGGTGCTGTCTATTTATAGGGCCTAGACAAAATTCTAGGTCACCTAGAAGCGCTAAAACGGCTTGTAACGAATTTTCCAAACACTTACTTGAGTAAAATGTATGTATATTTCCCTTTTTAGAGTAAAAATGCATTAAGACTGGCCATGTACTGCTATTATGTATAATTTCTCAGTCATGGCATCCAGCCATCCTATCTAGAACACCTAGATGGTGTTTCCTAACAAAACAATTATGTGTAAGGAAGCAATCTGATTGGTTGGTGAATAGAATACCTATAGCACCACCTGATACCCTGCTCAAAACGGGGGGTCTAAAATAAGTAAACAAAATATTTTTATTTCCTTAAACCTATACATTTATCATATAACTAAGGTACCTTATGTATAATTCTAACACATAAGCGCTATATTCACACTATAAACTATGTAAAAGCCCCCAAAACATGAGTTTAAAGTTATCAAAATTCTACAAAAACTGGTTTTAATATAAATATAAGGTGCCAACCTCTTACAGGTCATTGTGAACTAAACGCTCGTTGATGACGGTTGTGTCTTACGGAGTCAAATACTTGTTTCTTTCCGTAACAACACAATCAGTATGCATATTAAAGCTTCTAATTTATTGTTATAAGACTATATAATTCTATTACCTACTGATAGACACATAAAATATAATTTTAGTGTCTCAAAAACATGAGCAAAAATTAGTTACGAGCTTTACTATACAAGGTTTTTTCACCTACCGACATCGCTTAGTATGCGATGGCGCTCTGGGGTGAGCAGACGTGTGTCTGTCAATACTATTTATTTTTTACATATGACTACCTATGTAAATGGTGACGTATCGTCGCGAACATCTCTCCCGCCGTGCAGTGTCGCGTCGACTCGATGCTACGTTGGCGCGGCGCTGCATCAGCATTGTGAGCGGCGCACGTCGGCAGCGCTCGTGACCTCGACGCTCTGCGACACGTCGCTCAGCTCTCGCCGCCGGAACTCTGCTGCGCTCACTTTGGCAAGGGAATGAGCTTCTTCACCGGACGCTTTAGAGTGCCGCCAGTGGTGCGCACCTCAGCGGTCCGGACTTCTCCATCAGGGCCAGGGTATATGGCCTCAATGCGGCCTCGCGGCCACGTGTTGCGAGGCAGCTGCCCGTCCGCGATGAGGACGGGGTCGCCCACCAGCAGGCCAGGCCCGCGGCTATGGGGCTCCCGCCGGTTTTGGAGCTCCGGCAGGTATTCTCGCACCCACCGGCGCCAGAACATGTCGGCCAGGATTTGTGACCGACGCCACATCTTTTTGTGGTCGATGTCTTGCTCGGTGAACACGCCGGGGTTTGGGAGTCTAGCCGACCCACCAAGTAGGAAGTGGTTCGGCGTGATAGACTCGTCGTCATCGCCGTCGACTGATACATGTGTCAGCGGGCGGCTATTTACCGTGTACTCTGCCTCACAAATCAGTGTGGACAACACCTCTTCGTGTGGGTGTTTCTCTGTGAGTACGGTATACAATGCGTTTTTTACGCAGCGAACTAGACGCTCCCATGCGCCTCCCATAAAGGGCGCTGATGGGGTGATGAAGCGCCAAGTGATGCCTCGGCGACTGGCCTCCTCTCGGAAGGCCTCTCGTAGCTCTCGATCGGCACCGTGCATGTTGGTGCCGTTGTCTGAGTGGATCTCAGTTGGACATCCTCTGCGGGCGGCGAAACGGCGCAGCGCTAATATTGCGCTGTCTGCGCTGAGGCTGGCGGCGATCTCGAGGTGGACAGCTCTTGTGGTGAGGCATGTAAACAGTGCTACATATCTCTTGTGATGCTGGCGACCCACGGTGACAGATAGCGGGCCGAAGTAGTCTAGCCCGGTGTACGTGAACGGCCTTTGGTGATGAGCCAGGCGCGTTCGTGGGTGGTCGCCGGTCGCTGGCACAGGTGCTTGTGCCTTACGAATACGGCACTGAAGACATTGTGCCAGTACTTTCTTGGTGGTGGGACGCATCCTTACGACCCAATAATGCTGCCGTACCTCATTTATTGTGAGTTCAGTCCCACTATGTAGTAAGCTGCGGTGTGTCCAGTCTATATAGAGCTGGGTTATATGATGGTCGCCATGTAATATTGGCGGTCGCCTTACATCTTCTGTGATCTCGTCAGTGGCGGCTATACGGCTTCTAATACGTAGTAGGCCATCTACTACTTCTATTTGCAGCGCGTGTAGCGGACTATTTTTGTCCACTATTTCATGTGCATGCAATCTAGCTATTTCTTGAGCGAACGATTGCTGCTGTGCAACTTGTACGAGTATTTTCTCGGCTTTTTGAAGAAAGCTCGCATCTATGTACTGCTTTCGGACTTCTGGCGCTATGTATGACGGCTTGGTTGCTGCAGTCGCTGTCTTCTTTTTCTTTCGCCAGTCCGTGTCCACCTCAGCGTTTTTCCGGGTTCTTTTGTAGAACGTTTTCTCTGTCCTTTGTTTACAGAGATGTATAAAACGTAGGACGGTAGCAGTCGCACGTAATAGCCGCTCCCATCTCGAAAAGTTGACGGGATTAGGTATAGCTTCTATGAGCTTCGAAGTGTATGTATGTCTGTCTGTTATTTTCTCCAAAACAGATTTTTCTTTTTCTGTGACAGTGAGCGTTCTTTCCTCTCCTGTCTCTTCTGTGATTGGAGCTTTTTCTGATGGCCATGAAGAAGGGTCTTCATACAAAAAACTTGGGCCACAGAACCACTCGTGTTGTGAGTCAAACCTCGGCGGCACGTCACGAGTCGCTATATCGGCGATGTTCAACTTCGTGGATATCCATCGCCAATCCTCCACTTTGCTACCTTCTTCTATGGCAGCTATGCGATGAGCTACGAAAGCTTTATAGGTTCGTGCTCCTTTTCTAATCCACGACAAGACTGTTTTGCTGTCTGTCCAATACGTGACCGACGATGGATTGTTGTCGTGTTCACGTTTCACAGCTGCAGCCAGACGGGTTCCCATCACCGCTGCCTGCAGCTCGAGGCGCGGTATCGATTGTAGCTTTAATGGAGCTACTCTCGCCTTGGCCATGACTAGGCTCACCTTCTGTGTGCCTACTGCTGTGGTGGCTCGCCAATACACAGCTGCTGCGTATGCCAACTCGCTTGCGTCGGTAAATACATGTATTTGTATTTCTGTGGCATCACTATAACCAGGATAACATCTTGGTATGCTGATGCCCTTGAGCTGCCGCAGGTTTTCGATCCAACTTCTCCACTGAGATGCCAGGTCAGCGTCTAATAGCTGGTCCCAATCGACGCCTCGCCTCCAAGCTTCTTGCAATATTTGTTTAGCTCGAATCGTAACAGGCGAGGCTAGTCCTAGGGGGTCGTATAACGACATGACAATTTTGAGAGCCTCTCTTTTTGTAGGGGCCTCCTTTTCTAAAATTCCTGGCGGCAGTCTCGCAAGCGTTAGGTTGAAACCTAGCGTATCTTCACTAGGTCTCCAAATCAGGCCGAGTATTTTCTCTGCGCCTGCTGTATCTCCGATGTTCACAACCTCAGTGCAGGTTTGTGACGGATCGATATTTTCTATCAGGCGCTTACTGTTTGATACCCATTTTGTTAGGTCAAACTTCGCCTGTTGGTGTATTTTCTTCACCATTGTCGCGACTTCTGTCGCTTCTTCGACTGTTTTATAGCTGTCCAGATAATCGTCCATATAATGGCTCTCTACTATAGCTTTCACTGCTACTGGATGCTGTTCGATGTGCTTTCTTGCGTTCCAATTTTTCGCAAAGATAGCGGTGCACGGCGAGCTTGCCGCGCCGAAAATGATGGACGTCATACGATATTCTTCTGGGGCTCCATCTCTTCTGTTGCCTCTCCATAGGTAGCGAAGTGAGTCTCGGTCTTCACTTCGTACTTTTACTTGCATGAACATCTCGGCTATGTCTCCGGAGATGGCCACGCAGTGTCTACGAAATCTCATCATGACGCCGGGCAGCGACTGCAGCAAGTCTGGTCCAGTTAGCAGGAAGTCGTTGAGTGACTTTCCTCTCGATTTTGCGGCGGCATCATGTACTATTCGAATTTTCTCTGGCTTCATGGGGTTGAAGACATCGAAATGAGGCAGGTACCAGGTTTTTCCTGGCGTGCTTGACTTGGGAGCCTTCTCAGCATATCCCTTTTCCATCAGGGAGTCCATCTGTTGTGTGTATTTCACACGAAGAGCGGGGTTTTTATCCAGCTTCTTCTCTATGGAGACCAGCCTTTTGAATGCTGTCTCGTAACTATCGGGCATCTATATTTTCTCGTCCCGCCATAACATAGCGGTTTCTATGTGCCCATTTCCTAACTGTCTTGTGTGACGGTTCAGTATATCTTCTGCCCTCTTCTGGGGGTCAGAAGCTGGTTGTCGTGGATTGATAGCCAACGACTCGATAGCGAAGAATTCACGGAGCTGCTCGTTCAGTTCCGCATCTTGCCTTGCGTCAACGGACTGACACCCGTTGACATAGTGCACCTGCTGGCCCAGTGTTCTGGTGTGCGCGCCGTGCAATGTCCAGCCCATCATGGTTTTCGACGCGATGGGTTGGCTTCTAGGTCCTCTGCGGACTTCAGTGGCCAACAACAAATGCCAGTTGTCTTGGCCGACGAGTATCTTTGGCACTCCAGCAGGATACGTAAGCTGCGACGTCAAGTCTCGAAGGTGCCTACAGCGGGTTACGTCTTCTTGACTGACTGCCTGTGGTGACAGGTTGAGCTTCGAAATGGTGCGCGCCTTGAAGGGCACCCTATCTCTCATACGACTTGTGAGAGTGACGGTTATACGTCTCGATAAGGGAGTGTCGATCATGGTGTTTCCAATAGCACCGATCTTCAGAGGGTCGATTGGGCCCACTGCTCCCACTCGCTGAGCGATTGCTTCGTCGATCAGCGAAACGGTGGATCCGTCGTCAAGGAGTGCGTATGTGTCTGCCTCTCCCGCCGGTCCTATTACCCGGACCGGTATCATCTTCAGGAAAGCTTGACTCGATTCAGTTCGCGAACTGGCCACCGTCTCCTGAGACTCCTTCTTCTCTTCTGGAACAGCAGGCTTCCTTGTCCTGTCTGTTTGAGGCTTCTTACCCCTATGAAGAAGTCGATGGTGCGTGGCTGTACACCCCTTATGATCACACTGCTTCTTGTTGCAAGTGTGTCCAGCACGACGTTGTCTTAGGCAGCGATAGCACAAGTTGTAATTCTTGGCTAGCTCCCATCTTTTGTCACTTGCTGCGTCTCTGAACCTTTGGCAGTCAGACGCGTAGTGACCACTTTTGTCGCAAATTCGACATTTGTTTACCGGCTTGTCGGTAGCTGTATGCGTCCGTTGTATGACGCGTTTTCCCGCTAGAGAATCCGTTTCCTTGATGTTCTCAGGCGGGGCGAATGCACTGCAGAAGTGAGCTTGCTCGGTTATGAAGTCGCTGAAGAGTGACAGATCCGGCAGCGACTGGTACTTTTCCGTGTACGTTCTGTACCATTGTACACGCAGAGAATTGGGTAGCTTCTCAGTTAGCTGGCGCACCAGCTCGGCATTGAGCAGATAGTGCCCCTTCTTGAGAGCTCGCAGAGTGACAACTCCGCTTCTGACTCGACTTGCAAAGGTGCAGATGTCCTTGGGCGACTCGCTGCATTTTGGTAGCCCTCTAAGTCGGTCTGTTTCGGCCTGAGCTATTGAGTCAGGACGTCCAAACTGTAGTTCCAATTCTCTCATGATCTCATCCGGCTTTGCGTTCCCGATGAGCTCTGAGCTCACTGTCTCCAGTGCGCGACCACGCAAGCTCCTTCTGAGTCTTGCCGTGTTTTCTATGTCGCTGAAGTAGGCATGAGTTGCCTCGTAAATGGCTCGAAAAGATAGCCATTCTGTATGAGCTCCACCGAAATTCGGCAGAGTCATGATAACCTGCGACGCCGATCGGTTAGGCGTCCATGGTTCGATTTTTCTGTCGGCTAGCGACGCTATAGCGGATGTCAGCTCCGTTAGAAAAGGACGGAGTGACTCTTTCGCTTCTATTTGCCTTGGCGGCTCCACGTTGGACGGCTCTGTCCTAGGTGGTTCGATGTTAGACTTCACTTGTGGATGTTCTATATGGTCGATATGTTTCCGGGAGTCCGCTATAGCGTCGACGGCCGCAGCCGGGGTCCAATCGTCATTGTCCCCTTTGGCGACGTCATTCTCCCTCAACGGTGTGGGCTCTGGCGCCTCTTCGAGCCACGAACGGACATACTCTTCATTAGAATTTCTGTCATCCATATATTCATCCTCAGAAGCTTCTTCTTCTGCTTTTTGAAGTGCTAACTTAGCGAGTTCCAACTTTATTTTCAATAAGTCTTCACGAGCTCTTGAAATTTTCTTACGTGACCGGGTCGACTTGCTAGTTGACGGCGGTCCAGTATGTTCGATACGGGCGTCACCCCGGGTAGCCATTACTTCTCCTTGAACAAAGGTCTTATCCTGGATCCTTTGTTTTCTACCAGAAGGCTTCAGTGTTTTTTCTGAAGAATCTTCTGATTTCGATGCCTTCCTGCGTGTGCTTGGTTCCTGTGGTTCCTCCTCCACATGTGTGGGCGTGTTGTCACCTATCTGTGACGTTGGTGGGCTTCTGACTGGTATGGACTTTTCTGTCCCTTCAGTAGTAGACGGCGAGCGTGGGGGCAGCTGATGTTGTACGCCCGCACCTGGACGCTCAATGGGGACTGTCCATGATTCAGGCCTCTTGTCCTGGGATCTGGTAGTCGGCATCCTGATTGGTTCAAAGTTTCAGTTTGAATACGCCAAGTACAAGTCCAATCTTCAACTTGTCTTCAAAACGTTGGCTCGAAACGGCTGAGTCCAATTCTAGACTTCTTCAAAATGTCAGTTTGAATCGGCTGAGTCCAACTCTAGACTTCAACACGAACTGGTTGACATCTATTTTCGAGCTTCAAAACGGCTATGTCCAAACTTAATTTTTTCTTGAAAACTGCTAAGTGGTAACTCTGGGTTAAGTCCGATTTCAGTCGTCGGCTTGAAGAGGGTTCGCTTCCTTTTTCAAACTTCGAAAAGTATCTCCAAACTCCGGGTTAGTTTAAACTCCGGGTTATATCCGACCCTCTTAACTCCAGGTTATTCTTCAAACTATAAGTCGCTAGTCAGTCTTCAAAACTATAAGTTCCAAATCAGCTTCAAACTTCAATGTTGATACGTAAACAAGTTCACTATAAGACTTTCAACACAAAATGGGTAAGCACATGAGCATATGTTTTCACTGTACTTACTGTTGTCTAAGTGTCAACTTGTCCAGCAGCCTCCAAGGATGAGCAGCCGATCTGGTACCAATCACTGAACTGTTGGTCCAACTCTTGACGTTAGTAGTCACTTCAGACTCCAGATATCCAGGTTTGAAACTCCAGACTTCGATCGAGAGCTTCTATCTCGATAACGACTATTTGTTTTTAAACAAATTCTAAGTCGAAAATAAGCCTTCAGCTATAACGCTTCAGGAAATTTCAGCAACTATTTTTTCGTTCTATTTTATAGAACAAGTCGCCCACACGACTATTCAATATGCTTCTGTGTGTAAGCCTCTTCTTGGATAACGCTTCAGCGATAATCCTTCAGCCGTAACCCTTCAGGAATTCTATGAACGTCGTATGTTCGTTCTATCTCCTAAACGAGCTCCCAACACGCTGTTTGAAAACTCCGATTATGAGTTTCCTAGCGATAACTCTTCAGGCTATGCTATATTCCTTCAGGATACAGTTTCTGTGTAATCTTCGATTACTGTGAATTCTCAGTAAGCAGGTTACACAACAGAAACAGCTCAAAAAACCGTCTTTTCGCGACGGTAATCACACGGGAACGGTTAGCTTCTCAGGAAGCCGGTAGAACCACAGGAATAGCTCAGGAATGGCTGCTGTGTCCCAGCAAAATGGTTGTCTTCCAGGTAGTCCACGCGTGGGCCTAATCCACTCGTGCACTCTTCACGACTGTAGTCGCTCTGAAAGTTTCTACTATGAGACGATAGTACGTTGCGCCTTTTGACGACGCTAATCACCCAGTAATACGGTTGCTAACCAGTAACTGGGTTATCTCACCCAGGAAACGGGTTTCTATCGTCCCAGAGTGTACGCTATATTTTTGACTGTTAAAGAAACATGATCTTAACCCTGGCACTTGTAAGGTTTACGAGATGGAACGTCAGTATTCTTATTTCCCTGGAACTTTTCTCACGAACGCAACGCTTAGTACCCCAGTTGGCACATTTGTGTGGTGTGTAATCTTACCAGATTTATATTGAGGGTACCTTGAGATATTTGAGCATCAGTTTTCTTTGTTCTCACGAATGTTCACAGGCGTGAGCGTCAGTTTTCTTTGTTCTCAGGTACTAGTTTTCACAGGAACGATACGTTTTGACATTACCCAAGAAACAGGAATGTAACCTCAGTATGTAAGGTCACTTTACATCAGGCTTGTTTGTTCTCAAGGCAGCGTTCGTGTCCCCAGGGCATCAGGTTTCTTTTTTCACAGGAATGGGACATCAGTTTTCTTTGTTCTCGGGAACAAGGCTCTTCTTTGGCCTATATTTTCACAGCGTCCGGGACATCAGTTTTCTTTGTTCTCGGGAACAAGGCTCTTCGTTGGCCTATATCTTCACAGCGTCCGCTGGTCTGGTATGTTTCCCAGAAAATTCGGCTCGACAGGACCAGCAAATGTACGGGACGGACGTGATCGTCCAAGACCGACAGGCAATCAGGAGGTTGTAAGGCTCCTGCTTGAACGCGTTGACGCCCCTTGCACCTATTGTTCAGTTGTCATCTGGTAACTATGGACCTTGGAGACACTTGAAGGCTGCCAAGTAGGTTGAGGTGAAAAACGTGATGTCCAGGTTAAATAAAACTATTTGTTCATGGCCAGAAGCGATGTTCCTTCATGGTCCTCGATGCGCAATGATGCGTGGAAATACTCTAAGTGAAATAATGGCTACGAAATGTTCACGCGCCTGCGCACTATTAAAGAAGCGAACTCGACTGCGACGAGGACCACAACATTCCGACCGCAAAAACTTTTATTTTCAAAATAATATACGCTAAGACTCGTAGCTTGAAACTGACAGGAACTACCCTTCCACTGGACCGATTCTGGTGAAACTTATACTTTTGGATAGGTCTCGAGGAGACCTTCCCTCCGGTCTTTGATCCAGGTCCCTAGCCCCTACCATCAGGGAGTTCTCGTAAGGAGAACGTCGAAGAAAGGGAATTCCCGCCAGTTTGAAGCTTTACAATCGAGTTTCTCCTAAAACTAGACATGTTAGCTCTAGGGTACCAGCGAGGGACTTGGAGCCCTCCCACTGGGCCGTTGACACACATAAGTGTTACAGTTATATTCAAAACATTCAGGCGTACAGCCGCGAAATGGTGCGAGAAGTTAGCTTATGCCCCTGATCTTGGCACATAAACTCGATTCCTACTCAGACCGCTGGGTGGATTTTCAAGTTACATTCACATCCGGGTAGCCCTCGTGATGGGCTATCCCAAGGTAGAAGTCCGGTAGCTACATGTCCAACCCCCGATGAGTTATCGTTTGTTACAAGTTTGTTTACATAGCAAATCCATGTAACCTCGCACCATATCAGGTCGCTTAACTCCTCAACCACCAGAGCTAAGCTCCTTCCGGAAGTGTGGTTGGGTAGCTGGAAAACTAGGCTGTCTGACGGCGGTACCCTGATGGGTGTACCACCAGCCTTTCCGCAGCTTAAGGTGCCGGGACGCGGCCGAATACTAAATTTTACGTCGTCTCACATCTTTAATGTGTCTGTGTGCGTTACATACCCCTATATACTAGCTCTGTGTCATGACTGAGTGTAGGCGCCTGCCTGAGGGTCCACGAAGGTAATGCTTCAGACAGCATATCTATAGCTGACCAGGCACCAAATGTCCCTGGACGCAGTTACACATCGGCAGCCGCATAGAAACGTCCATGCCGGCATACACAGACACATCCTCTCAAGTAAGTGACGCCCATGTACTAGAATTACATAGGTGCTGTCTATTTATAGGGCCTAGACAAAATTCTAGGTCACCTAGAAGCGCTAAAACGGCTTGTAACGAATTTTCCAAACACTTACTTGAGTAAAATGTATGTATATTTCCCTTTTTAGAGTAAAAATGCATTAAGACTGGCCATGTACTGCTATTATGTATAATTTCTCAGTCATGGCATCCAGCCATCCTATCTAGAACACCTAGATGGTGTTTCCTAACAAAACAATTATGTGTAAGGAAGCAATCTGATTGGTTGGTGAATAGAATACCTATAGCACCACCTGATACCCTGCTCAAAACGGGGGGTCTAAAATAAGTAAACAAAATATTTTTATTTCCTTAAACCTATACATTTATCATATAACTAAGGTACCTTATGTATAATTCTAACACATAAGCGCTATATTCACACTATAAACTATGTAAAAGCCCCCAAAACATGAGTTTAAAGTTATCAAAATTCTACAAAAACTGGTTTTAGTATAAATATAAGGTGCCGCCCTCTTACAGGTCATTGTGAACTAAACGCTCGTTGATGACGGTTGTGTCTTACGGAGTAAAATACTTGTTTCTTTCCGTAACAACACAATCAGTATGCATATTAAAGCTTCTAATTTATTGTTATTAGACTATATAATTCTATTACCTACTGATAGACACATAAAATATAATTTTAGTGTCTCAAAAACATGAGCAAAAATTAGTTACGAGCTTTACTATAAAAGGTTTTTTCACCTACCGACATCGCTTAGTATGCGATGGCGCTCTGGGGTGAGCAGACGTGTGTCTGTCAATACTATTTATTTTTTACATATGACTACCTATGTAAATGGTGACGTATCGTCGCGAACATATAGTGACATCAACTTCACTCAGTTCAACCTTGTATACTGGCTGGAGCAGACGCATTACCAGTTTTACTTAAATGGTGTAGTTTGGTGCCATATAAAATTTTACCTTGTTACTAAGACAAAAAACTCAATTTCGTCATACACCTGTTTGTTTTAAAATAATAAGTGACCCGTTCACAGTGCGCGTGTCGTGAGAGTGCGGCCCTCTTCACCCCCGCGGAAACGGTGCGGACTATATTTTTAACTCGCTCACACTGGTGGTTATTTTTCGTCTCTTTTACTCAACACTCACATCTGTTGGGATACTTAGTTGGCATAACATCTGATTATCGTCGAACTGGACGCTTCCATTATGCCACACACACCGAAAAGCAGTAAATGCCAATCGGTTCCCGATCTATACTCAGGCGACGACGCTGACCCTAATGTGACTCAGAGAAACTTTAAGAGGAGGCAGCTAGAATGCGACTTGAGGAGGTATATCTCTGCACTTTCCGAGGAATTCAAGAGATCAATGAGCTTTCTGAGCACTGAAATACGCGACCAGTTTTCCAATATCAACTCGAGTATTAGTAATCTTCGAAATGATTTTAATAACTTAGCAACTACCTCCTCTCAAATTCAATCTGAGTTGAAGGAATTACGCTCTGATTTTTCCAATACAAAAAAGGATATATTAATTCTTAATACATCTTGACTTATCGAGGGTTGTCGATGAGTTGAAGTCATCAGTGGAATTCAACTCTGCGAACATTGTTGATACCGTAAAGCGTACGGAGGAGATGGAGTCGAGGGTCGTTACCTCTGCGTCTGAGCCCATATTTACACTATTTATAAAATAGATCGCCTGGAACAACAGGCTAGGCAGTGCAACATTGAAATTGGTAACTTGCCTGAAAAACGTGGCGAAAATCTAGTGGTTATTTTGGAGTCAATTGCGGCAGCTATTAACATACCTATAGCACAGAAGGATATAGAGGCTATTCACCGTGTTCCACACGCACACGCGCACAATTGACGGCCGAAAAATATTATTGTGAAGTTTACTTCCCGAATAGTCCGTGATAACGTGCTGAGCGCTTATCGACTATCAAAAGGTACTACATCGGATCGTTTAGGACTTGCTGGGACTCAATGTCGTATCTACATGAACGAACACCTGACGCTTCATAATAAGGAGTTATTTCGCAAAGTCCGCGACACTGCCAAAACTAGCAAGTTTAAGTATGTGTGGGTCCGTATTGCCACTGTGCTGGTCAAGCAGAATGATGACTCACCTACAATTGCGATTCGTTCAGAAGACGACATTTGTAATAGGTTTAAGCCAAATAATTCGTCCTAATACGGTGTTAGTATTTGTTACAAAACTATCACTTTATTACACAATGTACCCATATAAAAATAGCGTCTGTTTAAATGTTTGTTTGTCATATTTTTTTGCAAGCAGTTTTGTGTTTATTTTGCACACAATTACATTAAACTGTTTACAATATTTCCTGATTTTAGAAGTATATGTCCCGTATAACAATAATATCTGGCTAAATGTTAATTGCTCACATTTTTTTGCAATTTGTGTGCTTAGTTTGCTTATGATTACAATTCATTATTTACAATATTTCCATACCTCAATAAATTTAATGTACGCGGTTAAAATTAGTGCGTCTTACAATCATGTCCTGAAAACCATCCTTATATTATTGCTTGAGATCTTTATGATTTGCTGTCGACTATATCTACTTTTTGCCCGACTGGTTAATGTTATTTACCGAGAACGTACCGCGTGAGCTCTTAGCGTTGGCTTGTTTTAAGTATACTTATGAGTTTCAAAGTGAATATTATTTTGCTTTTTGTTTATTTTGTTGTACCTTCATATTTGTGTATGAAATCACAGTTGTGTGTTAGCAAAGACTAATAAACTAATTATGTTCTACTATGGCAATGATAATCAAAATAAAATTCAGAAGCAAATCACAACTATATTATATTTATATACAAGTTTTACAATAATCGAAAATGCTCTTAGGAAGATGTTATTCAGCCGATCGTCAGTCCGAGAAAAAGGCCGCTGCGCTCGTGCACAGCCCTTATATAACTTCTGTAGACGTCAACGGCCGTGATTTTCAAATATTCTGCCGCCAGTTGACATCAGTTTCGCGCCGTAGAATCGGTGTTGCCAACACGGCCATGCTGCAAGGTGCCTGCCCCAGGCACCCCACGAGTCTGGATAGGATACTGAAATGTAAATTGACACATGTTCAAGTACTTGAAAAACAAATAAAGCATTCTTGGTCGACTGAAAACATATTGCACACTTATTACTCATGTATTGAAATGCCATTGCCTGCACCTAAAGGGCTTTTGCCACACTTAGGTCACCAGATTTTTAACTTCAGATCACCTGCACTCGAAGAGCATTTCGCCCACTCAAGCGTACCAAGTTGATCTCGAATTTTACACAAGACAATACAATACATTTTGACATAATGTGCAATACTTATAAATATTAATTGGTACAGTATACTATCTAGGCTCGCTAAATAAAATTGGAAATAAGTTTATCTTGATATTACTTTAGATTTATAGAAGAATCTGAGGTATTACTTATGTACAGACAGATGTAAATAATGTTACTTCATTAAAACAGTTGTATATACCTAGTAATAACAAATAAAATTAAAACAATACCTTGCCAACACGGTTTTTTTTTATTCGGTACTCCAATTTTCAATATTTATCCACGGTTTGATATTTTCTGCCGCAGCTACGCCATTATACATTTTAGAGCTTCTTTGACTACCTCTTAAATCTGATATTTCATATCTATCATTATCTAGGATTTTCTTGATTTGGAATGGACCCTTGAATGTTGGTAATAGTTTTCGGCTTTGACCATCATTACTTTGACTTTGTATTTTGACCAATACCAAGTCCCCTTCTATATACCGCGTGGCTTTGATTCTAGTTTTGTCGAATCTCTTCTTTTGATCTCCTGCACTAGTCTTAACATTTTCGTCTACTCTTTCGCGCAACTTTGACACGTCTACCAATGCTTCGCTATCAAGATCTGGGGCAAAGCTGTCACTATCTGTTCGTAATCTATACCCGAACATTACTTCACTAGGAACGGCTTGAATCGTTTTATGAATAGTACTATTAAGCCCTTGTTGTAATGCCTTGACACACTGATCCCACCTATCATCGGTGGTGTCAGCACCCATGGTTTTCAAGGCCTCTAAAATGGTTTTGTTAAATCGTTCTACTTGTCCGTTAGCACGAGGTACACCTGTCGCTACAATATGTAACCTAATATTTTTGTTCGCACAATATTGGGTAAATTTACTAGAAGTGAAACAAGATCCCGCATCACTTATTATTCTCCTAGGATTGCCAAATATTTTAGATACACATTCTAATTCCTTAATAACACCAGCCGTATTGGTTTTCCGTACTGCAGATATAAATACAAATTTTGTGAACGAGTCTACAATTACTAATAAATATTTATTTTTGTTTTTAGTTGTTACGAATGGTCCCAAGTGATCTAAATGTAGAGTGTGGAAGGGTTGTGCATATTTAGGCAAGGGATATAGCTGCCCTTCTTTTGGACCTCCTTTATTTTTAAAGTATATACAATTTAAGCAATTTTTAATATATTTTTTTACAATATTACGCATCCGTGAAAACCAATATCGGGTACGTATTCGTTCAACACACTTGTCTACAGAAAAATGACCTAAATCATCGTGATTGCCTCTTATGATCTGCCAAATACATTTTTTTGGAACAACCCATCTACGACCCTGACTAGTTCTCCTATAAACTTTTCCTCCTAAAAGTTCATAGTTGTTAAAAATATCTGTATTTATATCGGCCTCTCCAGATTCTAGAACATCCCTAATTTTAGCTATCTCCGAGTCCTGTATCTGTACTGACAGCAACCAATCTGCCTCCGTGATTGACATAATAATTTCACATTCCGATTTTTCTCCGGATGGTACTGGATTTCGACTCAAAGCGTCCACATGCTGCATCCGGGAACCTTCCCTATGAATTATGTCGAATGTGAATTCTTGAGTAGATAGAACCCAACGAGCTATCCGCGGAATAATATCCTTTTTGGTTAACGCGTACCTAACAGCACTACAGTCTGTAATTATTTTAAATTGCATACCTAATAAATATAAACGAAATTTTTGAAGAGAGCAAACGACGGCTAGAAGTTCTAGTTCGAAAGAATGATATTTTTTTTCATTGGCCTTCGTTTGTCTACTATAATAATGTATTACCTTTTCGCCATCATCATCTATCTGAGTCAATATACCAGCAATACCATCCCTACTTGCGTCTGTATACAATACTTTATCCTTATTAGGGTCGAAAATAGCTAAAATATTTTGAGATGTTAATTTATCTCTTAAAACATGAAATGCCCTATTTTGTACATCGTCCCAAACCCAGACGGTATCTTTTTTCAACAATTTCGTAAGGGGAGCTGATAAAATTGCACAATTTCGTATGAATTTACGGAAATAACTAATTAATCCTAAGAACTGTCTAAGTTGGTGAACCGTTTTGGGTATCGGAAAACTCTTAACCGCTTCCAGTTTTGAATCATTTGGCATAATACAACCTGGTTTTATTTTATACCCTAAGAACTCGATTTCGTGTTTAAAGAAATGACATTTTTTTAGATTTAAAGTTAAACCTTTTGATCTAAATATCTGTAGCACATGTTCCAATAAGTCAATATTTTCTGCTATTGTCTCTGTTACCAAATAAATGTCATCTAAATAAACAATAACGTTGCCAAATCTTAAATTACCAAGAGTTTTGTTCATCATATTTTGAAAACAAGACGGAGCATTTGCCAAACCGAATGGAAGCCTTAAAAATTAATAATGTCCGTCTTCTGTTATGAATGCAGTCTTCTCTATCGAATCTTTATGTAAACAAATCTGGTAATACCCACTTTTTAGGTCTAAACTTGTAAAGCATTTATGCCCTTGAAGCCTATCTAATAAGTCTTCAATTCGTGGCATAGGATATTTATCTTTGATTGTTACTTTATTTAATGCCCTATAGTCAATGCAGAGCCTTGTTTCGCCATTTTTCTTGTCTACTAACAGGGCTGGACTAGCGTACGGTGAGTTACTATCGCGGATAATTTTATTCTCGAGCAATTCTTTAACCATATCTCTAATTATCTGCCTATCCGTGTACGAGGTTCGATAGGGTCTGCATTGGACTGGCTGCGAGCTTGACAAATTGATTGCCATTTCGTAGTTACTAACTTTCCCGAGTTTTTTTATATCGGTAGCAACACAATCACTGTATCGGTTAAATAGAGCTAATAATTCACTTTTATTTGTACTTGCGTCTAAGTCTAAGGCGGCTATATTGTTGCAAAATTCTTTAAATTCACTAGCATATTGAAATTTAAGTTCGTCGCCTATACGCGAGTATACTAAATCAGACCGCTCAGTAACATTTCTGCCAATCAGTATATCGCACCCAACCATATCATCTAAAATATACATATCTATATCTTTCAAAACTACAGAATCTAAAGTTAAGTTAACAGTAACCTTTTTAGTCACATATTTATAATTTTGTTTTGAAAAACCTTGTAATATAACGGGTGAGGGTAGTTCGATATAAGGCAAAGAAAGTTCATTAGCTAAAGACTCTAATATTAATGAGCAACTACTACCCGTGTCAATAAACGCTTCGTAATTATGATTAAATATGTTAATCTTTTTAATAAACTTATTACGTGGGTTTGTAGAAACGAATTTTGTTTCTTGTTGTTCGGGTTTCACTATAGATTTTGTCGCGTATTTCTTATGATAACAGATCGATTCTGTGTGCCCTCTTTTCCCACAGTAGTCACACTTATTTGTATCGCATTGGTTCTTTTTATGATTACCGCCACAATTGTAACATTTAATTATTTTACGGCTACCATCTTGACCAATATTACAAGAAGTAGGTTGATTTGAAATGGCTGAATTAGTGGATACTGTTGTTCGGTTTATGGATGTTGATTGACTAAGAGATCCTGATTTAATCGGTACGTCACGTGAACTATTTTCTTGTTTTACATTTTTCTTGTAAATTCGACTATGTAAATAACTAGCTAAATCATCACTTGATTTAAAGTTACTAGCTTCAATAGATGCACCAATATTATTATCACCTATGTTTCCTACTATAATTGAAATTATATCATGTTCTGAAAAATTTAAACACAAACGGTCTACCCTGCATTTTTGCTCGAAATAGAATTCATACAGGGATTGATTATCAATCGGTTTTTTGTCTACAATTTCTTTTAAAAGGTCAAACATATTTCTACGTATTTGGAAACTACCCGACAATTTTAACCGCCAATCGTCCCATTTCCACATAGGCCACTGCCTTTCTGTACGTAGTAACGAATCATACCAAACTTTAGCAGACCCTTTGAGTTTATTTAAAGCTTGATAGCGAATCATTTTATCTGACCATGAAAAAGTATTTGCATAAGATCGAATAATGCTAAGCCAGGTATCGATTTCATCTTTTAGTGGATCAAAATCAGGAATGAAGTTGTTCAAAGCAATAGTATTTTAATTACTCACAGTTTCGGTATAACTATGAGATACCTTTTCTTTCCGTCTTGGTGGCGGAGATGGTGTCCGTGCGCTTGTGCTGGAGCTTGAAGATGAGCGGGAGCGAGTACGTTTTCGCCTTGCACGTTTACTAGCTCGCTTACCCATGGCGTGAAAGTTTCTATCCTATTTCTGATGTTAGCAAAGACTAATAAACTAATTATGTTCTACTATGGCAATGATAATCAAAATAAAATTCAGAAGCAAATCACAACTATATTATATTTATATATACAAGTTTTACAATAATCGAAAATGCTCTTAGGAAGATGTTATTCAGCCGATCGTCAGTCCGAGAAAAAGGCCGCTGCGCTCGTGCACAGCCCTTATATAACTTCTGTAGACGTCAACGGCCGTGATTTTCAAATATTCTGCCGCCAGTTGACATCAGTTTCGCGCCGTAGAATCGGTGTTGCCAACATGTGTACGACTCGCATGTTTTAAGTATACCTACTTATGAGTTTCAAAGTGAATTTTTTTTTTCCTTTGGTTTACTTTCTTGTACCCTCAGATTTTAAAAATGGCTAATGATAGTAAAATATCCATATATTATCAGAACTGTCGAGGAATCAGGACTAAACTGAATACCCTATATTTAAATATTATGTCGCATGCATATGATGTTATTATCAGTTATGACCATCTCATTCATGGTGAACAGACGTGTCGAACAATCATTAAATAAACAAATAATCACTTGCGAAATATTGTGACCTAGTTTTACGAAGAACGCTGACTGTGTAATTTATTAGGTTTGTGTTAAGCGTGTAATTTGTGAAAATGACCGGAGATAGATAAATTAAGAAACTATAACATCATTAAATCACAATGGAAGATGGGCTATCTTCCATTGTGATTTGTTCAACCGGAGCAGCAGGTATGCTCGCTCCTCGCCCACTACCCCTGTACCCGCAGCCGTTCCCGGAGCCGCTCCAGCCTCCCAGGAGCTGCACCAAAGAACAAAAGATGCCCTTGAAGTTATTTCGACGCCAGATATTCAGAACTGGATGATAACCATCGAGCAGAACCTGAAGGAGGTATGTACTATTGTAGCCGACGGTAAAATGAATACGGAACAGAATTTAAGCTACGTATTAATGCCTTATGCCGTAAAATATGTAACGGGACATCGCAGATGGCCGTACAATATCAGTCCATCAAGGCGAGAGCTGTTCAATACCACCACACTGTACAAAACCTTGAGAAGCAACTTGACCTCTCACAGCAAATACAGAAACTTAAGCAGAGTATAGGTGAATTCATGACACCTACTCAAGGTACTACTTTTGCGGACATGGTAAAAAAAGGTGCCAACAATTTTATACAGCCAATAAACTTAAGTTCTGTGGCCATCTATCCAAAAGACAAATTGAAGACCAGCGATGAGACAAAATCTCTTGTCCAAAAAATAATTCACCCTGAACAGATGAAGCTTCACGTGATAGGCCTACGCAAGACAAGGAACGGGGGTGTTATTATCAGCACTGAGACGAAGGACGACATCGAGAAGCTGAGACAATCGGTGCAGCTATCGAAGTCAGACCTAACAGTCGACGAGCCTCATAAAAGGAAGCCTCGGGTGATTGTTATAGGAGTACCGACATCCATGACAGAAAAAGAGGTTTTTTCTTGTCTATTCCACCAAAATCTGGCCGAAAAACTTCAGGACTGCAGCCTTGAGACGTTTTTGACCTCAATTAAATTGAGCCACAAATCAGGTAAGAAGGATGCTGAGACCTGTAACTATGTGGTAGAAGTGTCAGCAATCATACGCAGAGCCCTGATGTCAAAAGACCGAGTTTTTGTGAATTGGTCATCATGCCCTGAAAGGGATTTTACTCTGGTCACTCGGTGTTATAAGTGCCAGCAGTATGGACATGCTGCCAAGCTACTTGCATGCATTTTAAAAAGCCCGACAAGCACAGCACAGGTTCTGCTGATTGCCCCGCGAAAATAATGGCTGAAAAAAGATACATCAATTCCATTGATTATGGAGGCGCCTAAGAGCGCCGTAAATTGGTTGTTTTCTGACCTATTTAATTTTATTGTTTCTTTTTTACTGTTTTTTATTTGTTTTGTTAATTTTATTGTATTACATAATTATTAGTTTTGCTGTCATTACTATGATTAATAATTTAATTGATGACTTAGATTATTTCTTTGTGTCCGAATCCCAGGTTTGTGACATTGAAAACTGCAAACAGGCTACAAAAATCCGTTAACCATACTAACACAAAATATTCGCAGTATTTTTAAGAATTTTGATAGCTTCAGTACATTTCTACAAAGGCTAAACATACATTGTGACATCATTATTTTAACCGAATGCTGGCTTGCCAAGCAATATAACATACCACTAATTCCGGGATATAATATGTATAGAACTAACATAAATTATAATCAAAATGATGGAGTGATTGTTTTTGTAAGAAATCATCTAAATGTCTCTGTTGAGGAACCAAATATGCACGACTGTAACAGATTATTAATCAAAATTGAATCAGAGTTTGCTATACTAGCGTTATATCGACCGCCCTCTTTTAAAAATACGAGCAATTTTACTGACTCTTTGAATGACACCTTGCAAAACCTGTCATCTTTCAAAAACACAATTTTAATTGGTGATATTAATATCAATATTCTTTCAGGAAGTGCTAATGCACCAGCTCAGGACTACCTCAACTTATGTGATTTCCTGGCCTGCTTCCCGCCCACAGCTTTCCTACACATCACAGTGGCTCTTGTTTGGACCATATTATGCTTAAATCGATTTTTCCTTCACTTGCGCTCGTTGTTAATTCGACAATAACCGATCACAATGCTGCCCTACTAACCCTTAATTGTAAATTACCTAAACTAAACACTCGAACCATTTCAAAATTAAATATAAATAGACTTGAGGATGATTTACGCGTCATCGATTTTGAACCAGTCTACAATTCCGTTGACCCGCAGTTTTGCATGTTGTATGTAATAGAAAATGTACGTCATGCAATTCTGAAAAACACGGTTATATCGCAGTTGAGCAATAAAAATCACAACTTAAAACCATGGATCACGACAGGGCTTATTCGATGTATGAAACATAGAGATAAACTGCATTTAAAAGCAAAATCGAATCCAGATAATGCAGTATTACAAATGTAGTACAAAAGATACAGAAACTTTTGTAATGATATCCTGAGAAAAATTAAATGCAATTACGATAAAACTGAACTGGAAAAGGCTGGCACAAATAGTAAAAAGATCTGGCAATATATTAAAAACGTAACTTATACGTCGAAACAAAATGAGTCATCATTAGGTTTATTACAAACACATTCGTCACAGCTGACATCTGCTAACATGGCAAATAATTTCTTTGTTAATGTTGGAAAGTGTCTTGCAGAAAAAGTTCGGGGTCAATCACATTTCCTAACAGGCACTCCTTTTATGTTTAACACTTCATTAACATCCTTTGGGCTGCTGGATACTGATGAGACTGAGGTAGAAAGTATAATTACAACTTTGAAAGACGACTGTGCAGTTGGTTGGGATAACATATCCAATAAAATTATTAAACAATTCAGGCATATTTTAGTACCACCACTGACTTCTATTTACCGCGTTTGTTTGTCTAAAGGTATTTTTCCAGAATCTCTAAAAAAAGCAGTTGTTCTCCCTGTCTATAAATCAGGCAGTAAAGAGCAAGTGACAAATTATAGACCTATTTCTTTACTGCCTTGTATGTCTAAAATATTGGAGAAAATTATCAATAAAAGATTGTTCAAATATCTGAAGGATAAATCAATTTTATCCGAGCGGCAGTTTGGATTCAGGCCTACAGTCTCAACCGCTGATGCCGTACATCATTTGACTGACTACCTAGCACAGGAACTTGACAAGGGTAACCACACAGTAGGAATTTTCCTCGACCTCGCCAAAGCTTTTGACACAGTTTCCATCCCCATCCTGTTACGCAAGCTTGAGACCATAGGTATAAGAGGAACCCAGCTGAAACTCTTCAAAAGTTATTTAGAAGACCGTACCCAGTGCGTAAAGATTGGCAATGTGCTCAGCGCTGATAAAAAATGCACATCCTTTGGTGTTCCCCAAGGAAGTGTTTTGTGTGTGTGTGTGTGTCAAGGAAGTGTTTAGGTTTTTGATATACATAAACGACCTTTGTAATCTAAAGCTAGAACATGGCATAATTGTATCATACGCTGACGACACTGCTCTACTTTTTTCGGCAGACTCAGAAAATGAAGTGTACAAACTTGCGCAACACGGATTCAATATTGTAAATAATTGGCTTCAACATAACTCACTAACATTAAATGCGGATAAGACAAATTACATTAGGTTTACGATGCGCAAACAGACATCTACTATTGCCTCAAACATGTATGCTCATTATTGTAGAGACCCTAATGATAGCCAGTGCGGGTGCCCCAATATCGAAATGAATAATAAAATAAAATACCTGGGTATCATTATTGATGAAAACCTTTCCTTTAAACAACATTTAGAAGCTTTAAATAATAGAATCCGTAAGCTAATATTCGTATTCAAAAAGCTACGATATATTACAGACCCACTAATAATTAGACAAGTTTACTTTGCTCTATGTCAGTCAATTTTGACTTACTGCATTACCTCATGGGGTGGGGTGGGTAAAACTTTATTACTACCTATTGAGAGAGCGCAAAGAGGGATCCTCAAGGTGTCTACTTTCCGCCCGTTCCTTTTTCCCACTAACCTCCTCTATAAATCTTGTGAAGTACTAACAGTTCGCCAGTTATTCATAATGAGCATCGTGTTAAAACAACACGCAGCCCTCCCCTATCACATAGAACATACTAAAAAAAGACGGAGCGATGTAGTTTGCCCTACAAAAAGCACAAAACATGCATTCACAGAGAAATTTTATGTGTTCCTCGGACCACTAATTTACAACAGACTAAACGCAACAACAAATATTTATTCCCAAAATTATTGTAACTGTAAGAAAATTGTCAAAGAAGCTCTTAAAAATATGTCCTACGAAGATACAGAGAAGTTATTAAGTGTCCTAAAATAGATATTGTACGAATATTATTTATTTTAAGAATCTAGGATGTTAGAAAATAAGAATTTAATTATATAATTTACACCTTTTACCTTAAATATTGCCTTAGATTAGAAGATTATTATATTTGATTAATTGTGATTATTTAAAATAAATATTAAAATAAAGAAGGTACCTCTTCTCGCCTGAAACACAGGATTACCTAGTTCAGGCACATAACACAATGTGAACATGACATAGACTTAAGCCAAAATTGTATTGATTATTTTGCCTTATGATTTTTAATAAATATATTATTATTTATTATTATTACTATCTTGACCGAGACCTGCCATGCTATTCTCTAACTACAACATGCTATTCTCTTACTAATAAACGCAGAATAAAGTTATACCAAGTTTATACCTATGAAAATGTATGGTTATTCCTTTGTTATTCCTGATATAACTTTATTACGTGTTTATTAGTAAGGGGGTAAGAGACAGTTTCTTGGCTGTGCTCGTCGACGAGCTCGTCGGCGAGACAGTCTTGAGATCGACCGATCGTGCAGCGCTGATTCAAACGGTATTCTCTAGCGCGGTTATGGTCGTCGACGAACTCTAGGCCTGACATCTCCCGTCACAATTTCGTAGACAACCGCTTGAAACATATTATTAAAATTAAAATCGATAAATCTCGACTGAGAGTTTTATGAACTTAAAATGAATAATATAGGTCTATTTTCAAGTATTTTAAGTAATAGAGTGAAACTACAAACGATTTCATAGTTATCAGAGTTTAAATAATGCATTTTTATGATTGCATCTTAAGGCTGAATTACAATTTCTTTGCCTATTTCGTAAGTAAAAACAACGCGCTGTGACGCTGCCACACATGACACCCAAACACAGCAACACTCGCAAAATCGCAACCGACGGTTTTTATTTGATATTTTGATAATTTGTTGTTCGTTTTTAGGGTTCCGTAGCCAAATGGCAAAAAACGGAACCCTTATAGATTCGTCATGTCTGTCTGTCTGTCTGTCCGTCCGTATGTCACAGCCACTTTTTTCCGAAACTATAAGAACTATGCTGTTGAAACTTGGTGAGTAGATGTATTCTGTGAACCGCATTAAGATTTTCACTTAAAAATAGAAATAAAAACAATAAATTTTGGGGGTCCTCATACTTGACACAAAAACTAAAAAAAAAAAACCATCAAACCCATACGTGTGGGGTATCTATGGATAGGTCTTCAAAAATGATATTGAGGTTTCTAATATAACTTTTTTCTAAACTGAATAGTTTGCGCGAGAGACACTTCCAAAGTGGTAAAATGTGTGTAACTTCTAAAATAAGAGAATGATAAAAAATAAAAAAATATGATGTACATTACCATGTAAACTACCACCGAAAATTGGTTTGAACGAGATCTAGTAAGTAGTTTTTTTTTTAATACGTCTCAAATCGTAAACCGCAATTTACCAAGTACGGAACCCTTCGTGCGCGAGTCCGACTCGCACTTGGCCGGTTTTTATCTTAAGGCGCCGATTCCCTTGAGTAGCTGATTTTAAAATGAGAATCGTAAAAGTAAAAGTTTTCAAATGGAAAAAATATATGTTATATTAGACCATTTTCTTAATAATTTCATTTGAGCAAATTTTGAGTTTTATTCGTTTAACATAGTGTAATTAATTTGTAAAGTTATGTCTAAAACGGACAAAAACACGACAATCACAACAAAACCGCGGGGCGAATTTTAATGAAATCGACACCATATCAAAGACAATTTAATTATCTACATTTTGATCTGAAGCTTTTTTTTTTAAAGTCATAGAATAATAAGAAAAGTACAAAAAACTACTAAATTTCGGGTCGCGCGGGTGAGAAACGAGGCCGCGTTTTGTTCCCTCAAGGTCGTTGGCGTTAGTCGTCGTCTTAAAGAACGGTTGCAGTTCCTCTGTGACACATATTGTAGGTGCTTGCGATCATCGGAGAATCTAAAATGGAGTATTCGAATGCATTCCACTTCCTTCTTTTTTGACAAATATTTTACGATTCAAGCAGCTCGGTTGTGGAATGTATTACCTTTTGAAATAATTCTGTGCTCAAACATTGCCAACATTTAAGAAAATATTAAATGAGCGTTACCTTTCACTATAATTTGTATTCTTCTCCTTTCTCTGCCATATATTGGATATTTATTAGTATATTATGTAGTATTGTATATATGTATTTTATTTTATTATAATATTATTTATGATATTTGGTACACTGACAGCCCTAAACTCATCTCCTCTCGTTCAGTCCATCCAAAGTTTGTCAGTAAGAGATTGCACAGTGCGATAAGACCTACCATTGTAAACCGCAATTTACCAAGTACGGAACCCTTCGTGCGCGAGTCCGACTCGCACTTGGCCGGTTTTTATCTTAAGGCGCCGATTCCCTTGAGTAGCTGATTTTAAAATGAGAATCGTAAAAGTAAAAGTTTTCAAATGGAAAAAATATATGTTATATTAGACCATTTTCTTAATAATTTCATTTGAGCAAATTTTGAGTTTTATTCGTTTAACATAGTGTAATTAATTTGTAAAGTTATGTCTAAAACGGACAAAAACACGACAATCACAACAAAACCGCGGGGCGAATTTTAATGAAATCGACACCATATCAAAGACAATTTAATTATCTACATTTTGATCTGAAGCTTTTTTTTTTAAAGTCATAGAATAATAAGAAAAGTACAAAAAACTACTAAATTTCGGGTCGCGCGGGTGAGAAACGAGGCCGCGTTTTGTTCCCTCAAGGTCGTTGGCGTTAGTCGTCGTCTTAAAGAACGGTTGCAGTTCCTCTGTGACACATATTGTAGGTGCTTGCGATCATCGGAGAATCTAAAATGGAGTATTCGAATGCATTCCACTTCCTTCTTTTTTGACAAATATTTTACGATTCAAGCAGCTCGGTTGTGGAATGTATTACCTTTTGAAATAATTCTGTGCTCAAACATTGCCAACATTTAAGAAAATATTAAATGAGCGTTACCTTTCACTATAATTTGTATTCTTCTCCTTTCTCTGCCATATATTGGATATTTATTAGTATATTATGTAGTATTGTATATATGTATTTTATTTTATTATAATATTATTTATGATATTTGGTACACTGACAGCCCTAAACTCATCTCCTCTCGTTCAGTCCATCCAAAGTTTGTCAGTAAGAGATTGCACAGTGCGATAAGACCTCCCATTGTACACTTGTTTTTGTAAATGTTTGTCCTGTACTGTATGTTTTTGTGCTGTACAATAAATTATACAATAAATAATGATATAAAAAATATATTTAAAATAAATAATAACAAAAAACCCGACTGCTTAAAAACCAAATAAAAAGACCTAAACAAGAAGAAGATCATGCTGTGCAGTCGGAGGATACATACGTGTGAGCTGGCTGACCAAAACTAGATGTATCCTCCGACTGCACAGCATGATTTTCTTCTTATTTACGTCTTTTTAGTTGGCTTTTGAAGCAGTCGGGTTTTTTGTTATTTTTAAATTAAATTTAACATTTTTTTATTTACAACTTTTTAGTATTTTTTTTTAGAATTACTACATTTAAACATATAAGTAAAAAATAAAATAAATAACTTTATTTCCAAAAATACAATGTTCACATTTTAAAATTCAATTTACAAGTAAAAAAACATAATCATTATAAAAATTGCATACATTACAGATACATGACCTCAATTCTCAATTCTCAATTTTTATTGCGTACCATAATGTATATACATAGTTGGTAGGAAAATAATTATATAAGTCACAATTATGGACCCTGTCGGGCACAGCATATATAAAGTAGGAGAGAGGAGGAAGGACACTGAGTGTTTAATGTGATAAATTAATTGTATTATTGGTAAGTTTAGGTATTAGTAAGTTATAGGTACTGTTTTATTAATATAGAATTTAAGTTAAGAATTATAATTATTGTTTTATAAATTATATATTTCGTATTATTTATATATTTAGAAACATTGTACAAAACATTATTTTTTTAATTACAATTACTATAAGTTTTATTTAATCATTATTATTTATTTTATTTAATAATCAACATTTTTATTTATTATGTAATTAATATGTATTTTCATAAGGTAAGATATTTATTTATTGGATACTCCATGATTATTTAAAAAAAAAATGATAATATATATTGCATATATGGGTCGGCAGGCGTCTTTAATAGTGAATATTTACGAGTGTAGGTACAAATAGATAGTTATAAGTTCCTTATAATTTATCATTTAGGTATTCGTTTATGCTATAGTAGCATTTGCTTACAAGGAAGAGCTTTAATTTATTGATAAAGATATTATATGTGTTAGAATTCTTTATTATTTCGGGTAACTTATTATAGATTTTGATGGACATGACAAAGGTACCACTGGAATGCATGTTTAGTCTATTTTTATGTCTTAAATTAATTTTATTTTGTATGTCCTCTCTTTTTGTAAAGAATTCTGAGTACATACGCACAAACTTACAAACTTCAAATATATAAAGACAGGGTAAGGATAAAATCTTTAGTTCCTGAAAGTGGGGTTTACAGCTATCGGTGACTTCAATATTTACTAAGATTCTTATTAGTTTTTTTTGTAGGGTAAATAGCGTGGGTGCATCAGTGCTGTTGCCCCATAAGATGACACCGTATTTGAGCCATGCGTAGGCGTACGCGTAGTACGTTACTACTGCAGTTTTTAAGTCTGTAGTTTTTTTGATCTCACGGAGGGCGTATGAGAATTTAGATATTTTTGCTCTTACTTTCTGAATGTGTGACTTCCAATTTATGTGTGTATCAATGCTTAGGCCTAGTAGGGTGAAATTATCAACTACTTCTAATTTATTATTTTATTCTGGCACCCAAGCTAAGATTTAACTTGTGATATGTTTTTTTTTCTTGAAATATTTTTGTAATCACCTCATAAAACCCTTCAATTTGATACCCCACACGATGGGTTTGGAAGAAAAAAAATTTGGGCCCCCACAATATGGCGCCCAAAATCCGCCCACACACAAAAACACATTACCCTCCTTCGGCAGTCGGGTAAGTGAGAGTCATTGTAAGTTATACCTTCATCATGTATCCAGTCTCACTTAGTAGGACTTGGACCGTACCTGGCCCAGACTCTCAAAAGCAGGGACGTGCGAGACGGAGAGGAGTTGTCTTGTAACTCTTTTAAGCAATTAGTAGAATTTCGTTATTTACGCATGTCGTCTCAGCTTCGGATATTTCAGCCTTATTGAGCAGATAGGAGAGGAGATGTCTCTTTGAAAAGAACAACAAAACATGTTACACAAGGGTCTAAATTGACCCATTACATACGAGCTAGTTTTACACCTGTGAAGGAGTTAATAGAAACCGAGTTAGAATGGGTTTTTAGCGCCATGTGTTACACTCTACTTCTCACTACGATCGCGACCAAATAAAATAATCCTATTAAATAGTTTATTTTATTAAAAATAAATGTAAAATTCTGTATTAAGTTGTTTGTTACCAAGTATTTTTCACTTGGTGCCTTATGTACGAAGTCCTCGATATTTTTCCTTTTTTTATACTTTGTATTTCTTGGCCTTGTAGCCGGTTGATAATTTCTTGAGAAAATATGTTTATATTAATTTTTTCCTGCCTGTGTCTTTGTTTCCTGATAACTACTACTTTGGGGTCTTTAAGACAAGAGTGAATAGGTTACTTCTAAGCAAGCGTGTGTCACCGTAGACCACATCATCGCTTACCATTAGGCGAGATAGTGGTCAGACGCGAGACTATAGTTAATTAAAATAAAGTCTTGTCTGTATACTCGTAGTTTTCGTAACATTATATAACTTGTGCTGCAAAGGATTGAACTTTCATATTTTATTAAAAGGAAGAAACAAACCCCTTTCTGGGTCAGGACCAAATTTTTGACGTAATTGCACAGCGGAAATCACAATGTGTCACACTGGAATATAAATTTTCGAAAATAAATATCCTAATGGAATGAAAATTATTCACGACATAACCTACAAGTTGCAACAATTCAAAAATAAAAAATAAAAAAAATGCGGCAAAATATTCTTAGGTAGTCAAGCAAGGACATGCGTATTTTACATAGCGTAAAAAGACACCGAGTTGTTATTATATTTTATTAGAAGAAATTAAGCTTCAAGTTTAGTTGTTTAATGAATGAGACTGTTTACAATATATAAACATAATAATTATTAGCAAATATTCAAAATTATTTTAAGGCGTGTAAAGTTTGCAATATTTTGTCACTTATGAGTCGGAAACCAGTGTCTGTTATCGTTAATAATTTGGACCTGATCCTTCTTCTACCCATTTAAGAACGATTTCCGGGATAAAAACTATCCTATGTCCTTCCCAAGGTCTCAAACTAAAACCATACCAATTTTATAAGCGGTTTATCGGTACAGGCCTGAAAAGGTAACAGACAGACAGACAGAGTTTACTTTCGCTTTTGTAATATGAAGTATGGATAACTAAGATATTGTTGATTTTTCAGTGATCGAAAGGAATGCTGAAATATTATCTATACTTAGGTACAGCTGAAAATTATCCACAAATAGATCGGTAGGTACAATTTCTGTCAATTATTATGAGTATGTTATCTATCTAGTGTTGTGCCAACGGCAACGCTAGGAAGAATTATATAGTCTAGGTATGGGTGTCAGAGACAGCGCCATCTAGTCTAATCACGCGGGAGTTGCGAAGATAATGGGATAGTGTTAGATGTTGGCAGAAGTAGTCTGCATGAATGAGGCTCACGTTCTGCCGCGAGTGAGAGAGCGACACGGTGTCGCCAGCTGGAACACGAAAAGGCACGCGGCCGCGACCCCGAGCCACGCATTAGCATTCAAATTTATGTCACCATTAACGTTCCGTAAACACTGCTTTAGTCGAATCACTGTCGCATTTGAATATTTTTTTATAAAATCAAACGGCCGTCTGAGTTAGTTTTATACTTTCAATCATCGTTACGAATGTGTTAGAACCATGAATTAAACTCTATATAAAAGTATTTATATATAGTTAGCAAACTTTGAACAAACAACAATGGATAGCAAACTTTGAATGTCAAGATGGTTGTAGGTTATTTACCTACTGTGTATCAGAGTTTCCATTTATGTGGTGTGTAAGGGAACGGTTTTGTGAAGAAAAGCACAGAAAGACAAGACAAGGTATTTATTTCAATTAGGCTTGTCAATTAATGCATATTGAGAAGGCTCAGAGAACTTACCACCTGTTCGCTAAACTAGTTCTCGTGGAGAAGAAGCTCAAGAAACTCCACGGAAGCTCTTTTCTAGTATTTATCGATATATTTTAAAACCACATAGAGTATCGTTTATCATAATAAAGATCTACAAAATAACAAGAGTAAGGCAAAGAACATGACAAGCCCTTAAATCAATTTAGCATATTATTATAATATAATATTATACAGATAAAGTTTCAACAAAATTATTGGCTATTATCAAGTTATAATATCAAATATCCATCCTGGCTGGATCATTTCAGCCTAATGAAGTCGATCTTTTACAAAGTATATCAATTCAGGAAGAAATCTGAATCACAATAGCAGGCTTGTACTGGCTTGTAGTCCACAAAAAAGTTATCAATTACACATTAATTTTAGTAACAGGTCGACCTGTGCCTCATTAAGACATTATTTATATAAACAATGGCGCGGTATCCCGCCATTTTCTATATTGTTATGATGATCTCACAATTAGGTCAGTAATCAATTCTTATGTAGTGAAACTATTATAAAATGTAACAAGACAAAATTAAGGCAATTAATATCGCCTGTTTAGTCATCATTAATCAATATTCGTAATATTGGTGTCACATTTCAGACTATATGTCTGACAAGGACTGCGAGTTGGTTTCGGCCCCTGGTACGCCTTTCAAACGTATATAAGAATAGCTGACAGTACACACATTGTTTCAAAGGACATATAATACCAAAGTAGCAATAGAAAATCCAGGATACATCACAATGATCATTACAAATGTAATAACTTATAGGAATATCATCAAAGTAACATAAGTAAGCTTAGATATTTCCGCAAAGGATAAAAATATCTGAAAAAGGTCAACTGATCGGTCATGAACTCATGACTTTATAAAGTAATGTTACGTACTCCTAAGCTACTAGTGGAACCAAACTTTGAGTATCCTATGTCTATGTCATGTTGGTATTCGGTTAAAACTACTTGGTATCGAAGGAATGTATCGAGTAAGTACTTGTGTTTACTGATCTCTTTTCATCCCTATTGTTACCACCTTATGTATAAAAATCACTCGTTCTATTAAATTTTGAAACGATGATTTATTTTTTGACATTTTTATTAATTATTTGATATTATGTTTTTTTTTTACATTATTTAATATTATGATTTATATTTTCGACATTATATAAAATTTCATAAATTTATATAATACTAGCTGACCCCCGCGGCTTCCCGTCAAAATTATAGCCTATGTTACTCGGGTATAATGTAGCTTTACATAGGTGAAAGAATTTTTAAAATTGGTCCAGTAGTTTCGGAGCCTATTCGGTACAAACAAACAAAAAAATATTTCCTCTTTATTAATAAATTAATATTGGTATAGAGGTATAGATTGTTATAACAATGATACTAGTTTTGATTTGCATGTACCTTGCTTATTATTTGATATTTCTACACCAGCAATGGTAGTATGTGTGAAACAATATTAAATGTAAGATCTCAATGTATCATATACTGAGAAATAAATATTTATTTACTTACTTAATCAAGCAGAACTTTAAAGAGAGCAGAGATTTTTATAAACAAGACTGTTAAATTTAATATTTAACCTTTCGTGTGCTATTAATTAGCGAACCAAATAGAACAACAATACATCCTACCGCGGATCTACGTCCTATACACACGAAAGCTTAATAATGTAATTTTTGATGACACAGTTGGCGCAGTGGTTGAGCGACCGGGTGCTGCGCTAAGTTGGCGCAAGCCACGGCCGCGCTCGTCCTCTGACGCTGTGGGTGCCGTCCGTGCCGCGGGACACAGCCCTCCCGGTCACACACAATGTTGTTAGCAGAACAGACGTCCGGACGAGGCGCAACAAGCCGCGCCGCCACCGCCCGCCGCGCCAACATAAGACATCAACGCACGCGGCGAGGGCGCCCGGTATGCTACTTTCATAGCACCTGCTTACTATACTCCTATTCTGTAAGAATACCAATCGTTAGCATCATTTGGAATGACAGCTCACTTCGACCCTAAGTTTTCACAGACTCGACCGTCTGATTACATACTGTGGACAAGCTTTGGGCTAAACTAAATTAAACGACTATCTTGCCAGCGACAAGAAGAAGTACCCTCGGGATTAAATATGGCACCCGCGACATGGTCTACCTGACTGCTTTATCTCCTCAGAGCATATCTATAATCTACTATTATCGATATAATAATATTATGTCGATAATTATAGTTTATAGTAGATAAACTAAAGAATGCTAAAGCGAACGAAGGCAAGCTCCAAAATATTGCACCCTCTTACAACTAACAATTTATAGATAACAGTACAGCCAAGCCAAGTAAAGAACAGTCATATAAAAGCCTCCACAATTAGCAGTTTAGTATTGTTACACAAACAAGTTACAAATATAAGAATTGTCGAAGTTAAGATAAATCAGATTGTCAACAATAAATAGGTACACAGATAAGCAAGCGCTTGTGCAAGACCAAAAAAAAAAAAACATACTTTTTATTTCACATAGGCCTACATGGGCACTTATAAAACGTAGACAAAAGGTGCACGCACGGGTCGGGTTGGTCGTTTCCTATGACCAGCAGCCTAATTGCGTAAGTGAGTTCGGCAGGGGTAAAAGGAACAATTCTATGAAAGAGTATGACACATTTCCTTCTAATGTTTTGGGTATCGCAATACCTAAAACCTTTAAATAATTTAGAAAGGCAATTACACTATTAGGCTCAGCGCATTAGGATTAGTATTTTTCGAAATAGTAGTGTTAATGGATGCTTGTAAATATATAAATTTAGGTGTGTTCGTATTCAATGAATTGGTAAAATGCGTTTACTGCACGAATCAAGTAGGTTTTGCTACGGTAAACTTTGCGAGAATGGCGAGCATGAAGGAGGTTTTTCAATTGACAGTGCCGGGGAGGGGGCGGTTCATTCAAAGATAACGTTGATTCTCACTATAGCTCAGGTCACATAATCATAAAAGCACGTGTACAATGGGCGGTCTTATCGCACAGGGCAATCTCTTACAGACAACCTTTGATGGACTAAACAAGAGGAGATGAATTTAGGTTTACTATTAGTGTACAATATATCTTAAATAATAATACTTAGACATAAAATTCATACATACAATAATGCTTAATATACTAATAAATAAGAAATATATCACAGAGCAAAGAAAAGACAAATTATAGTGAAAGGAAATGCTCCTTCACCATTTTTTTAAATGTTGGTAAGGATTGAGCACGCCTCACTTCAATATAAATGCATTCCACAAACGAGCTGCTTGAACTGTAAAAGATTTGTCGAAGAAGGATGTGGAATGCATACGTATACTTAATTTTAGATTCTCCGATGATCTCAAGGACCTAGAATGTGTGTCGCAGAGGAACTGAAAGCGTTATTTAAGATAAAAAGGACTCGATGGATTAAAAAGCACGTTATAGCAAAGAAAGAATGTAGGCATTCCGGCGAAGCGAATAGTAAGCCATTTGAGTTTGGTTCGAAATACAGAAACATGATCATACTTGCGCAAGCCAAATATGAACCTGACAAAGAGATTTTGAAGTCGCTCAAGCTTGTCCAATTGGTCTTGGGTGAGATTAAGATAGCTGGCATCAGCATAGGCAGCAGCCAAGATAGCGAGAAGTAGAGATTGTGCTATCGTAATTTTAGTGGTGACAGGAATAAAATCACGAAGTTGTCTTAGGGAGCCCGCAGAAGCAAATCGTTTACGACTAACCTCCTGCAGCTGTGTGGTCCAGGAAAGAGTGCTGTCGATATAAATCCCCAGGTTCCTCACAGTGTGAGTTATTGGAACAATGGTATTGTTGAAATAAATCTGGGGAAATAATGCCCAATCAGTCACAAAAAAACCAATCAAGGATTATCACATATGTTTCATCGAGTTACAAGCGGCAAGTGGAATCGAGTACATCGTTCGCCGTTGTAACTCAGATAAGGGATTTTGAATATTGATCATTTGAAGTAACTTTAGTATTTCTGCACTTGGTAGATGCCAAATTTCTGGGGCAATGCTCTGGTGAAGCAACTCCAGGACAGACTTGAGATGTTGCGGGCTGGAGCGGAGAGGGGGACGGTACGTGACCAGTTCCCGCGCTCGCTCGCTCTGTGTAATCACTCGCAAAGAGGATTAGGAATGCACGCAACTGAACTAATATTGATAAGTGGGTATGTTTGCTTATCATTAGGGAGCCATCGTAATGACGTGTTTTGTGTTGATACCACGGCGCGGGATATCAGCGTCCCGCATCGGTACATACTGTGACCGTCTTTAATTGGTGACTCATCTGTGTAATAATTAGGTAGGTGCCTATCTGCTGTCGAAGGTTAAAACCAATCGGTTGTATTACTGAAGAATAAAGACAGTACCTAACAGCAGCACACAGACCAGTATAGAAAGAAAAGTACATGAATACCGGTCTACAATGCTTTCTTGTGGTGCCAACTTTAAGCAAGTCGACCTACAAGCACTGCTCACTTAGCTGCTCTATGGTATGTCCGAGCGCCACCTGTATAGGGCGTGACGCGGCGCAGGCGCATCGACCGCGAGATCGCAATCTGGAGCCGCCGTAGATCGCCGACTATTGAACTGGAGCGGCTAACTGTATTGGATCCGAATATAACCAAGCTGCTACAGAAGGTTCATCTCAATTAGGATCCATGTAACGGGACTTATTTTCGGCATTAATGCATTTATTAAAGCCGTAAGATAATATACTTTTAGAGCGTTCCCTTTAGGGTAATGTTTCCGTGAAGCTTTTAAAACCTGCTCCGAACAGATCTAGTATTTTATTTGTACAGTTAAGCGTGTACAAAAAGAAAGCTCTCCGAATCACCTGCAGCTAGTTCACACGGAGGGGATGTCCTCAGAGACGCGGCGGCGGCGGCGGTGGCGCGGGCGGCGAATGACCACCGCGCGCGACCGGTTGGAGTCCCGCGCAGCGCTTACACCTCGACACAGTTAACCGAATACCATTAACATCATATAGATATGTAGATTATATAGAAATGAAACAGTAATTTAATGTTTGTAGTACTCATTTAATTTCACAAGGAATAAGAAGTAAGGTTGTGTTGGCCTTCAGGCTAAATATCAACAAAACATCTGAAAAGATAAAACTTTGTTTGTTCGCAGAATCATGAAAAGCTGTCAATAGGATAGAGCATTACCGATTTCGATACATAACTAAATTTCGTACTACAGTATAATGTTCATACTTACCTAACCATATTAAGGATTGTATTTAAACGAGCGAAAATAAATTCAAATTAAAGGTGTTAAAAATACTGAATATGCCTTACTGAAATACGAGTACTAAGTGGGCGACATACAGTGGTCGAATACAAATGTTTAAAAATAAAAATTTGTCGACGGAGCTCCACTGCGGGTCTCCAGAGTCTAAAGTAACCTAACATGAAGGAGATGACGTCATCCCCTTCGACCTGACCTATCCGTGTCGGGGTGCCGGTATCCACTAAAATCTCCTCTCCGTTTAGCTTCGGTGGAAATGGATCAAGCGGAGAGGAGAGGAGCTATCTCATTTATAACCGACTTACCAAAAAGGAGGAGGTTCTATGTTTGAATTTATGTTTGTTTTTTTTTTGTATGTTCACCGATATTTCCGTCAATTGTGGACGGATTTAAAAAAATATGTTTTTGTTTGCAAGGGTTTGTTTCGAAATTGGTCCCATTTTAATTTGGTGAAGGTCTGATGAAGAACTTCGGAGATATGCAACAGAACTCTTCAATAAATAACGGCAAAACCCTCGGGATTGCTGCAATCGCATGTCTGTTTATTGTTTATACCATTTAATAACATAACATCACGCCAGTACGCTCTAAAAGGGTCGCAGGTCTCTCATTTCACCGGTTATGTTCAAGTTTCATGTTATTCGGGTAAACTACAAAGTGAAAAATAACTAAATTTTTGGAAGTCGGTGTCCATATCGCAAAAAAATTGTATCTACGAAAGACAGAAGTAGTATTTTTTTTTTTTCTTTGTACCTAGTATTTTTTTTTCCGAAACGGTTTTTTATTCTGTAGAATTTTGTATCGCGAGCGAGCAAGCGGCGTGGCAGAGCGAAGATGTGAGCAATCGGGTGGCCGGGCGGCGCCCGCGCTTGCGCGCCGTTTTCACCGATGCCTTCTCCCGGGATCCTGCCGTTTTGCCGAAAAGATTTTGACAAAATTTCATTACCCAAACAAATTTTAGCAATCTTTTTTTATACTATTGCAATATTTCGAATGATTTTAGTACGCATATTTTTATTTGGTCAAATTTTACATGGCAAAATTTTACCAAGTATAATGTCATTATGGCATTTGGTCTTTAATCAAATGATTTATTACAGCAAACAATCTTCAGACAATAAACGTTTGGTGAAATGATTTGTTAAGACAAAAAGTATTAAGGCAAACATAAGATTTTTTGAATTATATAATAAAAAATAAAATTTTATTTTTTGATTAATTCTTTCAATTTGTCTGAAACAAGTCAAATTTATGGTTACTTGATATTAATTTATTTATGGAAGTAGTTAGAGTAGGTTAATTATTAAAAAAATGGTTAGGTTAGGTTAGGTTAAAACTGTGACCTCCTACGCACGAGCCGAGCGAGCGAAGCGAGCGGTGCCGCGGCAGCGGCCGGCGAGTGCCAGAAACGACTTGCATTAATAGAAAAAAGAGATTGTTTTTAGTAGGTTACCCGGAACTGAACTATTAAGATTAGGATAATTAGTTATTTAAAAAAAAATGGTTAGGTTAGGTTAAAACTGTGACCTGCATTAAATTTAAAAAAAATATATATAAAAAAAGAGAAATAAAAAACTATAAATATTTGGCTTATTTGATTTTGCGTAAAAACTGTTATTCCAAGTGAAATATTTGAATAAATAAAAAATGTTAAAAGTACTAGTTGGTAAACAAGTTATAGTTTAAACGTTCATTTCCCAAACATTATGTTTGCGTTAAAAATTTTCGTGAATAGATTTTTTGCTAAGTAATAATTTGGGAAATGAAATTATGCGAAAATTTTTTTGGTAAGTGAAAATTTGTCAAATTCGTTTCGGTCAAACAAGGGAGACCCCTTCTCCCCGTGCCTCGCACACCCGAATGCGTCATTTGATTGACCGACCTGATTTCGAGCTCTCACAGCTTATATCTCCGCTACACACTGCTCATATCTCCTCTCCGCTACGCATCTCCTTTCCGCTTTGATGGAAAAACCTGCCAGTTTCGCAGCACATCTCCATTCGTCTCCTCTCTTCTCCATTTCGGTGGATACCGGGCCTAATTCGTTGAAAACACGAATACACCCGAACTCTCGCGCTACACAGCGATGTCGACTCGTCGGTTGTTCTGCTATTCTCAAAAGAATAATATGCTAAAATAGAAAAATATAACCCCTCCAAATAGTAATGTATTTGGGGAGGGTCCTATTTTTCTATTTCGCAGCTCAAAAAAAAAACTCCTAAAAAGTATTATTCAAACCGGATAAATAGTTACTTACTTAGTACGAGGAGGGATCAAAAAGTAGTGAGAATGAGATAGAATATAATGACTATTGATAACTTAACAATTTATTTTTCTACATAGTTTCCGAGTCTCTCTACACACCGAGTCCAGCGCTTTTCCAAGACTTCAATCCGTTTCACAAAAAAAGTTTTGTCTTGGTCCTGCAAAAAGCTCTCCACGGCATCCATCACCTCGTTATCGTCTTCCTACCTGTTTCCCCTTAAGTATTTTTCAATTTGAGGAACAGATCAAAATCGCTAGCCGCCAGATCTGGTGAATAAGGGGGGAGGTCAACCAATTCGAAGCCAGCTTGCTGAATGGCAGCCATCGCAACTGCCGACCTGTGCGCGGGTGTGTTGTCGTGATGAAACAGCATGCCCCTTCGAAGTTTCTTCTTCGGGGTCGGTGATGATGGCCGTTTCCATTGCGAAGATTGCTGTTTTGTCTCGGGATCAAAATGACCCATGTTTCGTCCATTGTTACGAAACGAGACAAAAAGTTTTCAGAATGTTTCTGACTGTCAGTTAACATTCTCGGCATCCATCTTGCGGAGACTTTTCTCATATTCAAAGATTGTTTCAATATGGATTGAATACTTCCATATGAAATGCACGTTTCTTGAATTAAGTATCGGATGGTAAATCTTCGATCGCTCAATACAAATTTCTCAAGTTTCGCATCATTTTCTTGGGTGACTGACGTCGATGGACGGCCGCAACGATGTTCGTCTTCCGTGCTCGTTCTCCCTACTAGAAATTGAGAAGGCCACCTTGCGACAGTGGAATACGGCGGAGCAGACTCTCCTGATGTTGCCTCCAAATCGCAATAAATCTCTTGCGTAGTTAACTTTTTTAAACAGAGGTATTTAATAACGGCTCACACTTCGCTTTTCTCCATTTTCGAGAACACATTCCGACACGAAGCAAACAAAAGACTACATTCAGAAAAAAACAAGAGAGAATCGAAGATTTTTCTTTGTTAATATTACAAATATGTATCTGAGCTATGCCTGCCAGTATTTTATTTTTCTTACCAAGGAGTATGTCGTTCTCACTACTTTTTGATCCCTCCTAGTATAATAGTCGCCATACAGTGTATTTTTCGGTCGGTTAATAATTTCCCCTAAACTAAGTGCTCGTTTACGGAGAATCGTTTTTATGCGCGTTTGCTTGAGATGCAGGCGGAGCCCGTGGATGGCATCGCCGCGTCGCACGCGACATTTATTGCGGCGTCGCATGCAGCGTTGCGAGTCGCTCGTCGGGCGTCTTTTGGCTGAATGATGTTAATTAACCTGGGTTGTTGCGGATATTTTCGCAATGGGCACGATCCCGTAGTTCTCTACCACGGGCTGCGAAGAATTACTGCCAGACTACGACCGATCTGGAAACAGAATGCGACCGAGGCAGATGGTACTTACTGAAAAGTAAGTGAAAACAATCTCGTGTTTCCATAAAAATATGACGTGGAACATGTTGATGTGTGACAAAGCTCTCTTCGCAACTTGTTCAGCGTTGTGAGTGGCGGTGCAGGGGCTGCCTAGCTCCTGCGGCAGTAGACACGTAGAAGTGGTTGTGACGGTACACTCGGCCCCCAGACCCACTGCATCTGAAGGTCGGTGGTGTCGCTTGACGCACTCAGTACAGACTCACAGCGGAACTTATATTGTCGAAGGCATAGCGTTGCGATTCCATTCCGCTGCGCGTTCACCGCTAACAATCGACCACTGTTGTTTTGACCGTAAATCTTATCGTCACAACATACATTTTAACAATATTTTGTCGTTTACTCAGTCACGAATCAGAACAGTACCTTAGAAAGTAAGTAGACGTAGCTTTATAGGCTAAACGCAGTCGCAGCAAGATCCTGTAAAAAATTACCTTAAAAAGATAAGCAATAGTGTGTGAAGGTTATTGAAACTTGTTGAAACGTATAGGTGTATGTAGATAAACATGATTACTAAAGACTGTAACTGCGGCTCCATACTCTGGCAGACAGTTACCAGGACGACAGCTTTACAGACTGAATGCAGCTACAGAATTATTATGAACTAGCTGTTCCCCGCGGCTTCGCTCCCGTGGGCCACCCCACAGGACCCGTTTTCTGGATTAAAAAATAGCCTATGTCACTCAGGAATAATGTAGCTTTCTATTGGTGAAAGAATTTTTAAAATCGGTCCAGTAGTTTCGGAGCCTATTCGGTACAAACAAACAAACAAAAAAATATTTCCTCTTTATAATATTGGTATAGATGAATGATATGTTTCGTGAACCGGCGCGTAGCTCACTATGAGATGAAAAGCGTAGATTGCTACGAGTTGAGGAGCGTAGTGTGCTATGAGAAGCGACGCGTAGCTCGCTACGAGTTGAGGGGCGTAGTGTGCTATGAGAAGCGGTGCGTACTCGCTACGAGTTAAAATTCGTAGCTGGCTACGAGATGAAATGCGAAGCACTCTACGAGTCGAGGAGAGTAATGTGCAAGCAATGAGAAGCGACGCGTAGCTTGCCACGAGATTTAATATGAAGCACGCTACGAGTTGAGTAAGGTAGTGTGCTATGAAAAGGGGTTCGTAGCTTGCTACTAGTACCAATGCGTAGCACGCTACGAGATGCAATGCGAAGCCTCTACGAGTTGAGGAGCATAGTGTGCTATAAAAAGCGGTGCGTAGCTCGCTACGAGTTGAAGTGCGAAGTACGCTACGAGTTGAGTAACGTAGTGTGCTATGAAAAGCGGTGCGTAGCTTGCTACCAGTACAAATTCGTAGCACGCTACGAGATGTAATGCGCAGCTTCTACGAGTAGAGTAACGTAGTGTGCTATGAAAAGCGACGCGTAGCTTGCTACCAGTACAAATGCGTAGCACGCTACGAGATGTATTGCGAAGCCTCTAAGAGTTGAGAAGCGTAGTGTGCTATGAAAAGCGGTGCGTAGCTTGCTACCAGTACAAATTCGTAGCACGCTACGAGATGTAATGCGAAGCTTCTACGAGTAGAGTAACGTAGTGTGCTATGAAAAGCGACTCGTAGCTTGCTACCAGTACTAATGCGTAGCACGCTACGAGATGTAATGCGAAGCTTCTACGAGTAGAGTAACGTAGTGTGCTATGAAAAGCGACGCGTAGCTTGCTACCAGTACAAATGCGTAGCACGCTACGAGATGTATTGCGAAGCCTCTAAGAGTTGAGAAGCGTAGTGTGCTATGAAAAGCGGTGCGTAGCTTGCTACGAGATGAGGAGCGTAGTGTGCTTCGAGTCGCGGTAAGTGGCTTGCTACGTGTGGAAATGCGTAGCATGCTACGAGATGTAATGCGAATAACGCTACAAGTTGAGAAGCGTTCTGCATGGCTAAAAAAAATATAATAAATGTCCTAATAGCTGGAAGCAGTTAAGGTTTTTTTGTATTTTTTTTTAATGATACGCATTTGTTACTTAATTCTAAACTCGCCAAACTTTTACGTTTGATGGCGAATGATTTAGCATTTAAAAAGAAAGTTAAGAATTTCCCAGCAGATAATCTTTACCACAATTGAAATGAGTTTCTTAATTAAAGATTTTAATATTTTTACATCTTGCCATTTTTAATTATTTTACCTTGAATTTCTAGAATGACAATTATTTTGACTTGAATTATTTTATTATCAACTAGCTGTGGCCGCGGCTTCGCTCCCGTTAACTGCCTATCTGACCCTACTTACCTACCTAACTGTACCTACTCTACTTACCTAGACCTACCTACCTTACTTCCCTTTATACCTACCTAGATCGAGCGTTCGCTGCATAGAATACTATTTATTCTAGAGAGAAGAATATCGACTTCATACAAAAAAAGTGAGGACAGATTTGCTGCGCGCCATCTAGTAGGACTCTAGAACACCACACCGAAACAAAAACAAAAGACTTTTTTTCAAAAAAGTCCTGCTTTCTTCCTAATAAAAAAACTACAAAATGAAAAATAACTTTCTTTTTCAAAGTCGGTGTCTTTCAATTTTTCTTTATGGATGGAACACTGACTTCCAAAAAGAAAGTTACTTGTCACTTTGTAGTGTTTTTATTTGGAAGTCGGTAGCTAGTATAAAAAAAGGGTTTTTTTTATTTTTATCTTTTTAGTTGTACCTAATAGGTACGTTCCTTAGTAAGGTAATAATGCCAGAATATCATGAACATAACCGGTGTTATGGGAGTGTACTAAGGTGAACTGTACACATCTGCGTACCCCTTTAGAGCGTACTGGCGTGATGTTATGTTATGAAATGGTATAAACAATAAACAAACATGCGATTGCAGCAATCTCGAGAGATTTCTGCAAGCTGTCATTTCTTGAACAGTTCTATTGTATATCTCCGAAGTGGGACCAATTCGCGAACATAGTCATTCAAACAAAAAATAATTTTCAAAATCGGTTACAGAGATTTCGTGAACATAAACAAAAAGGTGATGATGATTTAATCCCGCCCAGCCCGTTCCATCATCGGACTACCAGACTACCGTACGGCGATGCGTCATCGGTACATGGTGGACATCCCACAAATATGCACAACACGAAAAAAAAAAGAAACGAAACGAACGAAACCTTTTAGGCACACTTTTATTATGCGTACAGCTAAGGAGTGGATTGCCCTGCCGGAGTCTGTGTTTCCCGATAGCTAAAATCTAGGAGTTTTAAGTCAAGAGTGAATGGTTTTTTTTCTAGGCTTGCTCACATCATCGCTTTCCATCAGGTGAGACAGTGGTCAAGCGCAAACCTATATATAATAAAAAAAGAGAGAGTTGAGATAGTGGTCAAGCGCAAGGCTATCTACAAAAAAAAAAGAAAAGCAATGTCGAACTTAGAACCTCCTCCTTTATGAAAAGTCGGTTAAAATTACTTATTCCATAGCTGGGACTCGAACTCGCAACCTTAAATATAGTAGGTCACCACGTTTATCATTAGGCTATTCAGACGGGCAATAGTGGTAGCAAAATTACGAACCACATTGCACGCACGTCAACGTCATTATTGAAATAAGTAGTATGATTATTAGAGACCTAAAATCTCATAAAACGTATTTTTGTAGTCTCGTGCATTAGGGCCCGAATTATTATTTTTTACTCTTGCTACACTTGAAAATAGCCCATGGAGGTATATCATTGATTTGGGACTTGGCATCAGCGTTCATAGCGAATACATCACTCACCTTCGGTTTGTCGACGACATAGTGGTCATGGCTGAGACCATGGAGAGCCTTAATAAAATGCTCGATGACGTCAGTAGAGCTTCCGAAAGAGTGGGTCTTGAAATTAACATGAACAAAACCAAGATCATGGTGAATGCCCATGTAACACCCACTCCTATCAAGATCGGAGACTCTACACTCGAAGTTGTAGACGATTATGTCTACCTAGGATAAACGGTCCAGTTGGGTAGCTCCAAATTCGAGAAAGAGGTCAACCGTCGAATCCGACTCGGCTGGGCGGCGTTTGGGAAGTCGCGAGGTATCTTCTCGTCCAATTTACCGCAGTGTCTCACGCCAAAAGTCTATGACCAGTGTGTGTTGCCAGTGATCACCTATGGGACCGAGACGTGGTCGCCTTATCAGAAAGCTTAAAGTCATCCAAAAGGGAAATGGAGAGGGCTGTGCTCGGAATTTCCTTGCGTGATCACGTCAGAAATAGCCCGAAGAATTGCCAAACTTAAGTGGCAGTGGGCAGGGCACATTGCTCGCAGAACGGATAGCCGATGGGGCCGAAAAGTTCTGGAATGGCGACCGCGAATTGGAAGACTATACGTTGGAAGGCCTCCCACTAGGTGGACCGGTGACCTGGTTAAGGTTGCGGGAAGGCGCTGGATGCGAGACGCACGGGATCGGTCAATGTGGTGACACCTGCGGGAGGCCAATGTTAAGCAGTCGACGTCGATATTATGTTGAATAATGTACAGGCTGCATCAGAAGTTGTTTACTATACGGACCTTGTGGAAACTAGAACAAATTTCCGTGCGTTCAAGCGTTTTTGCCATACCTACGTGGGACACTCAGAAAGTTTTGCGAAACTAAAAAAAATTGTTCTATACGTACATATATTTTTATTAAATCTTTTCAAAGTACTTTCCACCAGCCTCTATACAAAGATTCATGCGCCTAAACCAGTTTTCAAAACACTTTTTCCAGTCCGCCGCAGACACCTCGTTTACAGCCTGCTCGAACGCAGCCAGCGCATCTTCCGGCGACGAAAATTGTATCCCTTTGAGCTGATTTTTTATTTTTGGGAATAAAAAGAAGTCACACGGTGCTAGATCAGGGCTGTAAGGAGGGTGACCCAGGAGTTTGACTGGCGTGCTGTCCAGGAAGTCCCTCGTTTTGAGTGCGGTGTGCGCAGGTGCATTGTCGTGGTGGAGCAGTAGCCCGCGGAGCCCTGTGTTTGGTCGCTTGTTGCTTATAACAGAGAAAACTTCTGGCAAACATTTGGTAGTATACCATTCGGCATTAATGCTTCTTTGATCCCGTAAGGGAATTGATACCAAGTGGCCAGTCAAATTAAAAAAGCTAGCGATCAAAATCTTACCCCCGCTTCTAGATCGCTTCACTTTGGTAGGCGTTGGCTCATTTTGAAACACCCAAACAGTCGACTGGCGCTTGGTTTCTGGGTCGTATTGATAAATCCAGGACTCATCACCTGTAACGATGTCGTAAACACGCCGAGACGAGCCTGCTTCAAATTTGTTAAGCATATCACGGCACCATTCCACCCGGGCCTGCTTCTGAGCATCGGTGAGGTTGTGCGGCACCCAGCGTGATACTATCCTCCTCACGCGAAGATGGCTGTGTAGAATCTCGTGAACGCTTCCCGATCCAATCTTCAATATGTGTTGAATCTCCTGATATGTAATTCGCCTATTGTCTTGGATACTCTTTTTAAATGTTTTTATAGATTACACAATCACTTTATGACAATTAACGTTACATGTTTATTAGGTTTTCAAACATCTATTCAATTAGCAGATTTATTAAACAGTTTTACAGTTATTATTTTTTACACACACCATGCACCGTACGCGCCATGCACGTACTCAACAATGGGCGGGACTTCCATATTGTTTTTGTTTAGGCACTAATTACTTGGATAGTTGAGTAAAGTTAGCAAACAATACTAAAATGCTGATCAGTTAATTATTTTAACATTAAACAACCTCAATACTCACAAATACAAAGTGGTTTGTAGTTTATTATTGAAATAGTCATCTAATAACAAAACTATTCAAGTTTCCGGTGATCTAACAATCTTACTAATTAGAAAGTTTCTCATTATTACATAGCTGTGTAAAATAGTCTTATGACTTCTTAGTATTTAATCATTTACTCAAATTTGTTTAGTTCTCGTATTAAATTATTAAATCTGGTTATTGGTCATAGAAATTATAACATCCGCCATTGTTTGACAACTTAATAAGAATAACATAATGAAACACATTTACTTCGTCAAATGTGCAATAGTTAAAATGAGAACAAATCCAAAAGTCCTACAATAAGTGTTCCTGTTTAATTTAAACATCTCGTATTAATTAAACATTGAAATAAGCATACGAATTATGAATCAATACTGATTCCACAGTGAGCCAATAGATGGCGCTGAACTCAAAACCCAACTTAAATAGACATAGACACTTAAAACGATTAATTAGGATAATAAATTAGCAAATTCACGCCTACGCGGCGACACGGCCATTGTGATCGGAGGCTCGCGCTCTGGGCCTTCCGGTGTCCTCAGTCTCTGTGTTTCTTGGTTGTTATCTGTAATAGCGGAGAAATATTTGTCGGCAGATTATTGTTGTTTATCATCCTACAGTATTAATTAAGTTTAGAATCTGATAACAACTGATTTTATTTATCATTGACAGCTTGTAATAAATCTAAGCTGAGTATGCCTTATTTTGGAAATATTGAATGTATTTTTACACCCACAGCTATATGCTTTAGGTATTCTACTTGCTATATGGTAAAGACCAATGTTGTTAGGAAACAACTAACTGCTACATGTCATGTCAATGAAGGCATACAATTTCTATTTCAGATTTTTGACATGGAATAATCAGTTGCTAGCTTATTTAGTCCAATTTGAATCTTGTTTGCAGAATGTTATTCATAATTCATAATAATAATTCATAATTCATTTATTCACATATAAATAGAGTAATTACATACGTTGGTTTGTTATGTTACATCATTGAATCTTATATTCTATTTAGCCTATGTATGGCATGTGAAATTATTTATTCATGCAAAGATATATAAAAATCGTGGGTAATTAACAATAATAATTCAGTCCTATTGTCTCTGAAATTCGGCGTGCATAATGTCAATTAAATATTACTTGGTTAAATACAGTGCAATATAGATTATTAGTCAGTTATATTATAACGTTAAATAGTGTCATTTATATAATATATTATTTAACAGTCAAATAAAAATAGTAGGTTCGATGTCACACTTTTACACACAAACTCATCATTGCATGTACATATATTATTCTTGAAACCATTCATTTATAGAGTAAATCATTTTTTTTAGGAGTATCTCTTTAAGCACTTTTTTAAACTTTGGTAGAGGAAGATCTTGTATGATTGTTTGTAACCTATTATAAATTTTAACACACATAGCTGAACAATTTTTATTAAACACAGCAGTCTTTGGTACAAATTCTAACACCAGTCGCTGACCATGTCTTGAACTACGTGGGTATTTATTATCACGTGCATAAATGTCACAAGCTTTCACAAATAGGTTAGGATTAGATTTTACAAATATACAAATTTCAAAAATATACATGCTTGGTAAGGGTAATATTTTGAGTTTTTTAAAGTACGGTTTACAGGACTCATATGGAGGAATGCCAACAATGGCTCTTATGCAGCGTTTTTGAGATAAAAATGCCCGCTGGGAGTCTGTTGAGTTTCCCCATAATATCAACCCATATCGTAACACGGAAGCTACATAACCATGATATGCTAACAATACCGTATGTTGAGCTGATGTAGTTCTAAGTTTATTTAAAACATATACAAAAGAGTTAACTTTCTTGCAGACTTCATCAACATGTGCTTTCCAATCTAGGTACTTGTCCATGGTGAATCCTAGAAATCTTACATTGGTAGTTTCATTGATTTGTGTACCGTCATATGAGACATGCCTAGGAATGATCTTAGATCCACGGGTTTGAAATTGCATAAAAGTCGTCTTACTAATATTTACGTGTAAATTGTTCCTTACCAACCACCCTATAACCAAGTCTATAGTGTTATAAATTTCAATGTCAAAATCATTATTAATTAAATTGTCATTTGTCAATATGATAGATATGTCATCTGCGAATAATATACATTTATTGGTAATAATGTCTGGTAGGTCATTAATATAGATAATAAAAAGAGGCGGTCCAAGGATACTTCCTTGCGGAACGCCGTAACCATTAACAAGATACTTAGACCTCTCTTGTTTTACCATTGCATTTTGTTCACAAGATATTTCGACACATTGTTCACGATTGTCTAAGTATTGTTCTATCCATCCCAACGCTGGGCCTCTAATACCATAATTCTCCAATTTATCTAGAAGCAGGTCATGAGAAACGAAGTCAAATGCCTTTGACATGTCAAAAAATATCACCATTGTCTGCTTTTTCTTATCAACATTTACTAATATATTGTGCACTAGATCAAATGCGGCAAGTGTAGTTGATTTTCGTTTTTGAAAGCCATATTGTTCCTTTTTTATTATTTGAAACTTATCTATATACGATGATAATCTTCTATGCATGGCCTTTTCAAATATTTTAGAGATGATAGGAATTAGAGTTATGGGTCTATAGTTGCTCATTTCTGTTTTATCTCCTTTTTTATGCAATGGCTTTACTACTGATTTCTTTAATCGGCTAGGAAAACTCCCTTGCTCGAAGGATAAATTTATTAGGTATCCTAACACGGGAACAATACTAACGATGCTTTTTTTCAAAACGTTAGTTGTGATACTATCATAACCAACAGAACTGGTATTATTTAAGGACATAATTATATTTGCAACTTCAATGTCTTCTACTGGTGTGAGAAATATACTATTGTTTGTACGGTTTTTATTTGTGTTTTGCAAGTTACCATTATCGCTGTTTGATAGTTGTATTAAGTAGTTATTAAATTTGTTTGCTATTTCATACGGACTAGTTATCGTACCATTGTCAGTTTTTATATTCTCTACAAATTCTTGACGGGTATTACTTCCTGTATCATCGTTTATAACTTTCCAGGCCGCTTTGCAGACATTGTTTGATTTGGTTATAAAATTGTCATTAGTAATTCTTTGTGACTTTAATATACAGCGCCGCAACAAATTCGAATAAGTGTGATACGTAGCTTTATGATCTTTTGTTCGTTTGTGGTAAAATTTAAATCTTAGATGTCTTTTGGTTTTACAGCTAAGTCGTAATCCTTTAGTAATCCACTTTATATCACGATACTTTGTGGTAATCATTTTTTTAATCAGTGGGAAACATAATTCAAAAAACAAACATAACTCATCATGAAAAATATTAAAGGCTAAATTCAGATTAGATTCTTTGTACACAGTATCAAATGTTAAGCTTTCCAAACTTTCCCGAAATTTCCGAATATTATCCTGACTAAAATCTCTCCTCATTATATAATATTTTGACGACTGAAATATTTTGGTTTTTATTGTCAAGTCCAACATCTGTGCTGTGTCGTGATCGGATAGTCCCAGTTTCAATATTTTACCAGATGCTTTCTTATCGTTACTAATTACATGATCTATGCAGGTATTTAGTCTTGTTGGCTCATTAATATGTAATGTCAGATCATAATTTTGTATAATGTCATAAAAACAATTTACAGTTTTGCATTTCTTAAGTGTGTTAATATTAAAATCGCCTGCGAGTACAATCTTGTGTCTGCTGTATTTACTGTTAAACAATAATTTATATAATAGCGTGTCAAAATACTTCAAAAATAACTCAACATTTGATTGAGGTGTACGATAAATACATATTATTACAATCTTTAAAGTTGGCACCTCAATCCCGCAGCATTCGAAGACCATTTCCCGAGCAAATTTTTGTATAATATTTAATTCGTTGTACTTTATCCCGTTCATAACGTATATACAAGTACCACCTCGCTTTTTACCTCTACAATATATGGATGCTAGGTAATAACCATTAATTTTTGCATTTTTTATATCACTTTTTATTAAGAATGTTTCACTAAAACACAGTACATGCGGGATGATTTTTGTTATCTGTAAATTAGTGAGAGTAATTTCAAGAATATCTCTTTTGCATAATAATCCTGCTATATTCTGGTGAAAAATATGGAAAAACGAAGTAATGTTTTTATTAGGAACGAAAAAAAGTATTAGTATTTGGTTCGCTTACTAGTGTGGTTTTAGTATTTTTTACAAAATAATAGGGGATTGTGCCCTTTTTTGGTTTATTTTCCAATGATGTTCTAGAAGCTTGTAAACTCGTGTGTTTATCCTGCTGAGATTTTAATTGAAAATAATAGGGTATTGTCCCCTTCTTTGGAATATTAATTTGATATTTCTTTTCATAGTTTATGGTGGATACCGGCACCATAGTATGTACATTTTTAGGATTTTTACTATTATATGTCAAATATTTTTGCTTGTAGTCACTATAGTCAATTGCTAAATTAATTTGTTTACATAGTTTATTGAGGTCCACCTTGCCATAATAATCATAATTTGTGGTAATATTATCTCTCTCATACCCATTTCCTATACTTAAGTCTATAAATTCACAGTTTTTGAATTCCTTACAAAGTAATTTTAACATGTTATTCATCATTTTTTCGTTTAAATATTTACTACATAATATACTTGTTACAAAAACATGTCGATCTTCGAGAAGTTTTAAAACAGCTGATGTTTCTGTCATCACCTGTGTGGGATTTACGTCGTGTTCTCCTATGGACAATATAACTCGGTCTTCTTCTTTAATTTGAGAATGGCTTTCTTGAATTTCTTTGAGTATGTCTTTGGTTCTAGCCCCAGGCTTTATTAATCCACTTATAAAGTATTTTTTTATTTCTCCACTTAGTCTTGAGTTTATTAGCTGACTTGATAGTCCTCGGCATTGTTCTCCTCCAAATATGTGAATTTTATTTAAATTATCAGCACCCTTCTGATCAGTACTTCCTTGCTCTAATGTGTTTGTTTGCTCAACTGAAGTCTCATTAAAATCAGGCACCGGGTTCTCGGCTTTGTTTAAAACTTTGACTTCGACTTCATCAATTTCAAGTTCCGCAAATTTAGAATTGTCGACCAGCATTCGTCTTGATTTTCTTCGTTTAGATTGCATCTGGTTCTTGACATTTTGTGTAGGGGGGGTAGTACATATGTTTTTTAGAGAGTTTATTTGTCGTGTTTGAAGATTAACAAGATTTTTCAGTTGATTCAATTCTAAGTGAAGATTTTCGATTTCGTTATTTGCTATCTGTAACTGCTCAGATAGTAATTGGTTTTCAGTCTTAATTTTTTCTAGTAAATCTATGTCTTGGCCAGTAGATAAATCCAAACTTCTTGTGAGTGGTTCCGTTGTTGATGAATTGAGTGATGAACATATAGATTCTATTGATTTCGCTTTATGTAATCGCTTTGGTCGTATTGTGACATTCATTTTTGATTTATAAGGTGTTAGGTCCATTATCGATATTTTGTTCAAATTCAATATTTATTTCTAATAATAATAATTAATTTGAAAAAATTTGTTAAAAAAAAGTCAGTGCAAACAAAATAAAAAAAGTCAAAAAGTGAATTTTGCGCAACTTGTTGATACTGGGACGCGAACTCGATGCTCCGCGATTCCAATCATATAAGTCAAGCTCATCGGCCGTTACGCCATACGGACATTACTAATATAAGGCGAAAAAGTCCATCACATGCGACTTCTATTTGTTTTGAAGCAAAGATGTTCGTTAAAGTGACTCATGCAGAAAATATTTTTGCACAAAATCACAAGTCACTGTTGTTAATTTTTAGTCATTTAATGTTTATTTTAATCACTTTCACATCACTTGTGTTATGATTTTGTTCATGTCTGCACTTAGTTTTATCACGTCTCAAACTTTTTCACTTAGTTTAGTAACATAATGTTCCCATTGGTCTTGTGTTAAAGTTTGCTTTAGTATTTAATAGATAACAATGTCACTTAAACTTCAGAGGTATTAGAACGTTTTTATAAGTAGCAATGTTTTGAAAACAAACAATATCTATTTTTAAACAATAAAATAACACGGACTTAAAGTTGACGTTTCGCACGGTCTACCCGCATTTCTATATTTTATTGTTTGTATTATCTTACAATATTCATTGATTTGTAATAGGTAATAGTCAGTTTAAGTTATCAATTTATCACTGAATACTTATGAAATTAGGTAACTATTAAGTTTATCTCAAATGAAAATATTTGATGCATTAATGAGCACATACCTACTTATAAGAAGGCTTACATAGCAGCCTTGTATTTGGTAAGTATAGTGTAGGTAGTGTAGGAGTATTGTGATCAGCTGTTTTTTGTTTAGTTTCATTCTCACGGGACGGTAATGCTCTGTGATAGACACAAAGTCTTTGATTTGACAGGATTTAAGGATAGGATTAGGAACACCGCTCTGTGATAGACACAAAGTCTTTGATTTGACAGGATTAAAGGTTAAGGAGTTTAGGATCATTGCTCCGTGACAGGCACGAAGTCTTTGATTTGACAGGATATAAGGAACCAGGCTCTGGGTGGTCTTGTACACCGTGGACCCAGCAGGATAACATGAGAGATTGTTCATTAGCGGCCTCCACGCCTAACCAATGGATATTAAATCTTTATTAGTTGCTTCCACAGCAAACCAATAGATTGTGTGTTGTATTATCACTATTAGTTTCCTCCACGGATTACTAACAGACAGCTTATTGTGTTATCATTATTAGTTACTTCCACAGCATACCAACAGGATAGTTTATTGTGTTATCATTATTAGTTGCTTCCACAGCATACCAACAAGATAGTTGTGTTATCATTATTACTTGATTCCACAGCATACCAATAGGATAGTTTGTTATGTTATGAATCTTAGTTGCTTCCACAGCATAATAAGATAGTTTATTGTGTTCTCATTATTACCTCAAATCCATCTCCATGGATGCTGATAGTTTGGTGTTGATATAACCTATTATTTTATTAAGTGCCTCCAGAGCTATAGGTTATTGGACATCTCAATAATTAGAGCTTGTTTTATTATTCATTTTTATAATTGACTAAATATGACAATAGAATAGCATAAACTGAAACGAGTTACAAAAACATAATAATAACAGTAGTCCTCCTGACTGTTGAGCCATCTGCATAAGGAGGTACTATGGAGCTCAAGGCCAATGGCTCAACATGCTTTTTGAAGCATAGGGGTTCACCAATTTCAAAACTCTGGGCTGCTACAGAGGAATCCCTATTGGAAAAACCCCATAAACAAATTTTGCCCAACCTAGGAATTGAACCCAGGCATAATAATTTAAAAGTACTTTGTTGCATGGTAGTATCATGCACAAGCGTCATGTAGTTATTCGACATGGCTATTGTGTTGAGCCTTCTGATACAACAACACCGTATCAGTTAGCGAGGTGAGTAGAAGATAGTTTGAAAACTTCTCACCTTTTACTTTAGTTATGTTGGGCTGGAAGTCATTTTTCAGCTGACCTCTATTTGGTGGCTTGTATGTATGTTGGTAGCTTCTAAGGTCCTGACCCGGCGACACGGTCACTTGCAAACCAGGTTTTTTTTTTAGTTTTGTTTCCACATCCTTGATAATACTTGACTATGTAGGTAACCATTTTGATTTTTGATATGACACAGGAATCTGGAATGTGAGAAGGTATACAGATAAATAATAATAAAAGAAAAGATGATCCTATTAATATTTAAATAAGTAGGAGTTAGTACTGATAACAATTAAATTATGTTATTGTTTTGAAATAGTAAGTGAGTAATTCAAAGTTAACTAGAATCTGATGACACTGAAATGAATAACTATGAAGATTGCTGCATTACTTATGACGGTGTTTGCACTAGCTAAAGATTAATGTTAAAACATGTTGAAAACTACTTTTAATGATGCATGTTTGCATACCACACACACAACAACCTATTTACACACCTATTACAAACCTATTTCATTACAAAACATTTATGTGTGAACAAGTTTGAATACAAGCTAGGTAAAAAGTTGCAAAAAGAAAAGAAAGTTATTGAATGCTAAAAGTGACAAATTATCAAAAAAACAAACCTGTCTTTTGATTGTTTTTATTCTGTGCAAGTGCATCCAATAACAAGCTTTGAAATCTGTCAGAAATTACTAATCTATTTACACCCATGTACCATAACAAGTAAAATTCAACTAAACCCATTGTGAGATTTAATTCATTAGGAAGGTTCTCAAATATTGAATGATTAAATAAACTTTATTATAACAAACTTAACTTGAACAAGCATAAATCTTAGAGCTTATAAAAGGCCCCATCAGTATCCAACTGACAGTCTGAACCAAGAATGTAGGGTCAGACAATTTTTTAATTAGATTTAACTTATAGCGCTATCACTGTCAAGAACCCCATAGCCAAAACAAATCTATCAGATCATGTAGACAGATAAGATGGAACACAGTAATCACATTAGATTCACTCAAATATGTCTTACATACACAGGACCATTAATTTACCAAAAATCACAAGGTCCATACATAATAGGTTACTCACACATACTAAGCGTACCTACTTGTAAATTAAAAGTTACCAGGTGGCTATCAGCTTATGACTATTTATTATTATATTATGATTATGCATGAACTGAAGCTCTGCTGATACTTACCCTGATTATAAAGTTTGTAATGACTCACCCAGGTGTATCACAACCCTTTCACCCATTCATACAAATACATTTATATTAGATGCATACTCACTCTACAAAAACCACTAGATAATATTTTAAATATTGTTTAGTCTTGTAACTAAACAATTATTCTCACCCCAGCTACTTAAATGCAAATCGTTGTAAGTATTTTCTTGAGCACACTATAATTTTATTTTTATTTGTTGTGCTTTTCATGTTTAAGGAATGTGTTAATACATTTTCTTATCTTACTTTACTTTAAAAAAAGTATGACATGCAACGGGTTCCACATTATTCAATAATAAACCCCGTTTGGTAGTCGGGTAAAAACAATAAATTGCAAAAATGCCAATTAGTGCATCAACATGAATATGTCATGGCACTTTCTGCCAAATGTTTACTACTTCTGTTGCACATACATTCTGTAACTTACTTAACTTATTTACCTACTAAACTTTTGTTTTAGCTACCTAAATGTAATGAATGCTATAAAAATAAGTTGTTACTTTTTGTCCGGTACAAAACTCAACGTAGGTACTTTGAATTGTTTAACATTCATACACTCACACCTTGTCCCCATGGGGATAGGCAGCAACCACAGATTGCCACTTGCTACGATCCTTACATACTCCTCAAATAAAATAAAGTTTCTCAAATAACTGAGCCATTGCAATTCTTAAGACAAAAGAACCATATTTAAACAATAACATTGAGTTCCTAGTCAGCTGTCTTATTTTATGGAGTAATTTAAGCCGTTTCATTCATTTTAATTCCACAAATTGCCACACAAACAACAGCAGGGACCACTCAGTCAGTAAGGGGTATTGTGTTACCCAGTTACTGGGTTTTGGTTGCTCCATGTAAAACACTGGTACTCAGCTGAATCCAGTTAGAATGGAAGCTGTCCCGGACTTGGTTGGGAAAAGACTAGGCAGATTGATTAAAATTGTCACACAAAAGGTCACTGACCTTGCCTTGTATGATGAAAATAATTAAGAATGTTAAGTTACATAAATAAAAAAAACAGAATACTCCCCTCAACCATGATGGAATCTATCAATGGACAGATCAAGTTGTTCGTTTAGCTGCTTCGGTCATTCTGTGCTGTATAAAGTTTTGGCCACAATGGTGTAGGACAGCATCCATGCCACTAGTCAGTAGCTTCTTCTGTCGTTTCAATAGAGTTCAGATCGTTCACGTAAAAATATTCCAGTTATTTTCGCCTATGTCTGGGCATCGCTTACTCTTGGAAATTATCATAGGAAAATCTTTTGCCATACCCTCGGCGCTGGCGATGTTGTACAAAATTCTTCGGATGGCTTTCATAGCATGGGCAGAAGGCGATAGTGGGAGCTGAGCCCAATTCTGATGTCACGTCGAAGTACCTATGTATCGTAGGACCGCCATCTTTAACCCCAATGTCTAGAGGCAATTCCTTTATTCTTGACTGGAGCGGGTTACTTCAATAACACACAACACTGGATTGAAACTCAAGAGTGTTTATTTGATTTAGTTACAGGCACTTTGAGTTTTCAAATGAACTTGAAGCTAAAACCACATCGCGTGGCTTGCTAGATCGCAAAGCCCTTGTCGATCGCTGGAGGAGATCTAGCAAGAAACTCCAGGACACTCTTTTTAAATGTTTTTATAGATTACACAATCACTTTATGACAATTAATTAGGTTTTCAAACATCTATTCGATTACATTTATTAATCAGTTCTTATTTTTCACACATAGTCCGCGCGACGCGCGTTCTAAGTGGGCGGAACTTCCATATTGTTTTTGTTTAGACACTAATTACTTGGATAGTTGAGTAAAGTTAGCAAACAATACTAAAATGCTGATCAGTTAATTATTTTAACATTAAACAACCTCAATACTCACAAATACAAAGTGGTTTGTAGTTTATTATTGAAATAGTCATCTAATAACAAAACTATTCAAGTTTCCGGTGATCTAACAATCTTACTAATTAGAAAGTTTCTCATTATTACATAGCTGTGTAAAATAGTCTTATGACTTCTTAGTATTTAATCATTTACTCAAATTTGTTTAGTACTCGTATTAAATTATTAAATCTGGTTATTGGTCATAGAAATTATAACATCCGCCATTGTTTGACAACTTAATAAGAATAACATAATGAAACACATTTACTTCGTCAAATGTGCAATAGTTAAAATGAGAACAAATCCAAAAGTCCTACAATAAGTGTTCCTGTTTAATTTAAACATCTCGTATTAATTAAACATTGAAATTAGCATATGAATTATGAATCAATACTGATTCCACAGTGAGCCAATAGATGGCGCTGAACTCAAAACCCAACTTAAATAGACATAGACACTTAAAACGATTAGTTAGGATAATAAATCAGCAAATTCACGCCTACGCGGCGACATATATAATGACTAATAAAACAATCTCAAAATTATAAAACTCAGATTTATTTATTAAACAATTTTCCAGTAATATAATTTTATTCTTTACTAAAGACCCTTTTTGTTTCTAATCTGAAGTATTTTTTTAGAATCTTTTATCACTATTTAAGTTAGTATAATTTAAGTAACGTAAACCACATATTAGTGATAATTTGCCAGTACTTGCACTTAAATTTGTATTAAAATTTCTTAACATCTTTCATAATCTAAACTTCATAATATCTATATTTATAATTTATATTAAAATCATGTTCCATGCATTCTGGTTGGTGCAACTATCTTGTTGGTATGCTGTGGAAGCAACTAATAATGATAACACAATAAACTATACTGTTGGTATGCTGTGGAAGCAACTAATAATGATAACACAATAAGCTGTCTGTTAGTAATCCGTGGAGGAAACTAATAGTGATAATACAACACACAATCTATTGGTTTGCTGTGGAAGCAACTAATAAAGATTTAATATCCATTGGTTAGGCGTGGAGGCCGCTAATGAACAATCTCTCATGTTATCCTGCTGGGTCCACGGTGTACAAGACCACCCAGAGCCTGGTTCCTTATATCCTGTCAAATCAAAGACTTCGTGCCTGTCACGGAGCAATGATCCTAAACTCCTTAACCTTTAATCCTGTCAAATCAAAGACTTTGTGTCTATCACAGAGCGGTGTTCCTAATCCTATCCTTAAATCCTGTCAAATCAAAGACTTTGTGTCTATCACAGAGCATTACCGTCCCGTGAGAATGAAACTAAACAAAAAACAGCTGATCACAATACTCCTACACTACCTACACTATACTTACCAAATACAAGGCTGCTATGTAAGCCTTCTTATAAGTAGGTATGTGCTCATTAATGCATCAAATATTTTCATTTGAGATAAACTTAATAGTTACCTAATTTCATAAGTATTCAGTGATAAATTGATAACTTAAACTGACTATTACCTATTACAAATCAATGAATATTGTAAGATAATACAAACAATAACATTCTGCAAACAAGATTCAAATTGGACTAAATAAGCTAGCAACTGATTATTCCATGTCAAAAATCTGAAATAGAAATTGTATGCCTTCATTGACATGACATGTAGCAGTTAGTTGTTTCCTAACAACATTGGTCTTTACCATATAGCAAGTAGAATACCTAAAGCATATAGCTGTGGGTGTAAAAATACATTCAATATTTCCAAAATAAGGCATACTCAGCTTAGATTTATTACAAGCTGTCAATGATAAATAAAATCAGTTGTTATCAGATTCTAAACTTAATTAATACTGTAGGATGATAAACAACAATAATCTGCCGACAAATATTTCTCCGCTATTACAGATAACAACCAAGAAACACAGAGACTGAGGACACCGGAAGGCCCAGAGCGCGAGCCTCCGATCACAATGGCCGTGTCGCCGCGTAGGCGTGAATTTGCTAATTTATTATCCTAATTAATCGTTTTAAGTGTCTATGTCTATTTAAGTTGGGTTTTGAGTTCAGCGCCATCTATTGGCTCACTGTGGAATCAGTATTGATTCATAATTCGTATGCTTATTTCAATGTTTAATTAATACGAGATGTTTAAATTAAACAGGAACACTTATTGTAGGACTTTTGGATTTGTTCTCATTTTAACTATTGCACATTTGACGAAGTAAATGTGTTTCATTATGTTATTCTTATTAAGTTGTCAAACAATGGCGGATGTTATAATTTCTATGACCAATAACCAGATTTAATAATTTAATACGAGAACTAAACAAATTTGAGTAAATGATTAAATACTAAGAAGTCATAAGACTATTTTACACAGCTATGTAATAATGAGAAACTTTCTAATTAGTAAGATTGTTAGATCACCGGAAACTTGAATAGTTTTGTTATTAGATGACTATTTCAATAATAAACTACAAACCACTTTGTATTTGTGAGTATTGAGGTTGTTTAATGTTAAAATAATTAACTGATCAGCATTTTAGTATTGTTTGCTAACTTTACTCAACTATCCAAGTAATTAGTGTCTAAACAAAAACAATATGGAAGTTCCGCCCACTTAGAACGCGCGTCGCGCGGACTATGTGTGAAAAATAAGAACTGATTAATAAATGTAATCGAATAGATGTTTGAAAACCTAATTAATTGTCATAAAGTGATTGTGTAATCTATAAAAACATTTAAAAAGAGTGTCCTGGAGTTTCTTGCTAGATCTCCTCCAGCGATCGACAAGGGCTTTGCGATCTAGCAAGCCACGCGATGTGGTTTTAGCTTCAAGTTCATTTGAAAACTCAAAGTGCCTGTAACTAAATCAAATAAACACTCTTGAGTTTCAATCCAGTGTTGTGTGTTATTGAAGTAACCCGCTCCAGTCAAGAATAAAGGAATTGCCTCTAGACATTGGGATTAAAGATGGCGATTCTACGATTCATAGGTACTTCGACGTGACCTATTATGTCTAATTATTTTTTAAGGTTGCGGGGTTCCACTGAATGCAAGATGCACGCGTCGTTTTTCAATATGTTATTAAATGCTGAGAAAGCCTGTAACTATGGATAAAGTCTCTATCCCGGAATATTGTTTTCAACATTGCTAATTCTCTCGCCTGTCGAGCTCTGTTAAAATCATTAATTTTCTTAGCTTCTTTTAATAAATGTTGCTTTAGTTAACCAACCTGCCAGTTTTTTTGTATTAATCGAAATGACTTATTTTAATACAATATTTTATTACTAACTTCTGCCAGGGGCTTTATATTTTATTATTTATTTGTCTCAGATAAGAAATCCATAAATTGAAATTTAGATACACATACAATAAATACACAACATGTCAAAATTGAAATACACTTATAAATTTTTAATAATTATAATTGTCTAACCGGCATTGGAACCGCCACATGCTTACCACAGCCATGCCGGACATAAGGGCAGTCTAGTCTGTCGGCGATCATTGCCAGGATGGTATTGGGGCTGGCCCGCACCCGGCGCACCAGCGACGCACAACGCTTACGCATAACAGCGTGAAAACAATCAGTGCGCGCCATAGCGAACATCCCTGATGCGCTACAGAATCGGGGCAGCCCCAACATCGCCCGGAACGCATTATTGTACTGGACACGGAGGGCACTGTACGCCCTTTCAGTATAGTCAACCCACAAGCTGCACGTGTACAGTGATGTGCAGTATGCTTTGAAAAGCGTGATCTTCACACCAAGAGAACACCGCGAAAACCTGCGGGCTATCATGTTGGCTCGCACCGACAGTGCCCTCCGTTCCCGCTCAATGTCAGCATGGTCTTTAAGGTCCTCGGTGAGTAGATGCCCCAGATATTTAAATTGATCCACTCGGTCTATCGCAGCACCATCAAGCTGAACAACTGGTATGTTCACAGGGCTCGACACACCGATGGCCCGAAAAACCATGTATTTGGTCTTCTTCCCATTATATTTTAGCCCATGACCATGCGCGTATTCCGTACACGTACTTAGTAGTCTCCTCAGCCCACATATCGACGCGCTCAGCAGCACCATGTCGTCCGCATAACTCATATTGTTGACACAAATTCCGTCAACATGGCAACCGACATGTTGACTGCTGAGCGAGACGATCAGTTCATCAACATACAGGTTGAACAATGTTGGCGAGGTCAGACCGCCCTGCCTTACGCCACACTCGCTAATATAAGGGTCCGACATCGCCCCCGCCCACCGGACACTATTGACCTGGTGCCCGTACCAGTACCTGAGTATGCTGATGAGTTCCCACGGTAAGCCCGTTCTCTCCAGCTTCCCCCAGAGGATATCGTACGAGACGAGGTCAAAGGCCTTGGATAAATCAAGGAAGCACGCATATAATGGCGTCTTTCTCTTCGTGTAATATTTAACGGTGTGCTTTAAACACAGTATTGCACTCTCTGTGGACAGTTTTGGTCGAAAACCAAACTGGTTATCATTTAGTGTCACATGTTTATTTAACTGCGTGTTAAGCACACCGTCAAATACCTTCGCCACTACAGTTGGAAGCGATATAGGCCTGTAGTTATTTTTATCTGCCACATCTCCTGTTTTATTTTTAACCACCGGCACTACAACTGTCTTCATAAAGTCCGCAGGCAGGTAGGAGTGGCACACACACAGCGAGAAAAACATTGCAAGAACTCTCGCCAGGTGCGGTCCGGCGTGCTGTAGGTGCTCGATGCTGAGTGCGTCGTGTCCAGGGGACTTTCCCCGCGAAATCTGGCTCACGGTTTTAGCGACATCCTTCGCGAGAAAATTTATTCCTACAGTTTTATTGTTCATGTCAGCATTTAGCACCCCACTCGCCGGACCAAGCGGCGACCGGACCGAAAACTGTTCTTTGAAAACGTTCGCAATGCTTTTAGGATCACTTAAGCCATCGACGCTCCCAGGAAGGCCAGGCCGAGAGTTTACTTTTTTTGTTTTTTGCCAAAAGCCACGGAAGTCACCCTTCGAGTATCGTTGAGCGAGGGCATCCATCCGGATCTGGTCCTGGTTATTCTGGCACCACTTTAACCTGGACTTAAACACTTTTCTACTCTCTCGCATCTCCTCATATACACAACCGGATTTAGGTCTTCCACACAGTACCCACTCGTTCAGCCTCAGCCTGGCCACCATGTGAGCCTCGCCAACATGCCTGTTCCATCCCGCTAAACGTGCACCACGCCCGCACTTACGCGTGCTTCCCCCATTCACCATTGCCGCGCCCTGAAGGGCCGACACAATGTCGGAGTATAGCCTATCTAGGACACGCTCATGGTCACGGCCACTACACAAATAATCCGCACATTGCGTTCATTCTGAAGGAAAATCTATTAATTTTAATCTTCTATGACACTCCTCATTATACAGTAAGACCTGCTCATCATTTCTTTCTCCCCATAGAATATCTCTATTTTCATCACAAACAGTACGTGTTACTATTTTAGGCGTCAATACACATAGATTGCATTCTACAATGAGAGGATAGTGGTCTGACCACAGAGTATCATACCCAACAAAAACATTCGTAACAGACTGCTTCGCCGCGTGAGTCACAACACAATGATCAAGCCAGCTGGGCGTCCCGTGCGCGTCACTGATGTACGTATAGGTACCGGAATTTCTCCCTAACATTTCTACATCTATACACGACCAATTCTCCTCGCTACACATATTAATGAGCTCATTGTAAAATAACTCACCCGGCTCCGCATTAAAATCACCCAAAACAAAAACAGACTCGATGTTACTCTCCTCAACAATCGCACTTATCTCACTCAAACAGTCAATATAATCCGGCAAATTTTTCACGGTGTTCGTTGGTAAATACGCACTTATAACTAACACTGGCCTATCGTCTGCCGCTATCTTAATGGCACAAATACGCTCACTGCACTGAATGACCGACACTTCTTGAAAGGTATTGAAACGCCATAGCACCGCGACGCCGCCATAGGGGCGTCCGCGCAAAATGCCCGCCGACGTATCCACGGCCGACGTCGCCGTGTAGCCGAAACCACTATCAATCGTACCTATAAAAGGTATGTCGTGCGGTAGCAGCCAGGTCTCCTGCAAGCATATTACGTCACACGTACTACACAGGTCTCTGATGTCGTGTACAGCTCGTTTCACATTTTTACAATTGTAACTTGCCAAGCGATAAGACCGACTATCCATTATTTGGCTTATTTGTGCCGCCAGCAGGATTTTTCTCCTGATTCATATCTCTTCGCCTGTAACGAACGAACCGTCGAAATATGACGCCCACAGGCCACAGTTTCTCGTCCATGTACATAGATAGATTAGATTCCATTATATAAAACTTATAGGCTTTGTACCCTCGCAGCACTCGCATGTTTACAACTTCTAGAGATACAGTTTCCTTGGTTCTTTTTTGTATATACTGGACTATATCGCACTCCTTAGTCGAACTATGTACGTTTGTAATAAACATCGGAATTTTCTTCTCAGCCGCCTTAAATGAACATTCCATGTCCCTCGCTATCCCGGTCTTGCCCAAATATCGATATTTTATATTTTGCTTGCGATGAGACACCTGCTGCCATCCCTCGCCGCCAGCGTCGTCATTATTTTCATTTGTCATAGCTAGCGTGTCGTGCATCCCAACTATCGGCCGGCCGCATCGGTCTAACTCACGATGGTCCATAGCAGCCGTCAACTGATTGGAAGCCTGCTGTGCTGCAGTGGTAGCGGGGCTATGTACTGATGACGTCATCGCAGCGTTCGCTGTGCCGACCCGTGCGCTGCCCGGCTGACTCACCGCCACCGGCGGTGCCTGCGATCGCTCCCCTCCTGCGACCCCCGCGCTTGCCTGCTTACGAGCCGTAGCTCGCGACCGCCGCTGTTCGCTTCCTTCTTCAACATAATCACGTCTTTTTTCGTCGTCTACCTCCACTTTTCTATATTGTGGTAAATGTGTTACGTTATTCGTGGATTCATTTATCGAGTCACTGATGTATTCATGCGACAACCCCACAGGTCCACTATCTAGCCACGCTCCACGTATTGTATTTATTTTAAAAGCGGATGTTGGTGGTAAAGAGTCGTTTCTTATTCGCAAGACTTCGGTCTTAATATCTTGTACACTGTCACTAGTTGCATAATTGATCTTTATATTCTCAATTTCCGTTTTCATTACTAATATATCCTTTAGCACCTTCGAGCAATCTAAATGGTCCCACAGTATTGGGGGCAACTTATCCAACTGTCTCGCAACAAACACAGGGATATCATCTGGTTCCGTGGATTTGAAAAGGCTGATAATATCCGCCAGATCCCGCTCTTCTTTGCCTTTATTCTTTCGGATTATTTTTCTCTTATCTGTTGGTAAAGCTTCGTATAACAGCGTCTTGGATTTCTTTATTTCGTCACTGGTAAAAGCCGAGGTACATATTCGAACCAATGTTTCCTCGTCTGCGATCGAGATTTTCTGTTGCACATAACATAGCAACTCATCTACGATGAGATTGCATCCAGTGCATTTTATTATGCTTGTCATTTTACGCGAGTAGATACTACGAACCGACAACACACCCGTCGCTGGTGGGTGCGCGCACGCTGACCACGCGAAAAGCGTTTTCTTATCCCAAGGGTACATTATATTGGGAAGAAAAGTACCCTTACACTAATCTTATAGCTACCATCATTATCATATCAGACGAAAGACGTCCACTGCTGGATATAGGCCTCCCCCAAGCGTCTCCACATTGACCGGTCCCGTGCGTCTCGCAATCAGCGGATCCCCGCAACCTTCATCCTGGGTCATCGGTCCACCTGGTGAAAGGCCTTCCAACGCAACGTCTTCCGGTTCGCGGTCGCCACTCAAATCAAAAATTAAATCAAATCCACCACTCCAGAACCTTTCTGCTCCATCGGCCATCCGTTCTTCGCTTCGCCATTCTTATAGCTATAATCTATCTCTATTCCGCCTTTGTACCCGTATTAATAAGTTTTTCTTGTAAATGTTTATAACTTTTATGGTGTACAATAAAGTATAATTCTATTCTATTCTCTATGCAAAATTTCATCCAGTTCCATTCTGGCGTAGTTGAACAACAAACATAAATCCACACACACATCCAAACCAATAAAACTTCTTAACCAAACTTTCACATTTATAGTTAATATTAGTTAGATTAAAAACCAAGAAGTATAACGTTACGCGCAAAAATAGTGGCTTTTGGATTTGACAGATAAAAACGAGGCTGTAAGCCAGGCTGCGAGCGTCTTCGACGCTGTTTTTTCTTACGGAATACCAAAATGTATGAAGAACTGTCAATTAGTGTTAACTTGCTCGACATTGAGTAGTTCTAACTCACGGCCGTCACAGCTTAGAGCGCTAGTGTCGCTATTCGCGGCTTAGCGAATACCAAACTGTAGATTCGTCGCTGGCACAGCACTGCGCTCAAGGCTGTATCCTTAAAGAATAGCACTGCTGGTTGACACTAGACATATCTGATAATGAATTTATTGATCAACGCTATTTTGTGTTTATACGCGATCGTATCCGTTTACTCACCAACAAAAAGGATGGAGGTGGTGTCCTTATAGCCGTATCTAAAGTACTAAATCCCACCTGCATTTCATTTTTGCCCCCGTTAACCTTGCCCGAGCATGTTATAGTTAAAGTTCCCGCGAAAAACAATAAATATCATATAATTTGTGCTACTTACATCAACCCTAAGGCTGTTGATGATGCATACTTAAGTTTTCTTAATTCTCTGTCTGTGTTATGTGATGACTCTTCCGTAGAAAGTATAATTTTAACTGGTGACTTTAATTTACCCTCACTTGCTTGGGTAAATAAGTTTTCACAATATGGAATATGCTGCGAACAACAAACCAACAAATATAACTCGTTTTTTGTCAAATTTCTGTTCACAACATGTTATGAAACAATATAACATTTTTTTCAATCCTGGCGGTCGCATCTTAGACTTATTTTTTTGTAATACACATGCATACACATTCTCTCCTGATGTCCCCCTTTTACCTGTTGACTCCTATCATCCAGCCTTCTATGTACCTACACATTTCACTCTCTCACCCCACACATATTCCAAAATGTTCTGCTGCTAACAAACTAAATTATCACAAAGCTAACTATAGCAAAATAAATACTGATATGAGTGACGTTGATTGGAATGTCTAATTGGATAGCTTAACACCTAATGAATCTGTTTCTACATTTTATGAAAAACTTTATGAAATTATAAAATCACACACACCCACTTGTCGACCAAAAAATGTTAATTTCCCCAATTGGTTTTCCAAATCTCTCATACATACCTACAAAAAGAAAACTCAAGCCTGGGTCAGGTGGAAGAGGTATGGGAATTTATGTGACTATGAGGTTTTCTCGAGTAACAGGAGAAAATTTAAAAAAGTGGCTGACATTTGCTATAGTAAATATATTAATGCAATTGAAGACAGTGTTGCTACCAATACTAAGACGTTTTGGACGTACGTTGCTAGCCGTAAAACTTCTAATAAAATCCCATCCACGGTTCATTACAATCAAATTTCATCCAATGATCCTATTACTACATGCAACTTGTTTGCTACATTTTCCAGTCTGCTTATGAACCCTCAACATTTGATTATAACTCTTGGGAACCACCATCTAGAAATGCCGACCACGATGTCTTCCTATGCAAACTGCAACTGTCTCTTGATGAAATACATAAAGAATTAAAATCACTTGATTCAACTAAGGGTCCTGGTCCTGATGGGATTCCTTCGGCTTTTCTGAAGAACACGTGTGATACATTATGCTATCCTTTACTTATATTATTTAATAAATGTTTATCATGTGGTATTTTCCCCGAAGTTTGGAAACATGCAAATATTGTACCAGTTCATAAGAGTGGCTCCAAGCACGACGTAGAGACCTATCGACCTATCTCTATACTATCTGCTTTTTCCAAGCTATTTGAGAGACTGGTACATAATAAATTATATCCTGCTATTCGCAATGTTTTAATAAAAAAACAACATGGCTTTGTTAAGGACAGATCTTGCATTAGCAATCTCCTCATTTTCACGTCCCAACTGTTTGATAGTCTCGATAATAGACAACAGATTGATGCAGTTTACACAGATTTTCAGAAGGCTTTCGATAAACTTGACCACACACTACTACTTAATAAAATTGCTTACAATGGAATCAGAGGGGACCTTGTACGGTGGTTTATATCTCACATAACTAACAGAACACAAAAGGTGGTTGTTAATGGCTTTGAATCTGGCTCTTTTCAGGTCACTTCCGGTGAACCACAGGGTTCTATTTTAGGCCCTTTATTATTTATTTTATACATCAATGACATATAACACTGTGTTCAAAATTCAAAATTTGTTCTCTACGCGAACGATTTAAAGGTCTATAAAGTTATGTAAGAGCGGGCGTACTCAGGATTCTCAAATGATAACGATCAGACGTCTTGTTTACACTTTTTATTACTCACACCAACACTAAGTCTCACAACTTAATTTTATGAAGATATGTGCACAGTTCAATACAATTCAATACTGAGTTCTTTCGACTAGAACCAGCCTATTTACACGTTTAAACAAATGACAAGACGTCACACAGCAACAACATCCGGTGACATTCGTTTATCAATTAATTATAGATTTAGGTTTGTAAAAATACAGTAATTGTGTACATTATTTGTTTAGTAATTAATAATACTTTTTACAAATATTTTGAACGAATATAGTTACCAATTTATTTTATTGAAATAATCTAACAGTCGGTGAATCTACCTTCCATTTTTGACTTTAAAATATTACTCAAATAAAAACAAATCTTTACAATAACAATACATAATTCGTGTTTCCGTTATGTCATCTGCCTTTTTGACGTTTTGATTTCGTCTCTGCTGCTAGTTTCATTTACCAGCGCTATTACGGCCATACTGACGAGCGGGCCTTGCTAGGCCCAGCGAATCTCTGAAAATCATAAAAAAAATTAAGATATGAGTGAGTGAATGAGTCAAACTCAGAGATCGCAGATAGTGGCTTGTCCATTAAGATTAAGAGGCCCATCTTTGACTTGTTTTGACTTAAATTTTATTGAATCATCCAACTTAAACCATAGCCATGACCAAGGCCTTTTTACACATCCATTTTGCTAACTCAAATCAAATTCAGAGGTATCAGATCGTAGCTTGATCATAAAGATTCAGAGGCTAGTCTTACGACTTGTTTTGACTGAGTTTTATTTAACTATCAAACTCAGAGGTCGCAGATCGTTGCTTGATCATAAAGATTCAGAGGCCCCGTCTTTGACTTGTTTTGACAGAATTTTATTTAACCAACTAATTCTGAAACTCAGAGGTCGTAGTTCGTTGCTTGATCATAAAGATTCAGAGGCCAGTCTTTGACTCGTTTTGACTAAATTTTATTTAACCAAACAAAACATTCATTATTTTATCCATAAGTTAAGCTTTTCAATTCTGAATAATGTTATAAAAAGTTTTAACTTTTAAGTTTTAACCCTTTTTTTTTTTTTTTCATTATTATTTATTCTTGCTATCACGGTCTAGTCATTCAAAGTTCATTGAGTGACCAAAGTCTTTTTCTAAAACCAAAACCTTTTTTTTTTTTTTGCTTCCGTTTCGGCCATTCTATGCTTAGGGTCTAAACGGATTTTTTCAATTGCAGGGGAGGGGCTATTTTACCTAGTTAATCAAAAGGGCCATTCAGTAGCCTTAGATTTCGTATATTTTAATGCCAATTACAATTCACCTATTTTATTAACCCAAACCCATTCAGTTTGACTGTTAGTTCTAGATGTACCGCGAGTAATAGCATGATGTACGAAGAAAAAGAAAAATAAAAATGGCTGTAATCTGTGCCATTGTAGCGGATTCCCCATTTGTAATAATTCTACATGAGGTATCAAAAGATTAATTGAAAAGTTATACTTATTCAATGATCATCAATAGGGTGAAGTTCGGAACGCAAAAGCTTCTAATCTATCTATTCATTAATGAAAAAACAAATGCTTCCCTGATTTAAAGTAAAATTTTATACCAGGAACCTTATTCACGATTTTTAGCCATCACATAGCTCTCCTAGCTATCTCATTGCTCTCTTATAGCAATCACAATTGCTCTACTCGCACATCTCCACGGTGTCGAGTCAACTTAACTCTCTGAACTTAGAACCAGTTCCACACAGACATTTAGCCTGTCGTAAGTTACGTCAATTTGTCATCTACCATCTCAATTGGTACTTGAGCTTTGTGTATCTTACTAACACAATCTACGCATAGTAATCAAAATTAGAAAACCAAAATTATTTCAATATTCGTAATGAAGGCTTGACGATTCGAACGTCATCAACATTAACATGGTGACCTCACCTCTCGCGTGACTATGCGAGTTTACTTTATTTTAACCTCATAACTCAACAGGAATCCTCTGTAAGGTTCCTTACACAAACGTGTTTTTTTTTTTACGGTGTAGATTTTGAGGTGGAGTATTCACAGTCAGATGGATCAGAAATATTTACGGACTCACAACTACAAACCAGCCCTAAGTTTTTTCTTTAATAACAACACATCAAAAAGCAGTACACAGACACATTCATGCAAAAATATAAACATGCTGTATCAAAACATACAAAGTCTAAAAAATAAACGTTACCTATTAGAAGCAATCACGAACGAACATAAAATAGAAGCGCTTTGTTTTACGGAAACATGGATAACGGAATTAAAAAAGACCTAATGAGTTTGGAAGGGTATACTGTAGCCGCCAAATACTGCCGCCCAAACTATGCGGGGGGTGGTGTTTGCATATTCTTAAAAGACGAAATTGAATTCAAGGAAAGACACGATTTAACGGAAACGTCAATTGAATTTATATTCGAAATGTGTGCAGTAGAAATTCCTAAAATTAATCTTTTGCTGATAGTTATCTATTGGCCACAAAAAAATAGGGAAACTGAAATATTTTATAGATCTATGGAAAAACTGCTACTAAAAATCAACATAAAGGACAAACAAAAACACATAATTATAGGCGGGGATTTCAACGTCAATATCCTTGAGAAAAATCGCAATTCGTTTAATCTTCTAAATACTATGACCAAGTACAACTTTCGACAACTAGTGACGGAACCTACCAGAGTAACAGTCTCAAGCGCCACATGTATTGACCTAATATTTACAAACACACACGACAAATGCCATCTAGAAGTAGTGGAGCTTGGACTCTCAGACCACAGAGGAATAACAATCTCTATACCTACCCACGATCCATGAATTAATAAAAACCAAATATTAACTCTAAAAAGGATCTTTAACAAACAAAACATAGACTCGTTTAAACATGAACTGAAAAAACTAGACTGGAGTAAAATAATAAACGAAAATCAAAATATAAATACCAATTATCTGTCATTCCATAACACATTACAAAACATATTAAATCAGTGTATACCAAAGAAAACCGTAAAAATTAAAAAGAGATTATCTAAATCATGGCTAACGACTGGATTACGAATAGCATGCAAGCATAAAAGACAACTAAAAGCATTAATGACTACAACTAATAACAATATATTGGACAAGTACTATAAGCGTTACGAAAAAATACTTAAGAGAACAGTAGCTCACTCTAAAAAACTAAACTACATAAGAATTATGACAAAATCTGAAAATAAAACTAAAACAATGTGGCAAATAATAAAAGAGCGCACAAAAAAGAATAACAAAAAGCCAATAAATAACATAAAATTGCGGGTACAGAATACTGTGACAGAAAACGCGACTACCATTGCCAACGCTTTCAATGATTATTTTGTGTCAGTGGGAAAACAGGATACCGCAAACGGGAACGTTCGTCCAACTGGCCGTCCTACCTCCTGCCAAAGTGAAAACTCCATTTACTTAAGACCTGTTGACCCTAATGAAATTAAGTTTATTATAAAAAGGTTAAAAAATAAGCGAAGTTATGGGCATGACGAGCTACCGCCTATACTTATAAAATCATGCGCTGAAGAGTTAACGTTACCGCTAACTTATTTAATTAATCAGTCTTTAGATGAAGGCGCAGTCCCTGACCTACTGAAAGTATCGATAGTGAAACCAATTTACAAAAAGGAAGACCAGACTGACACTAGTAATTATCGGCCGATAGCATTGCTACCGACCTTCTCGAAAATATTGGAGACTGCGATGTCAAACCGACTTTATTCTTATTGTGAAAAATATAAAATATTTAACGATAGCCAAAATGGGTTCAGGAAAAACAGATCCACGACATTAGCAATATTTAAGTTTATCTAGGAAGCTTTAAATATAATTAATAACAAAAACTACGCTGTTGGGATTTTACTGGATATGAGCAAAGCCTACGACAGAGTTCCATACGAAATTTTACTTAATAAATTATATGCAATAGGTGTTAGAGGTACAGCACACAAGTGGTTCTGTTCGTACCTAGAAAATAGGGAGCAATGCGTAGAGATAGAACATAGCGACCCACACACTGGCCAAATAACACGCGTAAGATCGAATAAAGCAAAAACAACAATGTCAATACCGCAAGGCAGCGTTTTGGGATGCTTATTATTTCTAGTTTATATTAATGACCTCCCTAAAGAAATTGACGCTCAAAGTATTTTATTTGCTGACGATATTTCTATAATTTTTCCTCATACCAATAGAGAAAACCTAAACTTAAGTCTGGATGATAAGCTCTCAAAAATAATAGCATGGTTAAAAGATCATAACTTAGAACTAAATTTTGACAAAACAAAGCTAATGCAATATAGACCATACCAAAAAAGGAAATTAGATATAAATTACTCATACAACAGCATAAAACTGCAATGCATAAACGAATTTAAGCTTTTGGGTTTGACTATTGATACGAATATAAACTGGAAAGCCCATATAGATACACTGGCAAACAAACTAGCTAGCTTTATATATGCATTGGGGGAGCTTAAAAGAGCTACGGATTTTAAAACTGCTCTAACAGCATACTATGCCTACGCATACTCCTGGCTAAATTATGGAATCGTGGTGTGGGGAAATTGTGTGGACAAGGATAGAGTTTTTATTCTACAAAAGAAATGCATACGAATTCTTGCCAATATAGATAACGCAGAAAGCTGCAGGCCATTCTTTGTAAGATACAAAGTCCTTACACTAACTGTCTTCTATATCTATATTTTAGAAGTTAGCAAATTTATAAGAAAACACCAGGCACTATTCCCACTCACTAAGGACATTCGCCCACAACATCGCAGTATTAGACGCCAAAACAAGAATGAATTAGCCTTGCCAAGCTCAAAATTAAATATATTCCATTCAGGACCACTAGCCATGTGCGTTAAAATATATAATAAGCTTCCAAATTCAATTAAGGACATAGAATACGAACATAAATTTAAAAACAGTCTCCAAAAATATCTTATATTAAAATCGTATTACACTCTAAAGGAATTCTTTGACGATAAGTGAATTTTGACATTGAAATTCATACCTGTACAGAATACACACAGCACTTACTACAATTTTGACTTACAACCTACCTATGTTGTTTTATGATTATTATTGTTATCTGTGTTTGTTTTTAATTTAATTTTTATCTTAATTTAATTTATGAATGGAAATGATGACCAAATTGTTTGTTTTAATTTTTTTTTTTAATCTTATTTTAATTTATGAATGGAAATGGTGACCAAATTGTTTGTTTTAATTTAATTTTTAATTTATTTTAATTTATGAATGGAAATGATGACCAAATTGTTCTCATCTATCTTATATTTTAACATGACAGCTACTTATTTCAATAACAAATGTTGGACACTTGATAAACATGTTAAAATTTGTGTTTGTTTAAGCACAGTGGTTTTGTTTATTTTGTGACACTCTAGCACTTTAGACTATTTATATTGCTGTGCCCTAGCAGGGTTCATGTATGAAACCTTTATACTTGTAACAACTTTGTAAACTACATGAATGCAATAAATTATTATGATTATGATTACACAGTTTTGATGGAAATTAACCGGTGCACTGGTGTAGTAACCTAAACCAATCAATCTGCCTATCTGACCTCCACAATCCAGTAACTGGGTAACACGGTACCCCTTGGCAAGACTGGTGTCAGATCTCAAGCTTCGGACTACCCGTAAAGACTATCAAAGATCTTCAAATGACAGCCGGGACCAACGGCTTAACGTGCTTTCCGAGGCACGAAGGAAACTCGGTATGTTGAAATGGTCACACATCCACGGACCGACATCGTCAAGCGTTGCTTAACTTAAGTTATTATTTAGCCACGAGCTCCTCTATTAAGGGATATGAAAATAATGGGCATAACCGAAAGTTTTATTTGTATGTGTATCATATTTAGTGGCATCTAATGAAGTATTTTGATATCCAAAGTCAAAGTTTCGCGCAAATCATGTTTGTTTTGTGTTCTTGATGCTTGACCCGAGGGGTTCAGCTTGGTAAAACTATGATTTTATGCCACTGGAGCATTAGGAAAAATACTTGAAAGTAAACTTTATGACTTGGTACCATATTCAGAAAAAGATTTAGCTTGATTTGAAGTCTATTCAATACACACACAATTCCAATACACAATATAATATCTAGTTTAGCTACTTAATATTGTGCTACGAGTGCAAAAGAATGAGCATTAGTGTCTACCAATTGCTTGGCGCGTCTTAGCAAGCATGAAAATCCCTTCATCCTAGCAATAGACTGAACTACCTCGCACGGTGGATAGACAGGTAACTTGTTCACTCAATTGTTATTTTATGCTGGTCAAGATCATAATTAGGTAAATAAATTTTACTTAGCTTGTGGGTATTGGTGTTTTGTTTTTGAAAAACCTCCTTTTCTGCAACTTGATCTGGCAACGAAGTAAATTCAGCTCATCCGAATGTCCTGGTCGAGTGGTCGGTAGGCTAGGCAAGGCAACTGTGTTGATGGGTCCAGTTGAGGCTCGGGTTGATCCCTTTCTTCTGATGTAAGAGCGGGCGTACTCAGGATTCTCAAATGATAACGATCAGACGTCTTGTTTACACTTTTTATTACTCACACCAACAGTAAGTCTCACAACTTAATTTTATGAAGATATGTGCACAGTTCAATACAATTCAATACTGAGTTCTTTCGACTAGAACCAGCCTATTTATACGTTTAAACAAATGACAAGACGTCACACAGCAACAACATCCGGTGACATTCGTTTATCAATTAATTATAGATTTAGGTTTGTAAAAATACAGTAATTGTGTACATTATTTGTTTAGTAATTAATAATACTTTTTACAAATATTTTGAACGAATATAGTTACCAATTATTTTATTGAAATAAACTAACAGTCGGTGAATCTACCTTCCATTTTTGACTTTAAAATATTACTCAAATAAAAACAAATCTTTACAATAACAATACATAATTCGTGTTTCCGTTATGTCATCTGACTTTTTGACGTTTTGATTTCGTCTCTGCTGCTAGTTTCATTTACCAGCGCTATCAGTTATTTCTGATAAATTCGATTGTTTTAGCTTCCAGCAGGATTTAGACCGTTTCTCTAACTACTGCTCTTCCAATAAGCTTTACCTTAGTCTTCCAAAGTGTCATGTTATAACATTTACCAAAAAGATAAGTATTACTGAGTTCGTCTATCGTCTTGCCAATACGCCAATTAGTAAAGTAAGTTTTCTCCGCGATCTTGGTGTTCTGCTAGATACAAAGCTCCATCTGGATGCTCATATAGAAAAAAATGTTAACAAGGCCTACCAAATGTTTGGTTTTGTTATGAGATCTTCTCGTACTCCAACGCCGGCTCACGTTCTCCACTTCATCGCTTGGTTGAGACATATAACAGTGAATTTAATTCAATCGACATTCTTTTTCTTAGTAAAAATGCATTTAAGAAGCAAGTCCGAGCAACCCTAAAGGATCAGCAAATTAATATATAATAACGTAATGAAATAACGTAATGTTTAATACTAAACGCACACAAATTTAAATTTACTTTTTTTTTATTTATTATTTAAAAATCCAGATATTATGAGTTTTGGGACAGTAACCGTTGTGTATTGTATCTGTGTTAATGGCTAGTTATAAATACTTTAAATAGTAACCTGTGGAGAACGTAGTGGGTAGCATAATTGTTTAAATGTAATATTTAAGATTGTATGACTGTTTCTTATTGTGCTACTGTTTGTTAAATAAATAAAAATAAATAAAAATCAAACAAAAAACATAATACCATTTTAGATCATGAGCTTGACATTAATAATACAATTGACAAATTACTGCACTGGCTTGACATTAACCGTTTAAAGATAAACTTAGATAAATCCGTTTACATCCAATTTAATCGATCTAATAATTATAAAAATGACATTAAACTCAATATTAAAAAAATAAAAGAAGTAACTCATGTAAGATTTTTGTGATGTAAGTGACTCATGTCGGCCAATATTTAGGAAACTTGGTTTGTTACCGATGCCGTCACTTTACATTTACGAAGTATGTATGTTTGTAATAAAAAATAAACAATTATTTAAGACTGCAAATGATGTGAATCCCCGGCGCAGACGAGATCCCTATGGACTAGTGTTGAATGATTTGCCTAGGCTAGCTAAGTACAGTATACACATACAGTATACAATATTTACTGCCTAGCAATGTGTGTGCGCATTTATAATAAAATACCGAGGCATTTTAAAACATTACATACAGAATTGTTTAAAACTAAATTTTATAAATAGTTGCTTGAACATAGTTTTTATAGCATAAAAGAATTTATAGATAAAAAAAATTATGTTAATATAGTTAGTTGTTGATGCCTCCTTACGTGATTGCCTTTGAAATTTTGCATGTTTTGTTCTATCCTAGCTAAACATGTTTGTGCCATATAAACTTGTATTGAACACCATTGTATATCATGTTTTACGCAAATAAATATTTTATTATTATTTATATAAATAAAAAAAGCTAAATGAAAAAATCAAAAAACCCGACTGCTTCAAAAGCGAACTAAAAAGTCGTAAACAAGGAAAAAATCATGCTGTGCAGGCGGAGGATACACCAGATTTTGGTCAGCCAGCCCGCGAATATGTATCCTTCAGCCAGCTTTTTGCTACTTAATTCTCGTCTAGTTTTTCTGTCCCTAGCAGAATAAATGGAACACCAACAAATACCCATCTTTTCCCACAATTAACACTCAATAAAATTGTTTTTACTGAGAGGGAAGTTCTCAAGGCATTGAACGGAGTGGATGTTGCCAAGGGTACTAGCCCGGATGGGTTGCCACCACTCTTCTTCAAGAAATGTGCTTGTAATTTGGCATATCCTTTTACCTTAATATTTAATAAATCGCTTGAAACATCTACATTTCTCACAGAATGGAAAAGGGCCAATGTGGTACCTATATTCAAAAAAGTTGATTGCGCAGACGTTAAAAGTAACAGACCAATCTCTATCTTGTCTATTTTTTCAAAACTTTTTGCATCAATGATTTGCCCCCTATTAACATCCCATGTCAAAACGCAACTGTCTCATAAGCAGCATGGTTTCTGCAGCAATAAATCGACCGTCACCAATTTGGTTTCATATTTAGATGAGGTCAGCATGATCGTTGACTCTGGCCACCAGGTCGATGCTCTATATACCGACTTCAGCAGCGCTTTCGACAAGGTCGACCACAAAATCCTGTTGCTGAAACTACATGGTTTTGGCATACACGGACGCCTTCTGGACTGGTTCAGATCGTATTTGTGCGAGAGAAAACAAAAAGTGGTGGTAAATGGTTATCAATCTGCGGAGTATATTGCAACCTCCGGTGTGCCTCAAGGATCTCATACCGGGCCAACTCTCTTTATTGTGTTCATTGACGATATAGTCAATTGCATCAAGCATAGCCAATGTTTGCAGATGACCTAAAAATCTATCGTCAAATAAAAACTCAAGAAGACATTGAGCTGGTTCAATCAGACCTAGATTCCATTCAGACCTGGTGTGTGGTAAATGGGATGACTTTGAATGCCAGCAAATGTAATCACATTACATTTACGCGGAAAAAGCACCCCTTACCTTCTTCTTCACACTTCACTCCACTGCTTAACATCACTGCAAGAGGTTAAAAGTATACGGGATCTGGGGGTTGTGCTCAGCAGTGATCTATCATTTGCCAATAATATTAATAGTGTAATTAAGAAGGCTATGAAAATGGTTAGGTTTGTTAATAGAGTTGCAGAGAATTTAAGGGAACCGTGGCCTTAAAAGTGTTATATAATGCGTTTGTGCGAAGTTTAGTAGAAAATGCATCTCCCGTCTGCAACCCTACTTACAAAATCTACGTAGACCGTCTAGAGCGCGTTAAAAAAAAGGTCACTAGATGCTTGCGCTTCAAAGACCAGAAATGCCCTTACGTATAGAGCCGATTATGAAGAACGAATGAGTTATTTCAAGTTAGACACATTGCAGCGACGAAGGGCTCTGAAACACACTAAACAACAGAGTCTGTTCTGTCGAAAACAGCATCGATATCTTCTTTGATACTCAGTCAAAATTTAAATCTAAAATCGTGGACATTGATCTGTAATCAGCTGCCTACAGCTAATCTATAATGTTACACTTTTTAATATTTTATACCAATTTTTTAAATTTTCAATTTTTTTATTTTATTTTTAATAATGTACCTAATATAATTTTAATTAATGTATATGAGTCTTGTCAATGATTTAAATAATTTAAGTTATTATTGCATTTAAATCGTTCTGTGAAAGTTATAATGGTAATGTTATTTAGTTATGTTATAATGTTAATAATGTAACTTGACATTTTATTATAATTTCTGTTAATAATATGATTTTGTTTTTAAAGTAAATTTTATTGAATACTAATGTAAACAACGGCATTTATATTTAAATTTTATTTTATTCGTTTTGATTTTATTTTGACATTATTTTATTTTAATTTGTGTAATTTAATTTTATTTTGAAATTATATTATTTTGATTTATTTAATTTAATTTTCTTTGATTTCACTTTGTATGTTTAAATTCTTATTTTATTTTATGTGACTTATATATGACAATTTTGTGCATACCTAAGTAAGTGACTTGCTTACACAGGATCTTTTCAGAATTTTACTATTTGTAAATCAAACAAAGAAGTTGTAGCGTTGTGAGATCTCAACTGAAAATAGTCGAATGATACTAATATCAAAATTAGTCGGTCAATAGTCACATCTCTAAAAACACGGCACAACTCTAACCTTCCGGAGTACTGTCACTCGGTCATTTGGATTCCGGTGGCTTAGCTAATTACATATTTTCTATCCTCACGATTCTGGTGCCCCGATTTAGGGTGAGTTTCTCATTAGTTTAACTATTGTACCTTATTCTTTGTGCCAGGCGATACCGATTCCATCACCTAATTAATATCAGTTTTGCACTGTCATGTTGGACGCGTGGCTAAGGGTCGCCTGGCGACAAAGGAAATTGCTATGAGCATGTGTTTTTACCGCATTGGATTGTGTCTCCGTGTTTTATTGTAAGTGATCACGTTTACTTATGTTAATAAATGCTAGCGTGTTCATACTTAACCTAACTTTGCATCTGTCAATGTGCTTGCTATGTTTGCAAGCTTCTTACCTGTAAGCCGCTGCGATGTGCTGAGCTTTCACCTATAATGTTCCCATACCGTTCCTTGGCCTAAAATGGGGACGAAGCTGGTACATCGCATGCGGCTTGCTGCTTTTTGCACCGCATCTAACATGCGCACCCTATGGTGCTTTCAGGGCTCTTCGTACGGGGTCGACGTACGGGCGTACCGTCCGGCTATGCGCTACCCAAGGGCGTAGCGGTGTGCGCAGCCTACCCTGCGCACCCCTAACCACTACAGTCCCTGCGGCCTACCGCTAAGCCGGCCGCGGTCTACTGCTCCACGTCTGCCACGTGCTGCTGCTCTTTGTACGGGCTGAGGCTTGCCTTTCTCCCACGGCTGTACGCTGCCAACTACCTGCACGCTGCCAACTACCTGCACGCTACCTACGCCCACCGCCAGGTCCTTTTACCTGACACCTGCGGCTTACCGCCGTGCCAGCCTACGCACGCTGCCCGGTCTTGCCTGCCTACCTGCGGCCTGCCGTCGCGCGAGCCGGTGCCAGCGCAGCCTACCCTGCGCACCCCAAGCTGCTACAGTTCCGGCGACCCTATCGTTGTGCCGGTGCTGACCGGTCCCCGCGTCTACCACGTGCTGCCAAGGGACGGTACCCCCTTACTATTTTATCCGCGTGACGGCGTTTGTACAGAACTGAGTGGCGCTAGAACCCTCGACCTAGCTGTTATATTTAACTTTAAATATATGTATTAAATTACAAGCTGTTTCTCTAACTACCTCCTAACTACCAGTTAGCGGCCTGCACAGCTTACCTAGCGTGACCTAGCCGTTACAAAGTGGTTCGGCAATATAAGTTGAATTAACAGTACTTAGTCCCAATTGTCACAGATTTTATACAAAGTGTCGTAATTTCACATTTATTTTATAGTTAGAAGGCACTCGCTAAGAGATCTCTCCGGCCGAAACGGAGGCATTGCGTTTGATCGATCTCACTTCTGATGTAAATCAAACAAATAAGTGATTCGGCAATATAAGTTTAATTAACCGTTGGCCCTACCCAACTGGATCGTTTGTCCCAAGTAGACATAATCTTCCACAACTTCGAGTGTAGAGTCTCCAACCTTGATAGGAGTGGGTGTTACATGGGCATTCAACATTATCTTGGTTTTGTCCATGTTCATTTTAAGACCCACTCTTGCGGAAGCTCTTAAAGAGATATGACGTCTCCCCGTCTCACACCTCGCTGCAGAAGGATAGGTTCCGAGGCCTGATCCTGAAGTCGGAATGACATGGTGGCGTTTTTGTACAAAAACTTCAACACCATGATGTACCGGTAGTCGATTTGGCACCGTTGGAGAGACTGCAGTACAGCCCAAGTCTCGATTGAATCGAAGGCTTTCTCGTAGTCCACAAACGCTAAACAGAGAGGCAGGTTATACTCTTCGGTCTTCTGTATAACCTGCCGCAGCGTATGTATGTGGTCTACGGTGCTAAAGCCTTTTCGGAATCCGGCTTGTTCGGGAGGCTGGAAATCGTCAAACCTGCACGCGAGACGATTCGTGATGACTCTTGAAAACAGCTTGTAGACAGTATACTATAGGCAGCTATAGTTCTTCAATAGGGCATTGTCACCCTTCTTGAAAAAGAGTACCACCACACCCCTGCACCATGCCTGTGGCGTTTTCCCCTCGAGTATGACGGAACCAAACAACCAAACATTCTGAAGGGCCTTAAGTATTGGTTTTCCACCCGCCTTCAGTAGTTCGGCCGTAATGCCGTCATCACCCGGTGCCTTGCTGTTCTTAAGCTGTTTAAGAGCCATCCTAATCTCGTACAGGCTGACGTCCGGAATGTCTTCGGTATAGTGACGGGTCAATCTAGCTCTAGGGTCTTTTACTAGATTCGCGACGGGTTTACTGGTTGACGTGTACAACTGCCCATAGAATTTCTCGATCTCCCTCAGAAGCTCCGGTTTGGCGGATACGATCCTGCCATCGTCGGTCTTCAGTTTCGTTAGCTGGCTCTGCCCAATAGACAGATCTCTTGCTAAGGCCTTGCAGCCCTTATTCCGCTCAATCGCGTCTTTAATACGCTCAGTATTAAACCGGCAGAGGTCGCTTTTCAAGGACTTTGAGATCCGTCTATTAAGCTGCCGGTATTTCAACGCATCGTCTGAAGACTGCAGGATCATCTCACGCCTCGACTTCATGAGCTTGAGAGTAGGATCAGAGAGCTTTTTGTTTATATCTGTACGGCGGGTCTTGAAAAACTTAGACCCGACCGTATGGACAGCTTCCACGAACCCATCGCTGTATTCGTCCACGGAGCTCCCTAGGCACTCGAAACTATTCTGGAGTTCGAGCTTAAAGCTCTCGGGGTTTTGGATCTGGATATGTGCTGGACGGAGTGTAGACTTTATCAGTCGAGACCTTTCAAGCTTGATATTAATGTTCAATGTGCCTCTTACCATGCGATGATCGGTCCCAGTTTTCACTGAATTGATCACAGAGACATCATTGAACATTTGCTTCTTTGTTGACATGATGAAGTCGATCTCGTTTTTAGTTGCACCATTGGGGCTTTGCCAGGTCCACTCCCTATTCTCACGCTTTCTGAATAAGGAGTTCATCATGTAGAGGCTCTCCTTCTCCATAAAACTGGCCAGTAGGTGACCCCGGTGGTTCCGACGTCCAACTCCAAATTGCCCCACTTGCAGCTCATCCTCGTCTCGTTTGCCCAGTTTCGCGTTGAAGTCCCCCATGACAACGGTGAAGTGAGTTTTGAAACCATGCATGGCTATAGAGATAACCTCATAGTTACATGGTCTCTACCTCGTCGTCGGGGTGTGCCGAGGTCGATGCGTAGACCTGTATGACCTTCAGCGAATATCTCGAGGATATTCTGAGTATAAGGTAGGCCACCCTGGTCGACACACTCTCGATCTTCACCACATTGTTCACAAGGGGCTTGTGGACGATAAACCCGACACCACCCTGGGACTGCCGGTCACCCTCTCGGAAATAGAGCAGTTACCTGATTTGAGGATTATCGAGTCCTCCCCCTCTCTTCGGACTTCAGATAACCCTGTAATACTCCATCGCAACCTGCTCAATTCTTCCTTGAGTTCGGCTATCTTCTCGTCGGTCCGGAGTGTTCGCGTGTTGTATGTTGCCAGGGCCAGTCGTCGGTGTTTATTGGGGTAGCCGGGTTCAGTCTGGGGATTCTTCGCACCCCTTGCCACGCCATCGCCTCGACCGCTACCGTAGTCGAGGGTAGACGGGCTGCCGGGTATTCGGGGCCGGTTTTCATTTGTGCTATTCATTTGGTATGGGGGGTTTGCCTTAATCGCCACGCTTGGCAGGCGGGATGGCGATCGCAGTTTGTTGTTGAAGAGCACAGAGAACACTGCTGCCCATTTTATAGTGTATCCCTTAGTCGCCTCTTACGACACCCACGGGAAGATATGGGATGGTGTGATTCTTTACGTCCGACACCATATGGAACTTCATAATTACAACACTCGTACTTCTGATGATTATTTGCACAGGAACATGCGAGCACAAAATGTTCAAAGTTGCAGAAAATAAACACATATTTTTCGATAAACTAGCAAACATGATTATTTATTGCGATATGGCTCTGTATTGGCAAGGAATTAACCTATTGGACAAGTTTATCACTCATCTGGATAACATATGTTCAAAGGATCAATTATCACAATGCGACGTAGTCCGCTTACAACTGCGTCATGGATACTACGTACGAACTTGAACACTACAACAACGTTTTACTTGGTCAGCAAGGTCAAGTTCGCCGACGTCGTGGGCTTATCAACGTCATTGGCTACGTCGCACACAGTTTGTTCGGAGTTTTCCACGCAACCTTTGCCGAACAATATCAGAAAGATATTGCCTTGATCAAACAAAATCAAAAACATCTTAGCAAGCTGTGGAGAAACCAAACGTCAGTTGTGAAAGTTGAACTAAATGTTATCAAAATAATTGAAAATACCCTGAACATGCAGCACAAAATAATCAACCAATACATTACCAAATGCAACGCGGGCATGAGTAAACTGAAAGAGGAAATCCAACACACCGACAACAAAGCAGAATTCACATTATCAACATTCATAGCCAATAACATCATGACCAATCTTAAAGAAATCCAGGAGACGCTAGTTGATACAGTGGCCAAAATTTTCTATGAGAAATTCAACTTTCACATATTAACAACGGCACAGTTGAGAAACGAACTGAATATTAGAATATTATAACCGGGCAGATCTCAAAGAACTTAGCCTTACCGATTAATAACATTCAGACTGACTTAGCGAAGATACCTATATCACCTATTGAAAGTGAAAGCGAGAGCTACCAGAGGCCTTAGTGCGAGTTTTTACTCACGGTCAATCGCGTTAACGTAAACGTCAATTTGTATGGAAACTGGATAAGCGCCGTCTGGGGACGGGAAGGAGAAACCTCTTTTTTTGTATACATTTTGACATATGAGATCGTTTACGTAACACGAGTGAGCGTGAGTCACGCGTGAGTAAAAACTCGCACTACCCTGATTTTTGAAGTTAGAATTCCTCTCGTGAGCAGTGAAGACTACGAGCTTTACAACCTCATACCTACCGCTTCCACAACAAGCCAACATAGTGCCTGTAGCAAATTACCTGGCTATCAACATACACAAAGACTCTTACATTCCAGTGTCTGTAGGCGGCATACAAATATGCGTTCTTTACGACACCGACGAGTACATTAGTCCACTGAAGAAGCCCATCTATCAGATGACGTCAGACACCAACCTATGTCTAAAATATCAAGCCTCTTATCAATGTCAGACTGAAACAAAGGAATGTCGAGATTACTAGACCGAATTAAATTTATTGAATTCCTACCTATACGTTTGTTGTGGACAATGCAGTGTGCGAATCATATGCGATGACGATATTACGATCGAGCAACTCAGCAAAATGGTGTCATTACACTGGGAGACTGTACAGTGTAAACACGTACATATTTGACACCACTGTGTCAGCACTTTACTTGTTACGAGTGGTCTGTACTTTAGTACATCAATATCATTCAAATCGCGTGCACTCATTATCATTCAATTAATCAATAAAGTCTAATAATAGGTATTCTTGCGCATCACTCAAACTATCATCAAGAAAAGGTGTAAAGACCACACTTTTATCTGTTCTGTGGTAAAGACCCTACAATCATTTTGGTTTTTTTTGGGTCCGCGACGTACTTATTTCACACAATTGGTTTGTTGAACCAATTTTTTTTTTGTAAAAAATGAAAAGATCATATATATAAGTTTCCATACAAAACTATTTTTAGTTTTTTTTTTTTCACTGTAATTACAAAGTAAAATGCAATTGAAAATATTTTTTTGAATCCAGTACCGAAAACACCCCGATAGTTTGCCGAACAAATCCGAGCCCGTGTGACGTCACAACGTTCATTTCTACTCATTGTAGCACATAGCTGATACAGTGTTTTGACTTTTAACCGATTCAATCTTGTTATTATCGTCAATATATTGATGAATATCGAATATATTGATCATAAATATCGAACCTTAAAAGTTATCGTGCCATTATTAAAAATATCCCAATTATATGTGATTCGCGCAATAGCCAAGTACCTAGCAATCTACTAAATTTGAGGAATGTTCTATGTCTAACTAGATTCTAATAATAATGTGTTAATTGTGTTGTTATCTTGATCTAATTTAGTATTAGATTCGTATTAAATTCTTACTTTGATCATTAAAGACTGAGAATATGAATTTTTTAAGCGAACTTTCGAGCAAAGTTGACATTGTTGTATAATTACGTAACTTGAAAACATGATTTTTTGTTTATGATGATATATTCATTATTTTATACTTAAATGACAGATATATGCGTAAAACTAACATTTCTGTTTGAATTGTGAGAATCGATCGACGTATTTAAGAGATATTTACGGAAGAATTTGTGTAACGAAAATCTACCAAGTTAATATTTTTACGTTTCTGTTCTACAAACTTTTTAGTGTTTGTAAATATATAATATAGACATTAGTGTTCAATATTATTAAGGGATATTGTCAATCTGCCTAACCTTTAACCCAGTAACTGGGTAACACGGTACCCCTTGGCAAGACTGGCGTCAGATCTCAAGCTTCTGACTACCCGTAACGACTGTCAAAGATCTTCAAATGACAGCCGGGACCAACGGCTTAACGTGCTTTCCGAGGCACGGAGGAAACACAGTATGTTGAAATGGTCACCCATCCATGGACCGACCTCGTCAAGCGTTGCTTAACCTTGATGATCGAACAGCGCGGCTGTTTTTATTTAGCCACGAGCTCCTCTATTAAGGGATATGTAAATAATGGGAATTACCAAAAATTTGATGTGTATGTGTATCATATTTAGTGGTATCTAATGAAGTTTTTTGATATCCAAAGTCAAAGTTTCGCGCCAATCGTGTTTGTTTACTTTTTATTTTACACCAATATCAACTACCTACATGTAAAAACGATTACGTTATGACAATTATGTTTCCTAATGTACCTGGTAAACAAAAATAACTAACACCGGTCCACTCTCACGTATTATTCATTACGACTACTTTATTTATGCTCAAAACTTCCAATTCGTACATCAGGTGGGTATATTATCGACATTAGCCTTTATAAATCCTTTATCACACATGACTAAATAAAATTTGTTGTTTATTAATATTTTTGCACTAGTTTTCGGATATTTTAGTCAATCTACGTGTAGTTGACACTATAGTATCATGATTTCCTTGAACGTTATGACGTCACCAACATGGCGACTCATTGTGGCCCGTTTGAAGTCACGTAGTTCTTTTCAAAATTTTATCGATTTACAATTGCTTATAAAAAATTGAAAAAAAATATTTAAGCGTTTTTTGAAACGACAATATAATTTAAGATAAGTAAAGTTTCGAAATACATTAAAAAAATCGTAATTTTTTTTTAATTCAACAACCCAATTACAATTAACAGTGAGAAAATTGTCATTTTAACATATCATTAAAATTCATATCTTAGGTCATTGACTGACAGATAGTTATCTACGATACTTTGCCGGGATTCGGTTTCGGTGCTCGCGATGCGGGCGCGACGTTTGTGATGCGTTCGGATACGCTACAATTTACATCAAATAGTGGATACTTTAAAAACATATTGGCATCAGTTCCTTTCTTAAGTAACTTAGTTGGTAGGTGGGGACGGACCCCCACCTTTTTTGCCCATGATCCTTTCAAGTTAGTAACTAAGTTGGTCACGCGCACAATTTTTACATTTATGCTCTTGATTGATAAAAATAATTCATGTATTTATTGGTTTTTGGCAATTCCATCCGTAAAACGTCCGGATTTGGTCCGGCCGGACTAACTCCGCCCACAAATCCTTTCTTGCTTACACACGCTTGTGTGGACCGAGACGGACTCAATTATTAATAATAATGTCCGTCGGACCACTCCGTGACTCTACACACACTCGGTTATGGTCCGACCGTATCAAATCCACGTGTGTTAGCACTATATGTACCTTTTCATACGCTTCGGTTGCCTGGTAGCCGCTACCGGGTAACCGGCGGCGAATGTATAGGCATGTACGCCGGTACGTGTGAAAGCTTATATACATGGCTGAACACATCGCCGCCGATTACCCGGCACTGGCTACCTGGAAACCGGAGCGTGTGAAAAGGCACTAAAGATTTACGCTTTTGGCTGAGAAAATAAATTCATGTAGGGTAAATACGCCAAATGTCGGCCACTCCCCAATGTTCGGCCGTCTGCACATTTTCAGCTTGCGTTCATTCAAAATGTAATTAAATGGCAATTTTGCCACTCGAATTGCAACCTTAGTTCATACTCTATAAGTACAAACCGTTTCTATTCGATTACGTCACTCACTCTTCGCACACTGAGCGTCAATAGCGATTGCGCCGTTGCAGCGTCAAATTAGCAGCTAAAGTAGCTTACTAGCTGTGAATACCCGCACTTCGGGGATTGATATTGTAGTGTATGTAGATGTCAATATATCGCGCTACAAAACGATACCAGTATTGTGAGTCGACGCCTCGGGCGCACGTGCCGCTCGGTTATAAATACCGGTCCGAGTGGTGGGGCGGGCAGTTGTTATCGAACTGTTGGCCTGTGCGGTAGTGCGTTAGCGAGTCGGCGAGTCTAACTTCTAACCAGTGAATAGGCATACATTACATTGGCGACGAGGAGAAAACCGTGAGTTTTACATTATATATAAAAAAAAAAAATTAAAAAATAAAATAAATGAAGATAAACAACAAAGTAATAAAGACCATTATTCATGAATGAGATTTCTCCGTGCCTAGGAACCGACCCCGACCCCATCGTGGTTGGGGGAGGGCTGGATAGATTGATTGATCCATGTGTATACGAAAAAGAAAATAACATTTGTTTTGAAGGTAGATTGAAATAAAGTTGTTATTTTTCTTCAAATATGAAGAACATAAAGACTTTGAAATATAGTCTTCTACAGGTCCACATCGGAAGGAAATGTACAAAATATTGTTACAATTCAAAAAGTCAATTATTGAATAATACGTCACAAAATTTTTGGAACCATAAATGGTTCGATATTGTTTTTTAGTGATTACACAACAATGCCGTACTTCATTCAAGAAAATGATAATTCCAAATGAAATGATAAGTTTTGAGGTTATTGTGTTGATCATTGAATTGGAAGTGGTTATACCTAGCACTAAGACTAGGTAATTCAGACATGCCTAGTACAAAGCCAGTACGTAATACATTTCTTACTGACGGTAATAGTTTCAACATTTTGTTCAAGGATGAGATATCCCTTGTGAATTTGTGAAGGAATGCAGAACTGTCATTTTAAGTGTCAGAGCGAGTTAGTAATATAACGAATAAGTTCGCTTACGATCGCATACAAAGGATGCCTCTAAGTAGTGCTCCTAACGAGTTAAACGTAGAAAACAGTGAGGAGAGTTCCTCCACCGCGCTGGAGAGCACATACCGTGGCTATTAGGTCGCACTTTACGCACTTGTCTGTAGTCGTACCTGCAATTCACTTGTGAGTTGTTGAGGGGGCTATGGGCAGCTGGTCTCAAAGGAGACTATCGTTGTATTGGTTTTGTAATAACCTAGAAGTCGTAGGAATAGAATCATGAATCATCCTAGAATCACAATATCACCAAAGCCACGAAAACCCAGCTCATACGGGCACTTGTGTTCCCCATATTTCTATACGCAGTCGAGACCTGGATGCTGAAATAAACTGAGAGGAAATGAAAATACGCTCTGGAAATGTGGTGCTGGAGAAAATGCTTGGAGTGTCGTGGACTGAGTTTCGCACTAATATATCCATCCATCGGCTATAGTCCAAGCTCGAGTACTTCAGTTCTTGGACACGTGTCCCGACGATGCAACGACTCTATCGAGCGGCTTGTAGTTCAGGGTAAAGTGGAAGGACCGAGAGCGCGCGGCAGGTCGCCCATGCGATGGACCGACCAGATTAAGTCTGCAGTGGGTGGCCCATTGCATAAGTACACACGAATAACAGCCAATAGAGATGGTTGGCGTCGCATCGTTAGGCAAATTATGGCAACTCGAAGTCTCACTGCTACATGATGACCACGACCGCTCTGCCAAGAGTGTACCGACGAAGAAGAAGAAGTCGTAGACTCTATGTGAAGTGATGTGTGTTGGTCGTACCACTTGAGGTAATAACGATATGGGTGGCATGAGTGTCACTAGCTGCTGCAGCAGTCGTGCCATGAGCGTTGTAATTATGATCTAAGCTGATACGGTTTCTGATCAATAACTGCTAAGGCTTAGAGGAACCTTTCGATATCGGTGATCGTTATACACTGAAAGCTTTAAATAGATGCGCTTGGAACTAAGAAGTATACACACTAACGGTTTAGAAAGATGATGGTGGGTCACGTAATCATGTTGCAGTCAATGTTGATTTCGATAATGATGATTGATGAGCAAACTGTAGAAGTTTGAGTAATTCAGTCTATCGGCCGTAGTGTATGTTCGACCGTACCAGTGGTTAAGCGTAGTCGTAGCCGTAAATCGGTATATCTTGAGGCAACACAAGTAGTCCGTAGGTAAGTGATATTGCTTTTAGTCCTGTCCGAGGTCTGGTCTAGATAGACCGTTGTGTGAGAGCAAAGCGATTGCTAAAGTAATAAATCAAAGAGCACACAATTGCAGTAGAGTACACCTACTGGTCATTTAATTGACAAGCAGTAGAATATAGGTACTGGTCATTAAATTGACATACAGTAGAATATACCTACTGGTCATTAAATTGACAGGCAGTAAGATATAGGTACTGGTCATTAAATTGACATTCAGTAGAGTATACCTACTGGTCATTTAATTGACAAGCAGTAGAATATAGGTACTGGTCATTAAATTGACATACAGTAGATTATACCTACTGGTCATTAAATTGACAGGCAGTAGGATATAGCTACTGGTCATTAAATTGACAGGCAGTAGGATATAGGTACTGGTCATTAAATTGACATACAGTAGAATATACCTACTGGTCATTAAATGACAGGCAGTAGGATATAGCTACTGGTCATTAAATTGACAGGCAGTAGGATATAGCTACTGGTCATTAAATTGACAGGCAGTAGGATATAGCTACTGGTCATTAAATTGACAGACAGTAGGATATACCTACTGGTCATTAAATTGACAGGCAGTAGGATATAGCTACTGGTCTTTAAATTGACAGGCAGTAGGATACCTACTGGTCATTAAATTGACAGGCAGTAGGATATAGCTACTGGTCATTAAATTGACAGTCATCAGAGAATGACAGTAATAGCAGTAGATTATACCTACTGGTCATTAAATTGACAGTCATCAGAGAATGACAGTAATAGCAGTAGATTATACCTACTGGTCATTAAATTGATAGTCATCAGAGAATGACAGTATTAGCAGTAGATTATACCTACTGGCTTCAGAAAAGGAGCTAGCTGATCTGTTTTACAAAGAAGAATATGAGAGTGGACTGGTTGGATTAATAAGTCGAAGACAAAAGTCATGCTCACGGACATATCCGGTCAACTCTCTAGAACGAAAGAACTCGCGGACCTAGAATTTATCAGCGAGTTTATATACCTTGGATCGCTACTTCCTGACCGAAGAGGAACCGAAAGAGAGATCAGGAGAAGGACTCAAATGGCCAAAGCGGCGAAAGTAAGCTGACACATATTTGGCAGGACAGAAAGGTCAACAATGTGGTAAGATGAGACTAGTCTGGACACTGGTTTCTCGATATCCCTTTTCGGATCGGAGTCGTGGACGATTCGGGCAATAGAACGGAAATGATTTGAGATGTCGTGGTGGCGAAGAATGCTCCGCATACCATGCACCGCCAAGAGAACGAACAAATCTATCCTTGATCAACTAGGCATAAAAGACAGACTCACCACGCTCTGCTATTTACTACACCAGCGCGGCTGCGGTATGCTGCTAGCCACTTTGGTCACATTTGCCCGTCGAGAACCAGACCATCTAGAGAATTTAGTGGGAAGGCGGATGGAAAAAACCTCGCGGCCGGTCACCTAACCGCTGGTCAGACCAGGTAACCGCCCTCACTGGACTCTCTGTTACAACCGCCCTAAGAGAAGCTGAGAACCAATTGAAGTGGTAGAACATCGTGCATTAAGCCCTGAGGGCCTTTCAGGGACGCGACCTTCAGTAATGAAGAACGCGACCAAAAAGAGATCCCTACTGGTGGTGAAGGAAAAGCATCGGGAGGAAACCGACATGTTAAGTCAGCAGCAGTGGTACTTATATGTACTGGGGTCCTCCATGGTATCAGCCATGACAGCTATATCATCGGTGAACCGAAGGTGAGTGATGTGCTCGCCGTTGACGTCGATGCCCTCTCCGGTCCGGAGCCTTGAAGGCGTCCTCCAGTGCAGCGGTGGACGGTTCCGGAGGTGTGGCGTCTCCCTATTCTACACCTCGCTGCGGAGGGATGGGTTTCGGGGCCAAGTCGCAAGTTGGAACTAGCGTAGTGGCGTTTTGTGCAGGCGCTTCGGTACCTCGATGTACCGGTGGTCAATTTGGCGCCGTTGGAGGGATTGCAGTGCAGCCCAAGTCTCGATCAAGTCGAGGACTTTCATGTTGTTCACAAACGCTGAGTGGAAAGGCAGGTTGTACTCTTCGGTCCTTAGCCTGCCGCAGCGTACGTGTGTGGTCTACGGTGCTGTTCGGAGGCCAGCTTCTTCGGGAGGCTCGAAGTCGTCGGGCCTGTGCGCGAGACTATTTCGTGTATTAATTTATTGGTTCCAGGTAACTAATTAATAACATGAGTTCTCAACTAACGTTAGAGTAATTTGATGGTGAGAGGTAACCTTCATCAGTAGGCCGAGATGGGAATCAGAAAATAGAATAGAAGAGGAAGAGAAAGGTTAAAAGGTAACAATAAATTAAATCAGTTAATGATTTTTAAATATTATCGTGCTGTCATTTTGTTATGCCAGAGATGCCAATTAATTATTAATAAATAAGAATTTGCTAAAAATCTTATTTATAATTCTGGTGACAACAACTGGTTAAAACAAGGAAGGGAATGTAGTGTATGTAGATGTCAATATATCGCGCTACAAAACGATACCAGTATTGTGAGTCGACGCCTCGGGCGCACGTGCCGCTCGGTTATAAATACCGGTCCGAGTGGTGGGGCGGGCAGTTGTTATCGAACTGTTGGCCTGTGCGGTAGTGCGTTAGCGAGTCGGCGAGTCGGCGAGTCTAACTTCTAACCAGTGAATAGGCATACATTACAGATATTACAACGATAAGACCTTTATTTTTTTGTTTTTAAGCTTTGTTATTACTAAAAAGTTTGTTTTACTATATTTTGAGATAGTTTTCTCAACGTTTTGCGTATTGTTTTAAGGAAAAAATAGGGGGCCGCCATTAGAATACCAATTTCGACTTAAAACCGGAATCTCGGCCGTGGCCGACTTAAAGTAAATGCAGTCTGTTTTATAAATGCCGATTCTACCGATTCCATTGGCTTAATAAGAGAATTTGCAAAGTTTATAGGCAAATAAATCTGTTTTACGTTTAATCGTCAAATTCCGGCCGGGGTGATATTAGTTGAATCTCGAGAAATAAGGTACACAAAACAGGGGCCGGCATTAGAAATATTAAAGATCATAATGTCGGCCAGCCTCGAATTACAGCGTCACTATACAGGCTGGTTACATTTGTATTTTTTCATTGATTTTGTGGGTAGTCATATTTAATTTATTTATCAAACTTATTTTCTCAAAATTGAATATGTGTTATTATAATTTATTAATATCATAAAGAAGATAAGTTTCTTATCACATACTTAGTTATTATATTTTTTACTTTATTATAATTATAGTAATATTGTTTAAGTGCAAATCAAAAAATTTCTTTACTATTAACACCTTAACTGCCAGGCAATGAGACACAATTGAAAATGTATTGTTTGTCGGTCACTTGGCAGTTAAGGTGTTAAACAAATACAAATGTTTAATTATGTGATATTAGACTGCTGCCAAAATAAATCATATTAATAATATTTTTAATTGTCTTAATTTAAAACACCCTATACCTGACCGACATTAGGGAAAAACGCGACCGACCATGGGCCGTGAACGGCCGACTTTAGGGTTTTTTCGTTCTCGATGCATTTAAACCTTAATACTTTTTTCTTTTAGTAGAAATGTCAATCTTATGCCTATAAAGATGAAATAGATTTAACAAACTTTCCAAAACCGCATCATAAGCATCCTTTTGTTGCAAACTGATGGCGCCAGAGCGATCCCTAGTTAGAAAAGCCGTTAGGGGGCCGACATTTAGCGTATTTACCCTAGGTACTTAAGTATTTATTGGTTTTAAACACAGAACAGATAAAAGAGATAATCTCTTTATCTATTCTGTGGTTTTAAATGCCCATGTAACACCCACTCCTATCAAGATCGGAGACTCTCGAAGTTGTAAACGATTATGTCCACCTGGGACAAACGGTCCAGTTGGGTAGTTGTAACTTCGAGAAAGAGGTCAACCGTCGAATCCGACTCGGCTGGGCGGCGTTCGGGAAGTTGCTTGGTATCTTCTCGTCCAATTTCCGCAGTGTCTCAAGACAAATGTCTATGACCAGTGTGTGTTGCCAGTGATCACCTATGGGGCCGAGACGTAGTCTCTCACAATGGGCCAATCAGAAAGCTTAAAGTCACCCAAAGGGCAATGGAGAGGCCTATGCTCGGCATTTCCTTGCGTGATCAAGTCAGAAATGATGATATCCGCAGGAGAACTAAAGTTACCGACATAGACCGAAGAATTGCCAAAATTAAGTGGCAGTGGGCAGGGCACATTGCTCGCAGAACGGATGGCCGATGGGGCCGAAAAGTTCTGGAATGGCAACCGCGAACCGGAAGACGAAACGTTAGAAGGCCTCCCACTAGGTGGACCGGTGACCTGGTTAAAGTTGCGGGAAGGCGCTGGATGCGAGATCGGTCAATGTGACGACGCCTGGGGGAGGCCTAAGTCCAGCAGTCGACGTCTTTCGGCTGTAATGATGATGATGATGTATTGCTTTTGGAAATTCTACCCCTAAAGAGGTGAAAATGTTGAAATTTGTTAGGCTTAGCAATAAAATAAAATCAGCAGATGATAAAATAAAAACTACCTGGAAAATAATAAATAATGAAACAGGTAGGAAAAAACAGCGTAACACAGAATTTAATTTAGCGACTGCACATGGCCCCACACACTCAGATATAGAGGTAGCTCAGGAATTTGAAAACTTTTTTGTTAATATTCCACTTAAAACTACAGCAGCCTTAAACTCCTCACCTGCATTGTCTGCTGCCTTACTTAGAAAGAACGTAAATGCGTGCCCTTCGGAGTTCAAGTTTCAACATACAAACCCCCAGGCTATTTTAAAAGCTTTTAAAGATCTTAAAATTAAATCAACAGAAGATCTTTGGGGACTATCTGTAAAAGTGTGTAAACCAATCATTGAAACTGTTGCACCCTATTTGGCTTTCATATTTAACACTAGTGTCGAGCAAGGAGTTTTTCCGGACCTCATGAAACACAGTAAGGTAGTTCCATTGTTTAAATCTGGGGATAGCAAAGAAGCCAATAATTATAGGCCAGTGTCAATTCTGCCGGTTCTCAGTAAGGTCTTCGAAAAGTTAATGCTCAACCAATTGTTGCGTCATTTTAACAAACATTCCATCTTTTATGATCAACAATACGGTTTTACCAAAGGGCGTTGCACAACTGACGCGGGTGTCACCCTAATAAAGAACATATTTAAGGCCTGGGAGGAAGCACAGGACGCCATTGGAACCTTTTGCGACCTCTCGAAGGCGTTCGATTGCGTTAACCATGAGACACTATTGTTGAAGCTCGAGCACTATGGAATTAGACACACAGCCCTTGAGTTACTTAGATCATATTTAAAAGCCAGACAAGTTAAAGTTCAGGTAAACGGCGTAAACTCACTAGGGTCTGAAATGACAATGGGTGTGCCTCAAGGCTCGATATTGGGTCCTTTCCTCTTTTTAGTTTATATTAACGATTTACCCCAATTACTACAAAATCAACTGAAGATGGTGTTGTTTGCTGATGACACATCTTTGATATTTAAAATAGATCGGCGGTCACGAAATCTTGATGACGTGAATAACTCCATTTATCAGGTCCAAAATTGGTTCACGGCAAACAATTTAGTACTAAAAGAAAAAAAAACCAAATGTATTAGATTCACATTGCCGAATGTTAGAAGTACCGAATGCGATATCATATTGAATGGCGAAAAGCTGGACTTTGTAAATCAAACAGTTTTCCTGGGAATCACTCTAGACGACAAATTGCAATGGGGTCCTCATATAACATCTCTTGCGGGTCGGCTAAGCTCAGCCGCTTATGCTGTTAGAAAGATAAGACAGTTAACGGATGTAGAAACCGCGCGTTTGGTCTATTTTAGTTACTTTCACAGCATAATGTCATACGGTATTTTACTGTGGGGTCGAGCGGCTGACATTGAATCCATATTTATATTGCAAAAGAGAGCTGTCAGAGCCATATATAAGTTAAGTCACCGTGAATCTCTTAGGGAACTGTTTAAAAATATTAATATTATGACAGTTTCTTGCCAATTTATTTATGAAAATATTATGTATGTAAGGAAAAATATACATCTCTTTAGTAAAGTCAGTGATAGACACAATTGTAATACCAGAAATAAAGATAAGTTAGATCAGCCTTCTTACAGACTAGCTAAAGTACAATCATCTTTCATGGGGTACTGTGTTAAATTCTATAACAAAATACCTTGTGATATATTAAAACTAAATGAAAGTAAATTTAAAACTTTAGTTAAAAGCACCCTTTGTAAACAAGCATATTACAAATTAGATGATTATATTCAAGATAAGAATGCTTGGAAACATGCTGGTCCTGCTCCATAGGGCAATCTTTGGTGTAGACAAAATCAAATTTGTTAATTTATATTCCCATTCATAGTTATTGTATTCATTGTATTTTTTTTTTTTTTTTTTTAGGAAATTGACTCACACACTGTTCCGTTGTTGTTGAATTAGGTATTTTACCTATGTTTGTAATATTTGTAAGTATGTGAGAACCATGTTCCTACTTATCAAATTAATTAATTTTCCTGTTAATGCTTTTTAATACTTTATACCTGCGTGTAGAGCTATTCTGGGTGCTTCGTCCTCACATATATTAATGTATGTACGTATGTTAATATTTTAAAACACCAATTTTTTTTTTTTTAAAAGAGCAAGTATGGAGTTTCTTGTGCGTTCTTCTCCATATCAATCTACTTTCCGAATGCACGGTAGAATCATTTTTTTTTTTTTTTTTTTTTATCTATATTTTTTTTTTTTATTACTTTTAAATTTATTTTTTATTACTTTTAATTTTTAATTTTAATTTATGTGACGTTCAAAAGTGCCGTTTATTGGCCTAATTGAATAAATATATTTGACTTTGACTTTGCTTATATATTTGAAACTTGGCATAAATACTAACTTCTAAGTATAAATATGGACCACGCGAACGAAGTCCTACTATATATATACATCTATATAATACCCGCGCCCCGCTTCCACCACACCTCATCTACAACGAGCCCGCTACACATCCTCGCACCGCCCATCTGCGCACCGTTTCACAGCTTCGCTATGCGTCCTCGCACCGCTCAGCGGCCTAGCACATCTGTGGTGGAAAAACACCGTTCCACAGCCTCGCTACGCATCCTCGGACCTCCCAGCTACATCGCACTTTTCTGGTGGAAACGCAGTCTTACGCGTGGACATTAATTTTGGGTCTCATAAATATTGCCCCATTAAAACAACTTGGTTTTTCAACTATTATATTAATATTATTTACTATTCTACTGCAATACAAATATCATAATTATTTCAACTATACCTACTTAATTATATAAAGACGGCCCGTAAGTTATCGCGGCGGGTGTCATTATGTTCTTAGATCGTGCATAAAATTGTAAGAACAAAATAATACCATTATTTACAATTCTTACTAATCGCCGAACATCGGGGAACTTAACTAGACCACATTACCAGAAAATCAATGCAAACAAAGTCAGCCTCGGGCATAGTCAAGATGTCATCCGCTCGCCAGCAGTCGCGGCGGCATGCGGCAGTGGCGGCGGCAGTAGCGGCGGCAGTGGCGGCGGCAGGTGCCCGGCGGAGATCATAACCGCTTGAGCACGCGCCGCGCCGCCTTGGCCGGCGCCTGCGCGCGCCGCTCGCGCTTGGGCGCCGGGCCGCCCTCGGGCTGCTCGGCCGGCTCGCTGCTGTCGCGGCGCCGGGCTGCGGGCGCGGCGCGTGCGTGGATGTCGGTGTGCAGCTTGGCGCGCGCGAAGTAGTCGTCGTAGCGGTCGCGTAGCAGCGCTGCCGCCTCGGCGTTGAGCGCAGACTCGGCGTTGGGCGCGATGAGCAGGCACTTGACGGCCAGCAGCGCGTGCTCCAGGCCCAGCTCGGGGCGCCAGTCGCGCTTCAGCGTGTTGACGCACACCTCGCCCGAGTCCACCGCCACGTTGGGGTGGAACAGCTTGGTGAGGAAGAAGGCGCGCGGCGGCGCGGCGGGGAACTCGCGGCCCAGCACCAGGCGCACGCGGAACGTGCCGCCCGCGTACGGCGTGCCGGCTGCGGATAGACATCTTCACATTACATGCTACTCCACTATCGCAATCACTTCCAATACTTTAGCTCAGACACAAATATTGTTGATTTATATAGTGTAATTAATTTGTAAAGTTATGTGTAACACAAACAAAAACAACAACAATTGCTCTAAAACCGCATTAGGCATAGAATAATAAGGGAAGTACAAAAATCTACTGAATTTTGTGTTGTGTGGGTGTGAAACAAGTGCGCGTTTTGTGCCCTCAAGATCATTGGCGACTGTCGTTGTCTTAATATTACAGTAATCAGCATTGAATTCCTTGAGTTAGCACCAGACCGCATCACACTGAGATGCACAAACAAGACTGCATCTATGCCAGCAATCATGAAACAACAATCATCACTGCATCATGATGTTTGAAACTGAAACTGCTCTCTGCTTCATTGCCGTTTTGGTATCATTTGAGCCTCATAGTTTAGTGCCTAATTTATATTTTAATACTTATGGGTACAATGAACTAAATCTAATCTAGAGCAGTTGATGTGGTTTGTTGTTGTGTTGATGTTGCGGTAAACAAGTCGCATACTAAAAGCAAATAAGTGCTATTAATTGTCTAGTACAGTTTAATTCAGTTGCAGTCGCACCACAAATCAGAGTAGGTGTAAAAAGTATGCTAAAAGGACCAACTTTTCATAGCAGGTGCGGTTAAAATTTCCATTATGGGCCGTCGATTTTTGGCGCGGGGAGGGTGGGGGGGAGAGGGGGGGAGCTTTGGTTACCCCCCTGTGCCATCCCCACAACTCGGAGCCCCATGGTTATGGAGATATCCATGGTCAAAGTTTTCAGGTTAGAATAATTTTCTTCGTAAATGTCCATCGGTTTAAGGGAGGGAAGGAAACGAAACACAAGTCGACGGAGCCCCGCTACGCAGGGCTCCTATTTCTGTCTGCAGGGTCTAAAGTAACCTAACATGAAGAAGATGACGGAAGCTGCGTTCGCTCGCTTTGCTCGCTCACTTCAGCTCCCGTCATCTCCTTCGAACCTAACCTATCCGTGTCGGGGTGCCCTAAGCTCCCGAGCTCGCTTCGCTCGCTCTTGGACTAATTCACTTTTTTTTTTTTTTTTTTATCTCATTAATTATATTTAAGTATAAAATATATCTAATAACTCCATAACCATGGGTTTCCGTGGGATGGGGATGGTACAGTGGGGTAGTCCCCCTACACGCTTTCCTTCCCACCCTCCCTGCCCCTTAAACGATGAACATTTTCGGAAATTTTTACACTAATCTGAGAACTTTAACCATGGATATCTCCATAACCATAGGGCTCCGAGTGGTGGGAATGGTACAGGGGGGTAGCCAAACCTCCCCTCCTCCACCCCCTACCATCCACGCGGCAAAAATCAGCGGCCCATAATGGAAATTTTATCCGCAGGTGCACTAAGGCCCAATTTTGGTTAAATATGGTAACGCATGGTTTCAAATTTAGTTACAAAAAGTTTTTTATCAATTATTAGCGTCACAAATGATAAAATAATTTGGTCAGTTAAGTATTTGATCATTTGCTAGACCAACTATTGATGACAAAGCATGTTTTACCAAAATTTAAAACCATAGGTTACTAAAAACATAAAACTTAACTATGGATTAAAAACTGGGCCTCAGTCAATTAAAATTGACTGCTTCATGAAACGCCTGGCATGATGCATCCAAGGTCAGTTGAAATTCGAATAAACATTGGTGAGTATTGCAAGGGGACAAGTGTGGTGTGCGATGCGTACCAGGACCCTCAATAGTCGCCTGCACGTCAGTGAGGTCGTCGTCGCGCAGAAGTAACTTGATGCCTGCAGGCGGGTTGGCCGCCAGGCGCCGCAGCTCGCGCGCCACCCCGCGCAACGTCTGCGGGCACACGTTCTCCACGTTGGACATGTCGCCGCCCAGACCTTCTGCCGCACTCGCGCCTCGTGTATATATTTGAGCCGAGCTGCTCTGTACTGCTCAAGCTGAGGTCTTGTAATTCGCGGACACCATAGCTCCACACTTGGACGCTTTATTTTACGGTGCCCTATGCTTCACAATTACAAAATAAGTCAAGGCCAAGGTATATCTAACAACAAACACGATTATTTACATGAAATTGATTAAGTCTCAATGGAACTTAATAAAACTCAGATGCCCAGCGTTGAAATCACAAAGCTTAGCAAAATAAACTCTAGAATTTCAATCAATGTAGAAATGTCACAATTTCACAAACCGACACCAACCACAGAGCAGCAAAACAACGGTAGCAAATCGCAATCCACAGAGTACATTTTAATATGTCGCAATCGTAGTCGCAATACTCGCAATCGCAATTTCACAGAATTGCTATCGTATTACACATAATATTATATTTTAAGAAAAAAAGTACCTACTCTGTAATTAACTTCAGGGTGGCCAAGAAGTTTGGCGAAACTTTAATTTCCAAGGCACGGTCGGAGGAGCCTCAGTATTTAGTGGATGGTAACCCATCCATGGACCGACTTGGGCAAGCGTTGCTTAACCCACAGATACTACGGTGTGCTTAACCATAAAGATCGACCCGTGTGATGTGCTTATTATTTATCCAGGAGATACTCAGTGAAGGTGCGTGGAGGAAACATACTATTAAAACCCGACCAGAAACCACGCGACGCCACGCCACACCCACCCGACGCGAACTATGCACATATACAACACGCCACGTGAAGGCGGAACCACATTTACGTGGCGTGGCGTGGCGTGGCGCATACTGGCGTGGCGCTGAGTGTGCACACTAAGCTGGCGTGTCGTGGCGCGCCCTGACGCTATTTCTGAATTAGTATACAACGAACCTTTGCAACGTGTAGACGTACATAATATTAACTTCGGATTCGGATGATGATTTCGATGAAGACGTTCAATTTATTTCTATGCACCTGCCATGTTATATCTCCACCACCCTTCCACCATCTTGGTTGACTGGTAGAGAATACCTTAAGCTTTAAGTCTGCCTATGTACCTTTAAGTTGCATGAAATGTTAATAAATAAAAAAAAATCTCCTAGCAATTAAACTACTTTAGAGCAAAATTTAAAAAAAACCGGTCAAGTGCGAGTCGGACTCGCACACGAAGGGTTCTGTACCATTATCGCAAAAAACGGCAAAAAAATCACGTTTGTTGTATGGGAGCCCCCCTTAAATATTAATTGTATTCCGTTTTCAGTATTTGTTGTTATAGCGGCAACAGAAATACATCATCTGTGAAAATTTCAACTGTATAGCTATTACGGTTCATGAGATACAGCCTGGTGACAGACAGACAGACGGACCGTGGAGTCTTAGTAATACGGTCCCGTTTTAACCCTTTGGGTACGGAACCCTAAATAAGAAGGCAAGGCATTTTCAAATTTAAAAGTTTTTAGAACAAAAACATAAAAAATTCGGTTTGTTTACATTTTGATTATTAATGATATGCGATTATCTCGGCAACTTGTGGGCCGATTTACATGATTGAAACGGATAAAATGGTTTTAGGCCAAGGCCTTTCATTTGACACTAACTTCATCATACAATCTCCACAAACAAAAATTTACGTTTTCAAGTTCCTCGCGTAATAATTAAATTAAATCTCTTATCAATTCTTTAAAATCTATATATATATCAACTTTTAATGTTCAAATTAGGATTCTATATGATTGTACATGCTAGTTGGACATAAAACAAAACAAATACAACACTAATTGGTATCTAACAAGAAAACTGTACGTTGACGTACAAGTTCAATAAGCTCGTCGGTCATTTTCAACACGCAGCATACAAGCGAGCTACGAGTTTACGTCGTTGAATGGCGCCACGAGACACGCGGCCCACGCGGTGTAGAAACTCCTTTGCCTGGCGTGTCGTGTCACGCCAGAGCGGTGGTGGGGGCTATGGCGCAATCGGTCGCGGGCAGTCCTCCGCACGCCAGGTCGCGCCACGCTGGGCCACGACACTCAAATGTGCCTCTGACCATACTAAATGTATGAAACTTATAGGCATATGGCGCGACACGCCACGCCACGCCACGTAAATGTGTTTCCGCCTTTAATATACAAACTCTCTGGTCCATGTAGTAGTCACACACCGACTTAGAAACCTACCTCATTGTAGTCACACGTAACGTAACATTATATGAATGTCTGTCAATGAGTGTAAATGATACGTAGTATCTCTAAGTAGTCTGTGTGTAAATGTAAATGTGTATGCCATAAAACTTATATTCAAAAAAAAAAAAAATGTGTATCTGATCTGTCATATCTCTAAGTAGTCTGTGGTATCTGTCGTAAACGTCGTAAACCGGTAAACATCTTTTCAGTAGAATTGTAAATTATTCCAGTCGTTCAGTAGTTTTACTTTCTCTATGTCGTTCAGGATATCCAGAATTTTTAGAGTAAGTTTTGCCAGTAAGTGTTGGTCAAATAAAATCTAGAACAAGTAAATTAATCTTATGGACGATTGGTTTTGGTTTCGTAAGTGGAAGTAACTGTTAAACTTTTGTTAGAATAAGGAGGCATCAGGTAAGCAAACTACAAAGACAAGCATAGAAAGAGAATAGTCGTCTTCTAAGATGACCCCCTACTGAACGTGTTCTAATTCATACCACATTTAAAGTAGGTAGGTAAATAAAACTAATTTGTTACCAGCAATTTCTTCACTGAAATGATGCACTTGAAAAATAATAATATATTGCGTTCCTGTCCTGATTCTTATGTTCGTTGTTTTCTTATTATGAGTTTGAAATATTACTATAATGCTTTTTAATATAAAATACTTAATTAGCTGGCTTAAATAACCTTTTAGTACTTAAATTACTTTTTGACAGATAGAACTAAGTAGTGATTACTGCACTTTTTTGAAAAGACAAAGTGCCACAGGTTGCACTGTAGGGGACGTAGACGTAGGGGTGGCACGCGGCCATACAAGTATAACACTACCTACGCATGGTCTGCGAGGTGGCTGAAGCTCTAGTGTCAACCACAGTCGACAATTTATGGCAGGGACTGTCAGTATTCCTGTGGAATCCAGTACCAGGCACAAATAATGTTCGGTGCATACTAAATACAAACACAATAGAGCGGCAATGGCTGGAATTAAAACGTCAATGTCACACCCATAGGAATCAGGTGCGGTTAAAGTGATACATGGGCAAATACATGTACCAATATATTTGTGTTTGTGATTTTTGTGTAATAGATAAAATGATTATTCTCAAAACTAAAATTGCAGTTAACTGAACAACTGGGTCATAGTAGAAAATTAATGGTTACAAAATGAAGTAAATTCGAAACAAGTAAAAATTTAAAAAACCCCCGGCCTATTTATCTTGTGACAAGTAAGCGAGCTAAAAAAAAATCCTCTTGATTTGTATAAGCAAAAATTAAAATTCTCCTATGTCAAAAATGTTATTATACTGTCTCAGATTTTTAACAGATAAATTATAACATTATATATTATACAGACATTTTTTGATATTATCTAATAAATTTTTATAATTCGTATTTGACTTCATGACATTCTACAATAATTATACTATAATATTAATGCTTTTCTGACTGTAGAATTTATTTTGACATAGAGTTTTATTTGTTATTACTTTTTCATTAGCTGTTGACATTTTTAATTTAATGATATTGGCTGAAATGAATGGAATTATTGATTATTAATCATCATATTTGCACGCCACAATACGTGGCAAACATGTCTGAACCTGTGTTTTTTTCTTTATGTTATCTTGCATGCACGTTATTGTATTCTTGTATGTGTACACATGTTTGCGCAAATAAATAAATATAAATATAATATGAATATGATGCGGGTGGTCATACGTAAGGGTTGAAAATAAAAAAAAAAAGAATTTAATCGAGCGCGTCAGATTTTCTAAGGGGGTAAAGATAAAGATAATTTATTTGTTTAAATATGAGTTCACATACAGTAGGCATGCAGGATATTCTATTTTTTATTTTTTTCATTGTCATGTTTTGCCTAGTGAGGCGTACAAATATATTCTACAATATTTATAGCACGAAACGGTAAAAAAAAAACTAATTTACAAAAAAAAAAAAATACAATTTTACTTATAAGGCACAATGGATCACAAAAAATATCCAGATTCATATATTAAAATAATGTCAAAACGTACAAAAATAAATTCAGGAATCATAAAATGTCAGGTAAGTAAAAAAAAACAAATGTCAGATATGAAACTTCAATGATAAAATATAAATATCATACCAACTTAATAAAATAAACCAATGTCAAACAAAAAACAAAACATGGCTATAAAAAAAAACAATTTCATAATTTAAAAGAATGCCAACGACGTAAAATATAATGTCAAAATAAATTAAATCATAAAATTTCAGAAAAATATATTAAAATACATATGTCAGATGTAATAAATAATAAAATGTCAAAAAAAATAACAATTTGAAGGATAAAAATATAAAATAAGAAATGTCAGATAAATAAAAAATAAAAAACACAATATCATGCTGAATGTCATCTTAATTAAATCTTAAAAATAAATCGGGATTAATGAAAGAAAATAGCGTCAAATAATATTATCGCTCAAGACGTCACCTATATGATATAGCACTTGTCTGTTAGAAAATTTCGCATCTTTTTTTTAAATAAATTTCCCGGCAAATCTTTATAGGACTGTGGTATTTTATTGTAGATTTTGGGAGCCATACAAAAAACACTTTTTGCCATTACACAAGCCTTTGCCTTCATTAAAAATTGAATACCGTATGAGTTATGCCAATTTTCCCTTAGCACCTGCTTTGCATTGTGAATCTTAGGCTTTTATAGCTTATAAAGGTATGCAAAGATGGCAAAGATAATTAAGACATTGTCTTTGATGTGTGCAAGCAAAGTTGGCCGTGGTAATAGTCCGGGATTTAGTTTGACAAATGTTACAATTTCAAAAATGTAAAGCGATGGAAGGGGTGTTAAGTGAACCTAAAAAGAAAGTTCTCATTCAATAATCTGACGATTTCAATGTGACGCAAACTCACGGCCAATATTATAATGTGCAAAAAAAAATCGCCATTTTGAAAAACTCAAGCGCGTCAGAATAAGATATACATATATGGTTCATCTTTATGTCATAGACGTGCTGTCTTTTAATCTGACGATTATCTAAAGGGACTCGCGTAACCTGACAAAAAAATCTTTTTTTGAAATCATTGAATTGAAAAGCTCAGTAAATAGCATGCAAATAAAAAAGTGTATGTTTTTAAGTAGAATACTTGTATTTATAAGAAAATTATTATAAAAAATGCTCAATAAAATTATTTTCTTTATAATTAATTAATTAATCATCATCTTCATCAGTAGAACCATCTTCCTCTTCTGGATTGATCAATCATATATATATATATATTATCAATATATATAAATTTTCTAATCAATCACTCATTCACTCAATCGTTCACCGTTGTCATTTAATTTTATCGTATTCGTTTCGCTTAAGGTACTAAATAATTTTTGAATTTACAGTTTTCTTTTTCTATAATTGTATTTAATTTGTGTACCAATTACCATTTGTTTTTTCATGTCCTGCCGTACTGAAGTTAAACTGACGTTATTTACTGACTGACATTGACTTATGCTCTATGCGCATTAGGGGCCCTCGTAAGATACTCTTATAACTTGAAGTATCGATACTTTTGTTTCGATACTTTTATGAGAGCGTTTTTTTTTTCGGTACTACTCAAGAGTACAGTATCGAAACTTTGTATTCGTTACAGTGTCCCTAGGCTTCATGGCAACAGAAACCAGAGTGAGAGAGGAATAGAAACGCGGCGAGGGGAGTGTAGGTATCAATTAGCTGCACGCATTAAACTTTATCGACGTATTTTTTGTTACTTCGGCTTGTGGAAATCGTCAGATTATATATTTTTCGTTATCCTTGAATTATTTCGGTAAAAAAATAAAAAAAATTAGCCACGCTCGAGAATGTCGAGAAGACGTTTTTTTTTTACAACTTTCTGTTCTTTTCATTTCTGTACGTCACTCTCAAATTGTCAGATTAGTGGAATATACACTTTTTAGCATGTATTTAAGTCGCCCTACCTTAATCTGACGCGCTCGAGAATTTCTGATGATCAATTTTTTTTTACTAATCCGATCCTTTATCCTTGACGGGCGGCGTTATATATGGGGCTCATATTTGGTGGAGGTACTTAACCGGGTACAAGGTATCCCCCCTTATGTTATTCTGCCACGCTCGAGTAAATCCCAAAATCCCTTCTAGGGCTCCCCTACTATTATCAGAATTCTTAGAAAAAAACTTTGATGAAAGGCTCCCAGGTAGTAGTAAAATAAAATTATTAATGAAAAAATCCTTCTTGTAGACAAGCTTTTTTCGTATTCTTCTCAGCAAACCCTTTCATTTGATACCCATATCATAGCAGTGCACAGAAAATAATTAGTCTGCCATCTTGGGCCATCCGCCATATTGGATTTAGAATGACGTCACTTAGCTAACCATGCATTGTCATCCAAACCACAGATAATATAATACTAGCATACAGATGCCTCATCCCATACAAAGAAAGCGTGCCGTCGTAACTAGCGTTTTTCATCTGATTAATCTTGTTATTTTTGTAAATACATCAATCGCGTTCGATCCCGTTTCACGACAATAGATGGTGTTAGCAGCGGCTTGCAAGTAAAAGGGTTTACTAGGTTCGTGAACATATTTTTCTTTAAATTCAGTGAAGGTTCGATTTATAGTATTTTTTTGCACGTTTTTACAGTTTTTTATGCACCAAAATGTGTTACAATGTAAATTTTAACAATCGAGTGGAATGCCTCAGAAATATAAAAATGCGCCATCTATTGTCATCAATTTTAAATGATCCGTTCAAATAATCTTTGAAATGTGAATTAAGAGCCCAATATTCCATAATTCTGTAACTAGGGGAGTTGATTAAACAAGAACATACAATTTAAATGTTCAATTCCAGAAAATGTTCTTGAAAATGAACTTCTATTGAATTGTTAGTACCTACATGTCGCGCCATCTAGTAAGATTTATTTGAACCAAATATTCTTTCTTAGCAATGAGACCCCGTGTCCAAACTAAACGTGGATGCAAGATTTCATCTGAATCGGTGGCGGATAACTGCTTTTGACCCGAACACACTTACATACGTTGCAAGTTAAATAAAAGCTTGTAAAATAATGGTCTTATCTTAGTTATGTCTGTCTCAGTTATCCAAGATAAATAACTGAGACACTTCGACCCATTGGGATCTTTTGTGCTCCCCTAGATAACTAACTCCTACCCAATCTCTTTAAAAACCTTCTTCATGAGTTTTACAACAAGATTAGGAGATATGAGCCTATAGTCTTCTTGTCTTGGATATCCTACCCCTAGGAGAATCATTCGCTTACTAGCCAGTGCATCACATGTGCACAGAAGGCGCTCCATGCGATCTATTCTACTACTACACCAGAATAAGTGTAGAAATTTTAACTATACTCTTGAAGCTATCAAGGCGATTTAGAGTCTGGAATTAATCCAAATCGATACAGAGATAATGATATATCTCAAAAAAATGTGAAATAATTTGTTCTAGCACGTCCGAGGACATTTCGACACGTCACAAAAATAAATTACACTACAATGCAGTCGCGCGGGCGGTCACCGCTTGACTGGAGTGCACCGCTCGCTGCCCGCGCCCGCGCCGCTACTGCGCCGCTGTTTTCGAGGGCCAGTCCATTTGATTGTATGCATTAAATCCTGCCGCGCCCGCGCCGCTTCCGCCACCTGCTGCCCGCAAGTTTCGAGGCAGAGGCCTTAGACCCATCTTCATGAGCATGTAATTGGGTCCAAAATGGCCAGTGAAGGCACCAAGCAGGAACCCACTGCTCATATTCCAAAGGCATTCCCGTGCTTTGAACATAGAGCCCAGACATTTCTGGTAGTGTTCCAGACCGGTATTAGACAGCCAATGTGTTTGTCGACTGTGGTCTGCAAACTCCCTGAATGTGGCTTTTACGAGACACATCGCAATGCCTACACAAGGGTCTGGACCCACAAAATCATTTGCTGAGCCCTCTCTTGCCAGTTCATCTGCCATTTCTTTACCATGGATTCCTTTATGCCCTCTTTGGGTCCCAACCTTCATCAGTCTTATTCTGTTATGCTTCCCAAGCCTGTTTAGGGTATATAGGGGATAGCATCCAGAACAAGTTTGGAGTCCACTTTGTGGGATGTCATGGCTTTGATTGCACCCTGACTGTCACTAAGAATATAAATAGATTTAGCTTTGGTGCCTCTATCTATATTCTCTTGAGCTCAGGTTATTATGGCACATGTTTCTGCTCTGATCGAGTCCCTTCGTCCAATCGTTAATTGTTGGGATTTGGACCATGAAAGACCTTTCAAATACAAATATAGGAAGTTAGTATTTTATTTATTAAAACTTTATGCACAAATACAAAGGCGGACTTAATGCCTTAGGCATTTTCTACCAGTCGACCTTAGGGTGGTGCAGAGATAAAACATGGCAGGTGCAACTAAATGAAAGAATAAGTACAAAAAAATAAAATAAAAAGAAATGACTAAACTTACTATTTTAAAATATATACTTAGATACATACATACAATCATTAAACAATGTCATTGAGAAACCAAATCCAGCAAATCAACTGTGTGTAGATTCTGCAATTTGTTTGCGAATATGCTCACGTGCCTTCAATTTGAAGGAATACCGACTGCTTGCCATCCTGATGAGGGAGCGCATTCCAAAGGGAGATCGCCTGGACAAAGAAGGAGGAATGGATAAACCCAGAGCGGTGAGAAGGACATTGTAGAAGACGATTATTGGTGGAACGAAGATTTTTATTATGGCCAAAACAAAAGAATTGATTATATGAAGTCAGATAAGAAGGAGAAGTGGGTTTATCAATAAATGAAAACAGGGTAGTCAAGGCTCTCAGCGCTCTACGCTGACGAATGGGTAACCATTTTAGTAGTGATGTATGTGCGGATACATGATCATACTTACGGAGGTTGAAGACAAATCGAATGCAGTTATTTAGAAGGCGGTCAAGTTTATTGAATAGATTTACATTCAGGTCATAGTAGCATACACATAGAAATATAAATACAGGAGAAGTGGCAAGGGGGCGTGTCGGTGTCCGCGCGACGTGCACAACGTGAGCATGTCACAGGCAAATGGCCGTCTCCGCGAAACATTGCGCTTTCGACCGTCATCGTGATAAGTTACAAGAATACCGTGTTGTTCAGTGGTTTCTTGTAAAAACCGAAGACTAAACCAAAACTTTGCAAATCATGGCATCACTTACCCTATGTAATTACAAGTATTTAACTATATTTGTCTTTAAAATCATGAAAAATAACAAATCGTAAAATATTTCTTGCTTCTACTATGTTATCTTATTTTCAAAGTGCACAGCGACTGTACTATTTTTGCATGAAATACATTGCTTCTTTACCACTGACTAAGTTTTTCGCTGAGTGACTGAACAAGCAATGTAAAAATCGCAAAACGATACTTTATTAAGCGGATGCATCGCTTAGTACGGCCGCTGCTTCTTGCGACAAGTTAGTGGTGTGCTTGTGCAGATCCACTAACGTAGGCTATCGACAGCAACGTCGATTGACGAATGAAATATTGCTTTACTTTATTTTTAAATTTGTCGACAGTTTTAACCCGGTTGGAAGGTCGATGTGAAATAATGTTTATTATTTATTTTGATTACTTTACAGCGTAGTAGAGAAATGCGTAACCAAAATTTAGACAAAAAATGCCCAGTAATACCAAAGTGTCAAGTGCTGCACAAATACCTCCACTTTACAGGTCATTGAGTAAACATAGTAGTAACTATAGTAGTAGTAGTAACTATAGTAGGGTTCAACAATATTTCCTGTTTCAATACGCTATGACAGCCTAAACCAACTTAACCGGATTTTTGATTGTTTGAAAATTTTGATTTACTTAATAAGTATGTATTTTTTATGAACATATTGTTTATTTTTATTATTATATTTTCTGGACATGCTGTTTTTTATGGATTTTATTTTCAGGACCTCAAAAAAAATGTATACTATATATAATAAATGGGAGACTCGATAATTTTCCGATTTCGTCAATCACTAGCGTATATGTAAAATAAATTGCTTTTGCACAGCACAACGATAACAACCGATTTTTTTGTGTGAGTAAGTTGTACGGTGCATGGTAAATACACGCTGTGTTTCATGAGATAAGGTTTATAATTGATTGTGTAGTACGTTCTGATTTAAGAAATGCGAGTGTTTGCGCGACTGCGTATCTATTGCCTTTACTGAACTGCATATGTAGTAGTTGCCGTGTGGTAGGGGCAAACTGGAGACACAGGTTGCCGATATATTTTCGTGTACCGGGCATATCTCCTTGTTTATTATATCTATGAGCATACATCACCATAGTCAATTATCGGAAAGATTAGGGACTGTACAAGCATGGCTTTAATGTGAGCTGGAAGAAGATTTTTTAATCGAAACAAAGAACGTAACGTTCCGGTGACCTTTTGGCTGACACTCGCTACCTGTTTGCACCAATCAAGTCAAGTGTCGACGAGCAGACCAAGATCTTTAACCTCGGAGCTAAACGGAATTGCTACGTTGTCAAAGATTAAGGGTGGAATAGTTAATCCATCAAGCTTTCTCAAGCTATAGGGACTCCCAACTATGATAGCCTGACACTTAGCAGGGTTAACCGCCACTCTAAAACGGTCCGACCAGCTTTTAATCGCAATTAAATCCCGGTTTAGCCTCTCGATCGCATCCGATAAGCTGCCAACACTCGCGTGGCAGTATAGTTGTAAATCATCAGCATAGAGATGATACGAACACTGAATTACGGTGGTTATAAGATTGATAAAGATAGAGAAAAGAAGAGGAGTAAAAATACTGCCTTGGGGTACGCCAGCTGCCAGGTCACACCATCCTGAAGAAGAGTCTCCGGACTGAACCGACTGCTGTCGCCCCCAAAGATTAGAGGAAAACCATTCTAGTACCTCTTGAGAGACCATAAGATAGGAAAGAATGTACAAAAGCACATCGTGATTGACGGTATTAAAAGCGTTGGAGAAGTCGATTAACACTAAAGCAGTAACTTTAGTGTCCTCCATTCCTCGCCTTATATCGTCAGTCAAAGCAGCTGAAACGGTACTGTGCACGGGCCTGAAACCAGATTGAAATGGGCTGATGAGGGAGTTGTAAATGAAATGGGACAATTGTTTATGAACACAGGCCTCGAGCACTTTGGACAGAAAGGGAAGGATAGAAATTGGGCGAAAGTGACTGGAAAGTGTGGGATTGGGAATTTTAGGCAGGGCTCGAACATGGGCTTTACGCCACAAGGAAGGGAAAGAACCGGAGAAAAGAGAAAAGTTAACGATGTGGGAGATTGCAGGAACAAGCTGATCCAGAGCCGACACGATCATATGACGACTAGTGTTATCGCAGCCCACAGCTCTGGATTTAATTGATAATATAATCTTTTTGATATCTTCGGGGTCGACTGGTGTGAATACAAAGGGGGCAATATTGGGACGCGTCAGACCAGCAAGGTGGTCCATAGTTTGGTACTTGGTTAGACTGTCTAGCATAGGTACAGTGGAGAAAAAGCGGTTTAGATCGTCCAAGCCAATTGTGTTAGGAAAGTCTGAATGCCGCGATTTGCCGATACCCAGGGTTCCAAGGAATTTCCAAATATCGGCAGAAGAGGAAGAAGAAATGTTAATTAGAATGTGGCGGCGTTTAGCGTTGCGTATCATTATCATACTGATTCCTAAAAGTCTTGAACAAGGACCAATTGTCCTCTGAGCGATCCTTTTTAAATACCCGAAACGCGCGGTCCCTGCGTCGCATTGCCATCCGGATTCCCCTATTCATCCAGGGAGCAGGTGGGCGCTTCAACTTTACTCTCCTGACAGGAGCATGAGTATCATAAAGTTTGTTTACAGCATTGTTGAACACACAAACTTTGTCATCAACTGTAACAGCTTCCTGAAGAAGTGTCCAGTCAATATTCGATGCATCTCTCTGAAGTTGATCACTATCCATACGTGCAAAGGCACGCCTATACTGGAATGTGGGTTTGGGTTAAGGTGCTTTAAGAACACAGGACAGGCAAATAAGGTCGTGATGAGAAAAGCCAGGGGCATCATGTTGGCCATGCGAGGAAACTAGGGAAGGATTAGAGGTGAGGATCATGTCGAGCCAAGTATCTTCACCAACTTTGTTATGATGAGTGGGTTTAAGAGGCATTACATGAAGACTGGCTGACTCGACAAGATGTAGGACTTTACGGGACTGAGGGGAGTTGTGGGCAAAGAGGTTGGTGTTAAAATCTCCCATGATGATGTGATGTGCATACTCTGCACCCAAAGATTCAATAACCGACATCGGTGAAATAATCAAGTGAAGGGGGACAATAAACAACTACTAAAACGGTTTTAGCTCCTTTGACACAAACCTCTAGAAACAGAAACTCGGACGAATCATTAGAACCAGAAGTAAAAAGAATTTTATAAGGGAGATCTCCACGAAGGTATATTGCAACACCTCCCCCTCCCTTACCAATCCGATCATTCCGAAGAAGAACGAACCCAGGAAGAGAGTAGGTAGTTGAAGGAAGTTCAGGTTTGAGCCAGGTCTCAAAAATCAGGACGGCGTGAACGTTGTTGTTAGAAAAAGTATCATAAAGTTCACTGTGGTGACTTGGAATACTTTGGGCATTTATGTGGCAAACGTTAAACAGCCGGCCAAGATTGGGCTGAACCTTTGACGTAATAGATCGCCAAGGGTATTAAGTAAGCTAAGACTAACATCACAGGAAGAGGCAGTTGATTCATTGGCTGAATAAAAGGATTCGCTGTCTGTCAACATCATATAAAAGGTATATCAAATATAATAATATACTAAAATAACATACAAGTCACACAAACACAACACGAAAGTTTCTCACGGCGTTTGCATCTCTGCACAACCCGCCAGCTAACATCATCATTTACGATTTACAATAGACAACACTAGCAAGAAGCACAAAATAGAAAAAACCGGCCAAGTGCGAGTCGGAATCGCGCACGAAGGGTTCCGTACCATTATCGCAAAAAACGGCAAAAAATACACGTTTGTTCTGAGGGAGCCCCACTTAAATATTTATTTTATTCTGTTTTTAGTATTTGTTGTTATAGCGCCAACAGAAATACATCATCTGTGAAAATTTCAACTGCCTAGCTATCACGGTTCATGAGATACAGCCTGGTGACAGACGGACCGCAGAGTCTTAGTAATAGGGTCCGCGTTCCGTACCCAAAGGGTTTTTACCCTTTGGGTACGGAACCCAAAAAAAAACAATTGTTTTCGAAGTAGTATTCAGAACGCGAAGTGTGAACATATCCGATCACATAATTTAACGTCAGGTGACGTTTACATAGTCACTGTTTTCGATTTGATGGTACACAAACAATATAATTAAATAGATCGGATTAACTTACCCAGTGACATCCGATCCTCAATTATGTGAAGTAATCTCGTCCTCATTTAATACGTATGTAGTTTGCACTCTGCACTACTCGCTGTATCACGATTTTTAAAGATGAACACTTTCATCAAAAAATATTTTTAGTCTGTGGTTCGTTATGCGTGTTCTCTGTGGATATCTGTCATGTTCATTAGTTCAAAGTATTACACACATATAGCCAAAAAAAAAAAAAAAAAAAAAATTTTATACACAACTTCCGCACGGGTTAGAGATGAGAATCTGGGAAGGGTTGGGATACAATGAGGACGAGATTACTTCACATAATTGAGGATCGGATGTCACTGGGTAAGTTAATCCGATCTATTTAATTATGTTCGTAATCTCGTCCTCATTTAATACGTATGTAGATGTTTAAAGAAGAAAGTTGTGTTAATAATCAACATGTTTATTTAATAAACTTAAAGTAACTTGGTTCTCTTATCATTTTAGAGTAATCAGTCTCAATGATTATTTATTAACTATTACAGCCTTAGTGGTGACTAATTATCTAGGTATTAATGTAGGCACTTAACCATAGCACTAACTTACTAAAGTATCTTACAAAGTAATATCTGTTGAACACACCGCTTGAGCAAAAGCATTTGGATCGCTGACAATTGGTCTTTTATAGAAACGAGCAAATGTAGAAGATCTTTGTGTCCAGCCTGCAGCTTTCCTTATTACCTCAATATTTATGCCTCCTTCAGAAGCTTTTGAAGTGGAGGCATGTCTTGTGCTGTGGGCCGTGAACTTAGCTGTATCTAAGCCACTATCATTTAAAACTTGCTTTATCCATCTACTTATAGACGCGGTAGAGGCAGCATGGTAAGGTTTTCTGAGTGTAATAATCAAGGTATTACAATCTTGCCTTATAATTTTGGTACTATCTAAATAACAAAGCAAAGTTTTAGCTGGACAGATGTTCATATTATCTTTGAAAAATGGTAATATTAAATTAGGTTGAAGTTTGTTTGGTCCAGATGTTTTAATCATTTCTGGGATTTTAATATCAATATTATCTTCATTAATATTAATATTATCTAAACTAATAAGCGATAAAGTTTGGATCCTATGCGCAGTTACAAGTGCTAGCAGTGTTACTAATTTTTTAGTAAGTAATTCCAAACTAAGGCCTTGATTAGGAAATAAATTTGATAGGTATCTTAAGACAATATTAGGATCCCAAACTATGTCGTATTTAGGTTTCTTGGGCCTTAGTTTGTAAATACCTCTAAAAAATCTCGTCACTCTATCATCCGTTCCCAAGTGAGGGCCTAAGATTAAAGAAATTGCTGACCTTATAGTGTTCAGTGAGCTATATGATAGTCCTTGCTCAAACTTAGACGTTAAGAACGAAATTACCATGGGTACTGAGTCTGACAAGGGATGCACATCTTGACTGCTACAGAAGATTATCCACTGATTCAGTGCCGATTCGTACTGTTTTCTGGTTTTGTTAGATAAGGAAGCTAACATTATGTCCATTGAGGAAGGAGGTATTCCTTTCCTTAGGAACGCAGACCTGATAATGTGGCGGCAATCAGTTTGAGACTCTTGTGTAGAGGATGTGGTTCCCTGGAAGGAGACAGTAATAAGTTATTACGGGGTTCAAATACCATTATCTCTGTTATTATCATAGATCTAAACATTGGATACCATGGTTGTGCAGGCCACCATGGAACTACAACAATGCCTGTTGCCTTCTCAATAATTATTTTTTGTAGCAACTTGCTTATAAGATTAAATGGTGGAAAAGCATAGAAAAATATTCCATGCCATTTAATGGTAAAAGCATCTATGGAGTGTGCATTGGGGTCTGGTAGCCAAGATACGTAATTCCTACATTTGTTGTTAAATCTGTTTGCAAACAGATCAATCTGGGGTTCACCCAATTTAGCAGTAATTGTTTCATATGCCATGTCACATAGAGACCATTCAATTTCAGAATGAGGACGTCTTGATTCTCTATCTGCCACAGCATTGTCTTTCGAGCTAATGTAGGATGCATACACCCAAAGTTGCCTTTCCTCACACCACTGCCATAACTTTCGTGCTAGATTATTTAAATGGTGAAAGCGGGTGCCCCCCATTCTATTAACATAGGCTATAGCAGTGGTGTTGTCTATTCTAAGAAGAATTTCACAACACTTCAGTTCAGATGCGTATGTTTTTAACCCTTTAAATGCTGCTAGTAGTTCCAGGTAATTTATATGAAAACATTTTTCTTCAACTGTCCAGTGACCATGAGTTGTAACACCGTTACATACTAAACCCCAACCTGTTCCTGAAGCATCTGAGAATATTTCCAAAGAAAATTTAAATTGTTTAATTTTGTAATGATTTATATGGATATGGGATAACCACCATTCCAAATCTGATCTGATTTCGTTTGATACAGAAAGGTATGCTTCATAGTTTTCATTATTACTTTTTAGGGCTATTGTTTTATAACTTTCCATTACTTTAGTATAAAGCCAGCCATATTCTACTGCCGGACATGCAGCTACAAGGGTACCTAAGAGTTGAGAGAATTTAATTATTTTGCATCTTTGTTTAGACTTGACTCTTCTCAAGTTTTTACATATAGATAATATCTTTTTCTGTGGAAGTGTTATGGAGAACTGAACAGAATTTAGTATAAACCCTAGATACTGACAGTATTGCTTAGGCTGGAGGCAACTTTTGTCCATGTTAATTATAAATCCTAGACTTTCTAATAGTGTCTTAGTAGTAAACACATTTTGTAAACATTTTTCATATGTATCTGCCAGGCAGAGAATGTCATCGAGGTAGATAACAGACAACAAACCTAATGACCTCAGGTGACACATTACTGGTTTCATGACTTTAGTAAAGACATATGGTGCTGTATTAAGACCAAAAGGAAGGCATTTGAATTCATACAATTCGTCTTGGAATAGGAAACGCAAATATTTCCTATCAGATTCTTTTATTGATATTAAATAATATGCATTCTTCAGGTCAATTGTGGCCATGAAGCATCTAGGGGTCATAAGTTTTGTTACTGTTCTTAAGTCCTCTAATTTAAAATGAGAAGAAGAGACAAATTTGTTAAACTTTTTCAAATTTAGTATAAATCTCCAGGAAAGATCTGACTTAGGGTGTAAGAATATACTGGACAAAAACTGGCCTTTTACAGTTGAACACCTTTGTATAGCACCTAATTGCAACAATTTGTCTATTTCCATAGAAATAAGGTTGGTTTCCTTTTTCGTAAACCAATTGTTCTGTGGCACTATGGCTTGAACAGGATCCTTGGTTAAAGGAATGGAATAGCCTCTGACCCATTTGCGTATAGTGGGGTTAGTAGTGATACTATCCCAGTAGTCTGAGAAATATTTAAGTCTGCCAGTTTGTACCTGATCTAGCGACCGCGACGATCCTGGCCCTGGCGGCGTGAATGTTGGAATTTCTGTGGAGAGCGTCTCCGTTGTGTCGGCAACTTGTTGGCATAATATGTCTGGTGTGCTGTTTGCTTCAGTCTCGGCTTTTGCCCACTCGGACGTGGCACGTGTGGTCGTTGTGGGCCCCGGTAGTTTAAATTATTCCTCTTAGGGAGTTTTTGCTGAGCGGGTGTGTTTTTTAGCTCCAACCCTGATTTCTTGACTGCTTTAACAGCATTGACCTTGTCCTGTAATTTGTCCCCAAATAGGTATTCACTTATGGGGGCACTTTCCATTAAATCTTTTAGGTCTTTGTTTAGCCCTGGTAATATTAGCGACCTTCGTGTGGTGGAATTTTCATGGTACAAATCACATAGAAGACGAGCTGCATCACTTAAATTCTCAATGTGCTGTTCATTCTCATGCATGGCAATCATACTGTTTAGTACCTTGCCAATCGTAGTGATTGCTGCCGATAACACAATTTGGTTTCCGGTAATCCTCTTGTCTCTTTTAACACCATTCTCGTTCATTGCAGCTGCTACCTCTTCATTCAATAGAGGTGGAACTAATAGGTTACAGTTCTTTGGGGGGTTATGCCTTATTAATATGCTAGCCTTAGTTTCAGCTTCAAGGCCGTTTTGAAGAATGGCCGTCCAACGTTTTTTCAAACTTTCATGTAGCTCAATCGCATTATTGGCTGGTGGGGTGCCTTCTTGACCCAGGAGCCCCTCGATGTGGGCTGGTATTGCATTTTCCACCAGTACTACCTCAGGGGTAGCCATTTGGAGGTGAGGTGCTTCTTCCGAGTCTGCCCCCCCCTTTCCTTTTGTTTGAGAGTTATCACTAGGTGAATTACTATGACGGCTGTATTCATTATCCGGTGAGGAAGATAGTAACCTGCGACGTCGAGGCGACCGGCTCATATGCGTCTGGCTGCGTCTGCTTCGCTTGTATGACGAACGACTTCTTGAACGTGCTCGGCTGGAGCGGTTTTCGTAGTCATCTGAGCAACAAACGCATAGTGTTAGACTCGAAACTGTTAAATCCATAGCTGACCTCTCGTGAAAGCTTTTTGGATAGGTTTATCAATTAACGACAATGTCATCGGCTAACCTCTCGTGAAAGCTCATAAGATGCAGTCGAATTGCTTTTTATTTGCTAACGAAAACTGTCATCGGCTAACCTCTCGTGAAAGCTCATAAGATGCAGTAAGAATTAAATATGGAGGTAGGTACCTATAAAGCGAATCTGTTATAAATTCGAATTAGGTACTTTTACCGTTACGTACATACCACGGCTAACCTCTCGTGAAAGCTCAATAGTGGTGTCGTCTATTTGTAAAAGTATGAGGTTAAATACCTCACAAGGAATCTCTAAAAACCCTATATGAACATTCAATTTCTAGGAATTTGATTAGTAGGTAGGTATGTTTCAAGAAAACTTACCGGCGTGGTTATGACGACTCCTCTGGTTTAGCCGCTTTTCCAGATCTCGTAAACGTTCACTTAGCTCGATCATAGCCTCATCCCGTTTTCTCCGTTTGCTATTTCCCATTTTGTTCACAAATAACTTAACAAAACAATTAGGAAACGGAATTCTGTGCACAGCGCGCGGCACGAAAAAGTACAATGAACATGACAGATATCCACAGAGAACACGCATAACGAACCACAGACTAAAAATATTTTTTGATGAAAGTGTTCATCTTTAAAAATCGTGATACAGCGAGTAGTGCAGAGTGCAAACTACATACGTATTAAATGAGGACGAGATTACGAACATAATTAACCTTTGCCATTTTAACGGTATTGTGAAAACGACACAAAAAAAAAGAAGTAGTTGAGGGTAAACACAAAAAGTTACCATTCAAATACAATTTACAGATAGATAAACAAAAACTATGCAGCGAGGTAATAAGAGAAAAAGACTAGAACACAAATAAATATTGCGACAAGATTGCTATGGTAAGTAAAATTTTACTGTCTGTTGCGTGGTGATTATTACCTAATGAAAATAAGTAGTTAAATACCGTCATTAACGCGTCTTGTTTCGCAGGTTATCGGCTTCCTGGACCATTGGATACTTCGCCAGCAGTGGATTCAGTTCTTCAAAGGAAGTCAATTTTTGTTTACTACCGTCGGGGGCCTTAACCACGACAACACCGTCCTGCGTCCAACAATAACGCATCCCGAAATGGAGCCGCGCCTTCCCAAAGATGTTCTGCCGGGTCCTTATCAAGAACTCTTTGACTGAGATGGAGGATCCCTTCAACCCCGTCTTAGCTTTCCAGACCGCAGATTTATCATCATAGTTAGAAAACCTCACCAGGATTGGCCGATGATGATCCTTATTGGCTACACCGAGCCTATGACAGGACTTTATAGATGATGCAGCCAACGGCTCAGGAGCCAGCTTCTCATTGATAATGTCCAAGACGACCAAACTGCTAACTTCACCGTCCATCTCTGCAATACCCTGGAAAATCAGCGCCTTCCGCCGATGTCTCGTCTCTATCCCGTCAACCTGTTTAGCACACTCGCTAATTTGTATACGTAGCAGGCTCAGTATGCTGAAAATTAACTCCCTGAAGGTGCGGAACTCGTCAGCAACCCTCGCCACAGTATCCTTGGTAGGGCCCGCGCACTGGATTTGTGCTTCCAATTGTCCCATCTTACGGATAAAGCTGTCCTCGAGGCTTTTTTGCGCTGACACAATCTCGTCAAGTTGAGACATTCTAATCCTCTAGTGCCCAGTGAAAGTGGTGATAGTCAAAGTGCAGATGATGTGCTGGCAGGTGGTGCAAAATTATTGATAGGAGTAAAGTGAATGTGCGGCAAACGAGAGTACCCGTGCAGTGTACGTGAAACAGTGATTAATTATAGAAATCAGGGACTTTGAATATGTATTTCTATTTTAAAATATAAAATAATAAAAATAGCTTTGAAAATACGTCTATTAATATTTGACACCTACCCGCAAGTGTAGGTAGTGTATTTTATCGGATATCATGCTTGTTACCCGATCCAGGTCCTCATTTCCATCGAATTTTGTATGGTTATAGTCTCTAGCTTAGAGGCATCCCATAGTTCAGCAACAGCAAGACGATGTAATGCCTTTCTTGCCTCGAGTTCAAGCACCTGCATATGCAGAGGAGGGATTTTGAGATATCTCTCTGTTTCTAAGAGCCTGGTGATAATGTAACAAGCCGACGGATTTAGAGATGGATATAGATAGAGACAGCAGCAGAGTGGCCATCGGTCCTGTCTCCTGTGGGATGACCACATCTTGGATAACAGTATAATATATGGTCCCTGAGCCTTAGACTTATGATACTATGTCATAGCTGGGTTAAACGGCTGGGCTGGGCTTCCATAGTAGTCCTCAATCTCGGCGGTCTTGAGCTTCGCGCTTCAACTCGCTTCACGTCATTCTGATACATTGATACTCGTCGCATCCAAACCCGACACCACACTGGGACTGCTGGTCACTCTCTCGGAAGTAGAGCAAGTTACCGAATTAAAGAATAGAATAGAATAACATTTATTTGCATAAAAACATGGTATAAAAGATGGTACAAAATTAAATACAGCGCATACATGTTTTTACTTAACATGCTTATAGCGTGCAAATTGTTCGTGCATACAATATAGTCAATGAATTTTTTTGTCAAAAAACTCTTTTACACTATAAAAACTATTAGTGGACAGCCAGTTATACAATTTAATTTTAAATAATCTGCTATTTAGAATTTTAGGTCACTAGGTATCTTATTAAATATTTCTACACACATATACAAACAGCTTTTATTATATTTAGTAAGCCTTGGCATGACATCTAGTACGAGCCTGTGAGGGTCGCGCCGGTTTCGAGGATGTACATCGTCTGCTTTTGTAAATAATGCCTTATGCTTCCACACAAACATACATATCTCATTTAAATAAAGAGACGGTAGCGGTAACAAACCAAGTTTCTGAAATATCGGCTGACAAGAATCGTCAGATTGAAGGCCATATATTGCTCGAATGCATTTTTTTTTGTGCAATAGATGCTCTATTCTGATCGGTGCTATTGCCCCACATAATCAATCCATAGCGTAACACCGATTCAACATATGCATGATAATTATGATGTTATTGCCGTTTGGATGTTCGTTATATTCCTAATTTTTTTTTAGCGCATATACAAACTTATTTTTTTTTTCGAGACAGTATCGACATGGCTTTTCCAGTTTATGTCTTGATCTAGAGTAGCGCCTAGAAATTTAGTTTCAGTTACTTCACAAATTTTATTTATATTCATTTTGATATTAAATTTTGAATTATTTGATCGGTTAAATTGTATGTAAACCGACTTTGCAAGATTTAATGATAAATTATTTTTATTTAGCCATTCAATCAGTATGACAATAGTGTTATTAATGTCAGTTTCATGATCGTCAATTGTATTATTATTTTTATCAGATGTCACAATAATGGAAATGTCATCAGCAAATAATATACATCTATGATTAGTTATATTGGTAATATAATTAATATACAGTATGAATAAAATTGGGCCTAACACACTTCCTTGTGGGACGCCATATTTGTTGTATTTAAGTTCAGAAGAGTGTGGTGTCATGTAATTATATCTATTTACTTTTGTAATTATAATTCGCTGTTGTCTGTTGCTTAGATATGTCGATATCCATTGACGTGCAATGCCTCTAATGCCAATTGCCTCCAATTTCTGTAGTAACAGGTCGTGAGATACTAGGTCAAAGGCTTTAGATGAATATAAAATAAACATTATCGAGTTCGAAGAGAGGGGACTCTTCGGACTTCAGGTAACCCTATGATACTCCATCGTAGTTTGCCCAATTCTTACTTGAGTTCGATGATCTTCTCGTCGGTCCGGAGTGTACGAATTCTGGTAGCCGGTTCTCGTCCGGGGATTCTTCGCACCCCTTGTCACGCCTTAGCCTCGACCGCTACTGTAGTCGAGGGTAGATGGGTTGCCGGGCACTAGAGGCCGTTTTTTCTTTGTGTTAAATTTTTCGGTTTGGGGACAGGGTTTGCCGTAATCGCCACGATTGGCAGGCGGGTTGGCGATCGCAGTTTGTTGTTAAAGTTCACAGAGAACGCTGCTGCCCATTCTCTAGTGTCCCTTAGTCACCTCTTATGACACTCACAGGAAGATATGGGATGGTGAAATTCTTTACGTCCGGCACCATACGGATCATTAATATTGCACAGTAATATAGGTATATGAATTGACTTATTTGAAAAATTATTGGTTCACCATACAACTTACCACCGCTTAAAGATGATTTCCAGGATAAAAACAATCCTATATCTTTCCCAGGTTTTCAAACTATTTATATTCCAAATCGGTTCATTGGTTTAAGCATAAAAAGGTAGCTTAGCGTAGCTCTAATATTAATATGGATAACATCTGTAAGAATTAGTAATAAATAAGATTAAAATTAAGAGCAGGCTGGTTATATATATGTATTATAGTGTGTATTGAAATAAAACGGGGCAAGCAAACTTCTTATTTGTTTATTCTTCCGAAAAAATTCGTTACAATTACAGCTTACAACCTAACGTCTTTTCGTTTTACAAATCGCGTCCTCTATCATTCTCGCTCGTTCACAGTGTTCCCACTCCATCATTTTACATTCCCTTATTCAATCAGTGTTGCATTCATACATTCCCACATACATATATTTTAGATTCAAATTAATTTATTACACATTTTGTACGACGAAGGTTTATACACTTAGTTCAAGAGCACGATGATAGTTCTGTACACTTGAGATGATGAAAACCCGGGGATAATGAAATAAACCGCCCGTGTTGATTGTGGTAAAATTACTAATTTATTTTACTAAGCAAGTGGACTAAAATGATGGCGCGTATGCAAAACGAAACGTGCGGGTTCACCGTACATTCTGCCAACTCTGAAGGAGAAGACTAGGGAATATGTTAAACCTAGATAAAACCTAGTGTGTCTGAATACAATACAAATTATGACTTAGGATAGATGATACAATTTTTGTTGAAAGCTGATACAAGGTGATATCATCAATATCTACTCTAAGTACTATGTATACCTAACACTAAATTGTCTGATTATGTTCTTGTTAATATTCCACCATAGGAGAGGTCCCTTTATTTACACTTTTACTAATTTCACTAAACTCACTGATCACTGACACTGGCACGGTTTCACACACGCACTCAGTAGATCCCAGACCTGTGGGTTCAGCTTGCGCCTCCACCCCCGGGGCTCGCTCGCCCTCCGGTACACGTACCTCCAACACCTCACGCTGCTGCGGCGCAGGTGTGGTGCGGCATTTACTTCTGATAAATAAGTATACGCATATGCCGCCTAAGATGAGTACCAAGGCCAAGGTAACGTACACGACGGAATAATGGTGGATGTCGTGGACGTTTAGTTGTGTAGAAGATTGTTCCTTTATATTGGCTATTTGGTCTCTCAGCTGATTCCACGTATGGGTGTGGTTTTCCGTTACGTCGAAATCGTTGGGCAAGGTTGTATTTATTAGAGAGTTCAAGATGGAAACCTCTGGGACTTCGATTTTTGATCGCATGTTCAAATAGCGTAAGTAGTTGTTGTGCGTGTGAATACTGTACGTTTCGGATTTCAGTGTGCATCCGTAACCTAGGTCAATGATACCACTGCCCCGTATAACTGTCGTTGTTGTATCAGCAATACAGGAAATAAGGAGTTCGCATGACTCACAACAGGTGTAAAACCAGGAATTCAAGTTGTGTAACTTAACCCAATAATTGTGGCACGTGGACACTTCTTGTTTACATGCGCTCAAATTACTTACAGTCTGGATATCGCATAACGACTGTTTTATTCCTAAATTGTAAATAGGTTTATCAATGGAGCACAGTAGGCGATTTTTACTTGTTAAATGGAAGCATGCTTGCAGGTCGCTATCTGATAGGAGAAGAGCGAGGTCCTTTTGCATGTTGTAGGCAATATACGGTGAGCTTGGGACAGTGCGAACGTGATTCGAGCCACTCGTTCCACTAGAATCCCCTATTTCAATCCCCCAGGGGATTGTACAGCACTCAATGTTCCACTACGATCCCCTATGCAGGGGATTCTATAAGTACTAATAAGCCCCTTTTCTGGGGAACAGATATTATTCTATCCAACTCGAAGATATCGTTGCTCACAAGCGGCATTTTTATCTCTATAATAAGATAGCCTTCATACAGCGTTGCAGACGCCTTCATAATTTTGTACAACTCAGATAGGTTTGATGACTCGATTGGGGTCATTAGATTTCCCTGCAATTGTGCGGCAATAATATTGATCTGACGAGCCAGCTGTTCGGGAGTCATAAGGTACGGGTCGATGCGACCGTGGCTGATGTCTGTCTCGGTGTCGATTAGTGTGTGTTGGATTCGCATTAGGTTTGACAATATGATACTCGCAGCTAGAGCGGATGATGTTACATAAATGCCGTTTCTGTTGTCTAGACGCACCTTATTGATTTCGTCAGAGACGTTTTGCAGATGTTGTTTTAAAAATTTGAACTGTTTGTTCATAGTCTCCTCGCTGCGTCGCAGAATGTTATATTCCGATTCCAAGACCAAGGTTTGATTCTTCAGCAGCCTTTGAAGATGATTTTCATTATTAGTTATTATTTCTATGTCCTGCTTATACTGTTGAGCGAAGTTTTCATCTAATAATCCGAATAATGTGTTTGCCAGGTACCCTACTCCGTTGATTAAACCACGTTTTTGCCTTCTTGCGTTTGGGTTTTCAAGGAGTTTTTGATAATGCTCAAGTTCCTTTACTTCGTGCTCTAATTGTAGGATGACGCTGTCGTATTGCGAACCCATGCAATCGGCGGTTTGTTTCAAGTGTTTGACATAGTTTTTAATGTTCGATACTCCGTGATAGAACGTGGACATGTTATAAAACACGATGAGTTTCCAATCGTCCTTGATAACTTGGAGGTTGGACATCTTGTCGAAGTAAAGTCCTTGGTTTGCGGTAATTTGCGTAACGTTGTACGTCACCTTCTGCTGTAGACTAGGAGATGCAAATAAGAGCATAAGTAAAACACTGATGAAAAAGGCTTGCAATGTTTTCTGCTTTCGTGGTCGCGGAGACCGCTTTTTGTTTTCAATATGATCTGAAGACGGGGTGGAAGACTCATCCATACTCTGGTTCATGGGTTCTGATGGGAATACCTCCTCATTTACAGGCAAGTATACAAGCTTGTTAACTGGACGCTGTATGGTGTTATTGGTTGTCTTGACAGTAACTACTCTGACATACCCGTCCTTTCCAGGATGAAGTAGGTGTACTCGACCCATTGCCCATTTACCCGGAGGTACGTTTTCTTCACGTATGAGGATGAAGTCATCGACTTTAAGATTATGTCGTGCCTTTTGCCACTTGGTTCTGGTTTGTAGCTGTTGCAGATACTCCGATGACCACCGTTGCCAGATATTCTTTGTCATAGCTTGGACGAGTTGCCATCGCACTTTAAGCGTTGATGATTCCGGTTCAGTTTGAGGCCGTGATAAAATCGGTGACCCAGTCAGGAAGTGTCCCGGAGTAAGGCAGTCGTCGTCTGAATTTTCCGTGAGTTGACACAGTGGTCTGGAATTCAGACACGCCTCTATTTGGCAAAGTAACATCGAAAACTCCTCGTACGTAAGGCGTTGATCGCCTATGACCCTTTTCAAATGGTATTTCAAGCTCTTCTCAGCCGCCTCCCAAAGTCCACCAGCGTTAGGCCAGGCTGGTGCATTAAAGTGCCACTGGATGTTCATTTCACCGATTTTGTTAAAGAAGTCCGGGTTGATATTCTGAATAATCTCCTTATACTCCTTCTTCATGAGTCGATTAGCGCCTACAAAGTTTCTACCGTTGTCACTAAACATGTGGCCTGGTGATCCACGTCGGGAGCAGAATCGACGAAAGGCTGCTAGAAAGGCGGCCGTACTCAGGTCTGAAACCAGTTCCAGGTGTACCGCTTTGGTTGACAGGCAGACGAAGACTGCTACGTATCCTTTCGTCGTTTTGATCCCGCGTCCTTTATTGACTTTCAACTCTACGTGGCCCGTGAAATCGACACCAGTATGAGTGAATGGCCTTGACGGAGTGACTCTGGCTCGTGGTAAGTCTGCCATAATTTGCTGGTGAACTTCGTTGTTAAATCGGCGACACTTAACGCACAGTCTTAACTGCCGTTTTACCGTCCTGATTCCACTAATGACCCAGTATCTATCCCTTATGTAAGATAGTGTTAGTCGGGGACCACCGTGCAAAGTTGTTATGTGTGCCTGGCTAATGACAAGATCAGTAAGTCGACTGTGGCTTGGTAGGATGATGGGATGCTTTGCCAATGTGCTTATACTGGCGTGTTTTAAACGTCCACCAACTCATAATAAACCATTTTCATCTAGCCAAGGGTTTAAACTGCAAATCTTGCTTTTCGAGCTCACGTGTTGTTTACACTTGATATGTTGTAATTCTTGATGAAATTCCTGTGATTGCACTTCTTTAATAATTAAATTGTAAGCGTTGTTTATTTCTGATGACTTCAGAAAACCATGTGTTGCAATCTGTTTGTTGCGAATTCGATTGATGAAACGTGAAACCCAGCCAGTAATCCGCACAATTCGTGTCAACGAACTGTAATTTTGCAGTAATTCAGTAATAAATGTAACATTATTTTCCACTAAGGCTGTGTTCACGCAAACCGCTTTTGTTTCTATTGTTGGGGACTGGTATACGATCTTTACTGCATCTTTCCTCTCGCAACCTTTTAGCCATTCAGGCCCTTCCCACCACAAAGATTGGTTTAATAATTGATGAGACGTTATGCCTCGTGTAGCACAATCAGCTGCGTTTTCTTCCGAGCTGACATGACTCCAGAATTCTGCCGGAACGATGTTGGTTATCTGCTCAACCCGGTTAGCTACAAATGACTTCCATCTGGTTGTATCTCCGTGTAGCCAGCCCAAAACTATCATAGAATCTGTCCATGCATGAAGCGTCATACCTAAATTCGAATCCGATAAAGTGAACTTTTTCGTAATTTGGAACAGTTACATTCTGAGGCATCTGCCAAATAGTGAATAATCTGTTGGACAGAATATTATAGCAGTGGCACAACCTATAGTAGTGACTTGAAAAACCTAGATTAAATTACTAAAATCCTTTTTTTTTACAGAAAGCACATTGGAAATCAGGGAGAGCTGATATTCAAGAAAGTTTTATCAGTACAGCTTGCACAACACACATTGACAGCCAATAAATGCTACTGCTGCTGCTGTTACTTACGTAGCAAGAACTGAACAAATTAATATAAGTAAAAATGGTCAAATGCAAAGAGTCTGAGTCCGAGTCGGATGGCGCTGAGCATGCCGCCGAGCCGCGCTTCCGCGTGCGCGTGTGCATGCAGCGCTTCTACAGCGACGGCGACGTGCGTGCGCGCGCCTACGTCAGTGTGGCGCCGCGCCGCCGCGTGCGCTGGCTGCAGCGCCGCCTGCGCCGCCTGTTCGCGCTGCCGCCCGTGTGCCTGCTCAGCCGCGGCCATCTGCTGCCACCGCAGGAGCCGCTCGCGCTGCTCCAGCCCGACGATCCCGTCGAGTGAGTACCAACCGCGTCCACAGCGTCCACAGCGACCACCCATGGGCATGTCTTAATCTAAAGCCTGCCTTACAGAGTGGTTCCTGCGGAAGCAGAGCCCGACGACGCTGCCGCCGCCCAAAACATCGAGGCTTCCGTAGACGAGGCACAACTGACTACTGTGGAAGAGCCCGAGCCCTCACCACCGCCCTCCTATCCGGATGGCCTCACGGAAACCAAGCGGCAGGCGCTCTTGATGCTGGAGCAGTACTGTGCCGAGCCCGCGACGGATGCCCCTCGGCCTCGACGCAGGCGCGTGCGGCGCCGGCGCCGCGTGCTCCCGAGTACCGCGCTAGAGTGCTCGCCGTCAGCCGCTCTCGAGCGCTCGCCGTCAGCCGCTCTCGAGCGAACGCCGTCCGCCGCTCTCGAGCGCTCGCCGTCCGCCGCTCTCGAGCGCTCGCCGTCCGCCGCTCTCGAGCGCTCGCCGTCCGCCGCTCTCGAGCGCTCGCCGTCAGCCGCTCTCGAGCGCTCACACACTCGGCTGGCGGCTGTTTCTCCCGGCAGCGCGGCGCTTGCCGTGCCGCTGGTGCTCCGCAACTCACCCATGCCGCGCGCTCCCCGCGTGGTGCGGCCGCTCGCTGATCGCTTGCCCGCGGTCCTCACCGACTCCCCGCCCGCCGACATTTGTAATGGGTTAATCCTTAACCCAGTAAGACGATAATGTAAATATTTAATAAATTGTTTCCAAAGTTATTAATTCCTTTTCTTCCGTCCGATACCCGAAAACCGAAGCCTGGTGATAATGTTGATATCAAGCGGTGGAATTATTTAATAGGTTACCAACTGAGTTATAGTTATTAATTTATAGTTTGCACTTATTTAAAACTAAATTAAAAGCCTTCTTGTTAGAAAAATGTTTATACTCGGTGTTAAATAATTTTAATGAAATTTGACATTACATTGGATTCATTGTAATCACAATGTTTTTGTGACATAAATTGTATTAACTTGACATTATAATTTTTTGTGACTTAAATTGGTTTAATTGTGACAGAATACACGACAGCACACGACCCAGAAGTATTGGGTGAGTTATTTATTAATTCATTGTCATCGTAATTATCGTCCACAACGACCAGATCGAGATGGACGAGCAGTGACAACAATATCGTCTATCTATTTTGCTGCCAGACTTCCGACATTCTTACTTTCTGTCATTGAACGCCATTGGCTTAGTAACCACTCTTTTAGACTTATCGTATTCATTTGAAATTATTATTTTCTTGTAACATATATTGTAATAACTTGACATAATTTTATTTTTATTGTGACTTATATTAGTTTTACTTGACATTACGTTTATTACTTGTGACATAAATCGTATTAATTTGCAATTATAATCGTCTTGTAACATATGTTGTATTAACTTGAAATTATGATTCTTACTTGTGAAATGTACAGGAACAAATTTGTTTTTTTTTTTTTTTTTTGTGACATTTTGAATTATCTTGACATTGTAATGACAGACGCTTGACTTGTTCTTGTGACATTCACCGGATTGATTTGCAATTGTTCTTTTTTAATTTTTATTTTTTTGTGACTTTAGCAATATAAACTTGACATTGTACCTAATCTTATCTTGAGGCATTTATGGGATAAATTTGAAACTATACATTTTCTTTTGGAACATATTTTTAATTAATGTGGCTCAATTTTCTAATAATTTAATTGACCTCCACGTGTATTATTATAATTATTTTTAATTTTAATTATGTAATGTTCGACACAATGTAAATTGTTTGAGAATAAAAATTTTAAAACAGTCTTTTACATCATTAATAAATAAAATGAACAAGAGGGGACCTAAAATTGAGCCTTGAGGCACTCCGGAAGTGACTTTAACCATGCGAGATTCAACCATTGATAACAACTTTCTGGGTCCTATTGGTGACATATGATACAAACCTACGCAATAAATTTCCTCTAATACCATTGAATGCAATTTTGTCTAGAAGTAGTCTGTGATCGACTTTATCAAAAGCCTTTTGGAAGTCAGTATAGACCATATCAATTTGCTGTCTATTGTCAATGCCCTCAAACAGATACTTTGTAAAAACAAGGAGGTTACTCACACAGGACCTACCCTTAACGAACCCGTGTTGTTCTTTTATTAAGAGGCTATGAAGAATAGGGTAGATCTCATTGTGCACCAGTCTTTCAAAAAGTTTAGATAGCCCTGACAACAAGGAGATTGGGCGATATGTGGAAACATTACTCTTAGAGCCACATTTATGAACTGGAACGATGTTCGCTTGTTTCCATACATCAGGGAAAACCCCATAGGAAATACATTTATTAAACAGTAACTATGAAGAGTGGGGTGCTCAGTGTGTCACTCGTGTGTTTTAAAAAGATTGAAATAAAATGTTGTTGGGTTGTAAAAAAATCAAACACTATTCTAATAGGAGATTTTAATTTACCACATATAACATGACAATGGAACGCTTCGTTAGGAATATGCTCGCCGTTGCCTAGTTTAGACCATGATGTGGCAAGGTTTCTGGATGAAATGATGTTTTGTGGTATGCATCAAAGCAATCATATTTGTAATGAAAACCAGCGTATATTGGATTTGCTGTTCTCAAATATCTCTGGGCGCGTTAAAGTATCTGAAGTTTCTAAACCTTTCTCTAAGGCTGGATCCGCACCATCCACCAATTGTATTTACAGTAAACCTCTGTAATAACAATAAGTGTCTCCGGTCGGACCATACTCCTTCGCTTAACTTTAACAGATGTAACTTCGATGCTCTAAATAAGAAACTGTCTGCTGTTGCATGGAACGAAGTATGGAAAGACACTGTGGATACGGATGTAGATAATAACGTAGAGATCTTCTAACTACAATACTAGCAATAATCACTGAATTCACGCCCATTACACGCATGCGTAACCAGAGGTATCCAGTTTGGTACACTAAACCACTAATTAAATATCTAAAGGAAAAATCAAAATACCGTCAATACGTTTCAAAAAGTATAAAATTTTTTTGGACAAGTTTACGTATGTAGGAGCTGCTTTGAGATAGATGTGAGTCTATGATTAAACAGTGTCTCCGAAGTTTTAAAAATAATGCTGCTGATACCCTCCGTACTAAACCCAATTATTTCTGGTCTTATTAGTCTAAGATCCCCTTATAAAACGACCTTCACCGAGATGCTTATTTAATGAAACGTATTTTATATTTAATTTAATATGTCAATAAATATAATCCATATGGGTTGCCTAGCAAATTTCAGTCCAGAATATGTTTAATTGATAAATTAAAAGAATTTTTTTTTTTAAACATTTCACCGGTATGATTATTAGATAAATTCTATACCAATCGAAAGTATGAAGCCCATATAATATGCAAACGTTAGGTTGCCTATTCTTTTCCCGTCACAACTATCGGGTTGCTAGGTATAAACAGGTAAATCTGTACTAGCATTTTGCAACGGTCTGTTTATTGAATGAAATTTAAATTAAATTAAAGATTATTTTATTCTGAACACGGTGGTATAGGGTTGCCTGCGAAAAATCAGTCCAGAATTGCGGTTGTCGAATTTTAAAAAGTAAAATATTGCTCCGAGTGAATGTGTGCGACTACGACGACGAAGAGGACACAGCATAGCAGCTGTTGTGTGTGTCCGCCCACTTAAAGAAAGAGAGTGCGCATGTTTTTTGGGCTTGGAAAAGAAAAGGATAGCGATGGACTCGTATATACTATGCATCATTTTGGAGTAGTTTATTATTTAAATAGAGAAATAGTTTTTTTTTATAAAAATAAATAAATATAAATCTATAAATGTAAACAGAGAAATTGAAATCAATTGAAACTATTGGAAAAATTCAAAACCCATAAAAGTGATTTTTTTTAATCAGGGTAGTCTTGCAAATTTTAGTTTTATTGTAAGAAGACAAAATAAAAAAACAACAATTAAAAAATTACTTCTATTTATTGTAAAAAATTAAAAATACAAAAAAAAAAAAATATTCAGAATCCGAGTCATCGGACATAAAACTACGATCTTCAACTTCTGAATCTTCTTCGTCATCACTCTCTGTTTCACTTTTTTCATCTATCATGTCATCATGTCTTCTATCTTTAAAGGTGAATGATCCCCAATGAATCCTACTGGTTTTAAATATTCATCTAAGAACCATCCGCAGTTCTCAGGCTCAAGTTTCACGCATATTGGATCCGTTGCATTAAGCCACATGGAATTTACGAAAATAGTTCGTAAAATTTTCTGAGTTAATGATATCCAGCATGGTGGTATGGAGTTGGAGTCGAAGCCTCTTGATAAGAATAGTTGATTGAAAACATCCTCATTAATTGTTACAAAAAAAAAAGGAAATCAGATCATTTTCTTGTTTAATTTATAAATTACCGTTTTTAAGTAAATTACAAAAAAATTATGTGTGTCGAAAATTAACAAAACCATAGGTGAATTTTACTAACAATTATTAAAACATGAAAAAAATATAGAAGATGTATTAGCTAAGATAATTTTAAAGATTCAATTATTATGTACTTACTGTATATTCAGCACTAAAATTAAGAAATTCTTCGTTATATTTTTATTCAAAACGGTCACTTTTTTGTAGCACGTGGTATGATAACCTACAAATTGAAGAGACGCACTGGGTAGCTCAACAAAATTGTATTTAAAGTGTTTTTTTTTACGAAAAGCTAACTTTAATACACAGTTTTTAAAAGTTTCATCATTAAAATCAATTATTTCATCATCCGATCCACACAAAAAACACTTTTTTGCCATTTTTTCCAACAATAAAATATAGTAGCACGTTTTTTCAATTGTATTTATAGCGACACTCTACTCCAAAACGATGCATAGTATATACGAGTCTATCGCTATCCTTTTATTTTCCAAGCCCAAATAGCATGCGCACTCTCTTTCTTTAAATGGGCGGACTTTAAACAGCTGCTATGCTGTGTCCTCTTCTATCGCATTGGATGGTCGGTTGGGACCTCTCAGTCGCACACATTCATTCGGAGCAAAATTTTACTTTTTATAATTCGACAACCGCAATTCTGGACTGATTTTTCGCAGGCAACCCTATACCACCGTGTTCAGAATAAAATAATCTTTAATTTAATTTAAATTTCATTCAATAAACAGACCGTTGCAAAATGCTAGTACAGATTTACCTGTTTATACCTGGCAACCCGATAGTTGTGACCGGAAAAGAATAGGCAACCTAACGTTTGCATATTCTATGGGCTTCATACTTTCGATTGGTATAGAATTTATCTAATAATCATACCGGTGAAATGTTTAAAAAAATATTTTCTTTTAATTATTAATTAAACATACTCTGGACTGAAATTTGCTAGGCAACCCATATGGATTATATTTATTGACATATTAAATTAAATATAAAATACGTTTAATTAAATAAGCATCTCGGTGAAGGTCGTTTTATAACGGGATCTTATACTATATGTAAATGGCCTAAAGTCCAATAGCATTTCGCTGCCTAACCGTATGACACTTGATCACAAACATGCTAATAATGGTCAAGAGAAAAGTGAACTTTTCGCAGAACATTTCAAGTCAGTGTATGGAACGTTAAGAATTGCTCCTACTAATTCAAACAAAGAATAAATGGATGCAAGTAGTGCTACTTCTTTCTGTAAAATAGTGTTGTCTGATTCAGAGATACTCAAAGCGCTCACCGATCTAGACGTCAATAAAGGTGCTGGACTGGATGGTATTCCACCTATCTTTTTGAAAAGATGTGCAAAATGTTTACTATACCCGCTCTCCAAGATTTATAATTGCTCCCTGAGTCTAGGTATATTCCGAAGTAAATGGAAATTAGCTCGCATTAACCCGATTTTCAAGAACGGCGATGTGTCTGATGTCTCAAATTATCGACCCGTTTCTATACTTTCATCGTTTGGCAAAGTCTTTGAAGCACTTGTAGTAAAGAAAATTTATTGGCATGCTAAATAACAGCTGCATCCTGCGCAGCATGGTTTTCTGCCCTAAAAAGTCAACAACATCAAATCTTTTGCGTTTTGTCAGTGATATTGCGGATGCACTCGATGAGGGTAAAGAGGGGCATTTGACCTCATTGATCACAATATTCTTCTGAATAAGATAATGGGCATGGGTATTCATGGACCTTTGCAGCGTTGGTGCGAAACTTATTTGAAAAATCGGTCACAAATGGTAGTTGTTCAAGGTTTTAAATGTTGACTGTTGGGCCGGTTATAGATGTTATTTCCGTTCGCCCCTTACTCCCCAATTAGTAATTATGTATGTAAGTAAATGATAGATGTATCATGAATGTAAGTAAATATACGCATATCAAATTTACTAGAAAAAGACATCCCACTAACGCAACTTACTCAATTAATAATGTACCTCTGGAAGCAGTGTCGTGGATTCGCTATTTAGGTGTAATTATGGATTGCCAATTTAAGTTTAGATACCATATAGATATTGTAGTTCTGAAAGCCTCGCGTCTGTCCGGTTTCATATCGAGACAACTCAAAGCAACACTCAAAGCATTTAGGGATCCTAGTGTCACAATGCCAGTTTTCAACTGCAACGTTCGTAGTGTGTTGGAGTATGGAAGTCCAGTATCGAATCCAACTTATGATGTTTACTCCAGTAAATTAGAGCGAGTCCAGAAACGTTTTCTGTACCAACTAGCCTATGTAAATAACCAATGTAAGAACCTCAAATCCTATGAGTCACGATTGGAGCACTTCAAAATGTCGACTTTATGTTCTAGAAGAAAAGCTGCGGATATTATGTACCTATATAAGTTAGTAAATGCTCACGTAGAATGTGAAAGTTTGCTGGAGAGAATTCAACTCGCTGTACCACGCCAGAATAGTCGTTTATGCAATAGGCGTACATTTGTGATGCCTCATTGTAGAACCAACTTAAAACAACATGCTCCTTTTTAGGGTTCCGTAGCCAAATGGCAAAAAACGGAACCCTTATAGATTCGTCATGTCTGTCTGTCTGTCTGTCCGTCCGTATGTCACAGCCACTTTATTCCAAAACTATAAGAACTATGCTGTTAAAACTTGGTAAGTAGATGTATTCTGTGAACCGCATTAGGATTTTCACACAAAAATAAAAATAAAACAATAAATTTTGGGGGTTCCCATACTTGAAACTAAAACTAAAAATATTTTTTTTCATCAGACCCATACGTGTGGGGTTACTATGGATAGGTCTTCAAAAATGATATTGAGGTTTCTAATATGTACGGTGTTCACCTTAAACCTTAGTTTGTTAATGTTATGAGTACCGCGCCGCGACCCAGGTTAGGGATTGATTAAGTAAAACGATGTTTACTATTACACGGATTTATTGGCACTGAAGTAATTAGTTTATAAATGAACGCGATGCACCGCATCGTGAGTGCAAGCGTCAGCATTATTACTTAACAATACAAAATGTACGGGTTTGCTCGTACATACTCCCTACAGGAGAAATTAACAAGTTACAAAATAAATGTTAACAGATCAAAGATCAACATATTTAAAAACAATGTTTCTAGAAAATGTAAAAAATAATAAATGTTATACAAAATTAATGTCGAGACAATATAAAGCAAAAATAATTAACGATTAAGTGATAAAGTCAATTATTGTCACTAGCCGCATCATTATACTCAACGAACGCAAATAGGTGACGTAGCTTTATTCACTCGCGCACTATTGAGATTAGAAAGACTGCTCTGATTGTTGTCATTTAACTCACTAACACTGTGGTAAAACACTCGGTCACCTATAATCACACACGGATTGTCGTTGTTGCGAGGAGGAGGCGCAGGCGCACCCTGGGCCTGCGCTGGTGTGGTCGGCACTCTCCAGGCGCGCACGCGACGCCACGCGTACACCAGTCCCGCTACTCCCGTGATGCCGACGAGGATGTATATCAGCGTGTAGTGGTGTATATCATGGGCAGACATGCTTTCAGCTATAGCAGCATTTTCTTTCATGATCTTAATTTTCTGGCCAAGCTCTGTTAAATCTATTTGATTCTGGTCAGTTTCAGAATCATTCAAGGTTATCATATGCGGGATCGTGATGTTGATAATATGATTTATCGGCGGTATCAGTGGCGTATAAACATCAGGTTTAATGTTCAGTTCGCTAGACTGTTGTCTGTGGGCAATTAAAGTAAATGCTTGCGTTTTAATAATACACCCATTGTCTATAGCGACAAGACCCGCACCGGTCAGCTGATGACTGGCAACTTGATCCTCGCACATTATCCGTAAAGAGCATTGATCGCAACAAAAATAGATGTAGTTGTTAATTGTGTTACTTTCATACCAGCTGTTTTTGCAAGGAGAGATCTTTGTCTCGCACTCAAGCTCTTCGGTCTGACAGAAATCTTTATCTCCATTTAGATGATAAATAGGTCTCTGAATATGACACAGATATGCATCTGATATCAGACATGATGTTAATGTTTTCTCTGTCATAGTTAAGTAGGTATCCTTCTTTAAGTTTATAGCCACATAATCTGATATTGGTTGGATGTTAACCATGTCTGTTCCTTTGACTTGAGGAATGGAAAATATTTTGAATATCTCAAAGGAGTCTCTACTGATAAGAGGAAGCCTAATTTCAAAGATAAGGTATTCTTCCAGCATTCTGGCTTTTACTTTAAGAAGCTTATATATTTTCCTTAAATCCATCTGCACATTGTCTACAGGCAATGTCACGTCCTTAGGGAGCTGACTAGCGATGGTACTGAGCTGATCTTGCAATTGAACGGGAGTTAAAAGATGTGGATTGAACTGACCGTGATAGATGTCAGTGATAGTGTCCAGCAAGGTGCTTTGTAATGACTTCAAGTTATGTAGCATGTTGCTCCCGATAATAGCTCCGACAGACAGCTCATTTACGATAGACATGTTTCGTGTTTCGGATTGAAGTTGGTTTAGCGCTTTTTCAATGGAAAATATATGTTGGGAAACCATTTTATGTTGTTTGTTCATGGTTTGCTCTGTTCGTTTGAGGAGATTATATTCAACCTCTATAATCGATGTTTGGTTTTTCCAGTAGGAGACAATATGACGTTGGTTGTCGCGTAATAACGTTATGTCCTTGCGATACTGATCGGCGAATCTCGTATCTAATACCCCGAAGAGGCTATTCGCGAGATATCCGACACCGTCGATAAGACCGCGCCGCTGTCTAGCGCGCTGCACGTTTGAGTGCTGACCGAGCAACATCTGGTTGTAGTACTCAAGTTCACCGAAGCCTTGAATTAACTGTAATAATATGATATCACAGTTCATAATGTTACGTATTGTTTTGCATGATTGTTCTAGGGACTTCGTGTATTTGTTGAGAGCTGTTATGCCCTCCCAATAAGGTTGCATATCGTAGTAGATAATGAGCTTCCACTCATCCCGTATAATCTGCATGTTAGTTAATTTATCGAAATAAAGGCCTTGGTTAGGTCTAAATTTTGTTGTTTGGAAATCGCAGTGTCCTCCTGTTACGATTGTCATAAAAAATAATAAAGATATAAATAATGTTGTTACGCTAACTCTCTTCGATTTCCTTTGAGGTTGTGTTTTTTCGCTGTTTGGTTTCAGTTCTTCCTGGACGTTTTCAGACGAGTCTGATTGATTTTGTTTTACAGGTAACTTTGATATTTTGGTAATTGGTCTTTTAAGAATTCCGTTCTTCGTTTTTAAGCTGACAACGCGAACGAATCCATCTGCTCCGGGATGTAGATCGACGATCCTACCCATAGACCATTTTCCTGGTGGTAAGTTGTCATCGTGCAAGAGGACTACGTCGTTTAGGTTTATGTTTTCACGAGACTGTTGCCACTTGCTTCTTGTTGTTAGTTGTGTTAGATACTCAGATCGCCATCTTTTCCAGATGTCAGCGAAAATTTTCTGAGTTAACTGCCACCTAGTCCTCAAGTCTCTTTCTGTTTCAATTAGGGTAAGTGCTGAACCGCCAGTCAAAAAGTGAGATGGAGTTAAGTAGTCTAAGTCCTCCGGATCTTCAGTGAGGGGACATAGAGGCCTAGAATTGAGGCATGCTTCGATTTGCGTGAGGACTGTTGACAACTCTTCGTAAGTTAACTTTTGCTCTCCGACAACTCTTCTAAAGTGATGTTTGAAACTTTTGACTGCGGACTCCCAAAGACCGCCTGCGGAAGGCCAGATTGGTGCATTAAAATGCCAGTTGATTTCCATGTCTGTTAGTTCAGCCAAAAATTCGTTGTTAAATATGTGTTGCATTTCTTGGTATTCTTGTTGAATTTGCTTGTTAGCTCCGACAAAGTTTCGTCCATTGTCACTATAAATGTGACTCGGCGTACCTCTACGTGCTGCCATTCTTCGTAAAGCTGCAATGAACGATGAGGTGCTGAGATCGGAGACTAGCTCTAGATGTACTGCTTTTGTAGACATGCAGACGAAAACAGACACATATCCTTTAGTGGTTTTTATGCCACGGCCTTTGTTGGCTTTAAGGAGTAGGTGCCCGGTAAAGTCTATTCCAGTGTGGTCAAACGGACGAGATGGATTGCTTCTCGCTGCAGGTAAGTCACCCATAATTTGGTTATGTTTGTTAGGACTTAACTTTTTACATTTAACGCATAAGCGTATTTGCCTTTTCGTTGCTTCATTTCCGCCTATAATCCAATACTTTTGTCGGATAAATCCCGATGTCAAGCGGGCTCCGCCATGGAAAGTAAGCTTGTGTGCATGTTCTATTAGAAGCTCTGTTAAACGTCCTCGCTGTGGAATAATTAAAGGATGTTGCATGTCTGCATGAATATGAGCATGTCTTAGCCTTCCCCCGACACGGAGAAGCCCAATGTTATCCAGAAATGGATTTAGATTTAGTATTCTGCTTTTGTTGCTAAGCTTTCCTTTCTCTTTTAAGCTTTTGATTTCTTCTACAAATTCCTGCTGCTGTACTTTCTTTATGATCTTCATTTTTGCTTCTCTTATCTCTTCTAACGTAAGATAGGAAGTTTCCTTATTGCTTTGCTTGTTTGTTAAAAATCTATACACCCAAGCTAAAATGTGTACAACTTTGGTAAAAGAACTGTGACTTTTTAATAAGCTCATGATTATACTTTCGTCATCTGTTTGTTTCGTGACAGTGTTTGCTTGCTTCTGTAATTTTGTTTCCAATGTTGTTGTATAGATTATTTCTTCAATTCTTTCATCAGCTTTAAATGTTTGTAGCCAAGATGGTCCCTGCCACCATAAAGGATGTTGAATCAATTGCGACATCGATAAGCCTCTACTTGCGCAGTCTGCAGGATTTTCGGCAGATTTGACATACCGCCAGCAGGTAGAAGGCATGATTTCAGTTATAAATCGTGTTCTGTTGGCAACAAAGGTTTGCCAACGTCCTGGATCTCCTTGCAGCCACCCCAGTACTGCTGTGGAGTCAATCCAGCCATAAATAACAATGTTGTAGTCAGTTAAAGATGCCTTGACCTTAGCCATGAGTTTAGCTAATAAATGAGCGCCGCAAAGCACCAATCGTGGCAACGATATGTTTTTGTTAGCCGGGATAATTTTTGATTTTCCGGCCACCAAGATGATACTTGTTTGTTCGTTATAAACTTTACAGTAAATAACGCATGCGTATGCTTTTGTTGACGAGTCACAGAAACCATGTAACTCGACTCTTCGTTCGGGTTTTGTGCCTAACCATCTTGGTATTTGAGCTTGACTTATTTGATCGATATCCGCCTTAAGTTTATTCCATTCTTCAAAAATTTCCTCAGATATCTGCTCATCCCACTGAATTTGTGAAGTCCATATTCGTTGAAATAAAATTTTGAGTTTTGTTGTTGTAGGTGTAAGCCACCCCAAAGGGTCAAAGAACTTGGAGATATCGGATAGCACGGATCTTTTTGTAGCCTTGTTGACTGTTGAACCAATTTTTGGCTCAAATGTAAAGTTATCCTTGATAGGATTCCAGCGAAGTCCTAATGTTTTAGTAGACTCCGGCTGTCGAAAGCTTTTGCTTTGTTGTTGGCATGGGACTTCATCGTGCAGTAAATGCGGATCATTAGAAGCCCATTTTCTTAAATTGAATCCCCCGCGTTTCAGGAGTTCAATTAAATCTTGTTGAAGTTGGCGTGCTGCTGATACGCTGTGAGTACCATGGAGAAGGTCATCCATGTAGAACGACTCTTCGAGGACTTTAGATGCTTCTTGATATACGGAGCGTTCATCGTTCGCCAGCTGTTTTAACGTCATCATTGCGAGGAAAGGAGCCGCTTTAGTCCCATACGTGACCGTGGTCAGCTGATATTCTTGTAGTTTATCTCGGGGACTATCTCTCCAAACTATTTTTTGCAGGTACTGATCTTCCTTATGGACCAAAATTTGGCGGAACATCTTTTCGATGTCCGCGGTGAAGGCGAATTGATACTGCCTCCATTTAAGTATTAATGACTGAAGGTCCCGTTGCAGATTTGGGCCCCTTTGCATCAGATCATTTAAACTTTGGCCACTTGATGTTTTTGATGAGGCGTTAAAAACGACTCGAAGTGACGTTGTTGTAGAGTCGTCACGTAGCACACAATGATGCGGCAGGAAACATTCGAGTTTCGAGTTACAAAGGGCTGGTTTCATTTATGTCCTAACGCTAGGTACTCGTGTATGAATGTTTTATACTCTTTTGCGATGTTTTCTTTTTTAATTAATTTACGTTCCAAATTACCAAATTGTGCTATGGCCTTTGATTTCGAGTTACCCAATTGTTCTTCAAAGTTTGTTTTCAGAGGGAGTCTCACTACATATCTTCCATCTAGCAATCGGTTTGTTGTTGAGCTGTAAAATTGCATACACTCTTGATCATCTGATGAAAGCGAAATAGACTCTGCAATTTCCTCCGTTTCCCAAAATATTTGCAACTGGTCAATATCAAACTGTACGACATTGCATTGCAGTATGTTTACGTTGCCGCACAGAATCCACCCAAGCCGAGTCTGTTGAGCAATGGGTGTTGTTTGTTCAACTCTGCAGATACCCTCCATAATGATGTTTGAATATATGTCAGCGCCAAATAAAATATCTATCGGACGACTGACGTAAAAGTCAGGATCTGCAAGTTCTATGTTTTCTAAATAAGACCACGTGGGCTTAGCAAAGGTATAAGTTGGCAGATTTTTTGTTAAAGTTTTCATGATGAAAACATCTGTGTTAAAAGAGTAAGATTCTTTTCTTGATGATCAGTTAATGTTTATAACTCCCTTACAGGCATTATCCCTGTCTCCTATACCGGTTATTACGCCCTTGCATCTTTGACGGGACAGTCCCAATTGTTGTGCCGCATTTTCGGTAATGAGCGAAGTTTGGGAACCCTGATCAATCAGAGCTCGCATGTTAAGATAAGATCCATCACGTTTTTGGACCTTAATCACGGCTGTGGACAATAATGTTTCCGGTAAATCACGTTGTTGAGCCATGTGAGTGCTAAGTTGCTGAGTTTGCTCAGGCAAAGTACGTGCATTTCCAGCTTTAGGTATTGCTTGGTTAGGCAATGCATTTGCGGATTGCGCAAACGCATCGTGAAGTATCGTGTTATGTCTTCCGTCGCACTCATGGCACCGTTTTGTTGAAATGCATGCCTTGCCTTTATGACTAAAAAGACAATTTTCGCATAGCTTGTTGTCAGCGACAAATTGTTTTTTGTCGATTGGGGACAATCCAATATATTGTTCACAATGGAATAATCCATGACCATTTTCGCATAATGGGCAAGTTCGTGTTTTGTGAAATTTTCCGTTCGATTTCGACACGTTTTTGTTGCTCGAATAGGATTGTTTCGAATAACGGTTGATATTTTTGTTGTTAAAATTGTTATCTTTAGCTAATTTTGCGTTGGAATTTGGAGATTTCTGATCTTGTTTACGCCGGGATGACTCCATACTTGTGAACTTGGCTTCCAGGAAGTCCAAAAAGCCAGATAAAATGGGCAGTTCACGAGGTTGCTTAAGAGATGCGATGTATTCGGAATGCGTGTTAGCATCTAATTTATTCGACATCAAATAGCAAATTATGGGGTCCCATGTGCTTACGTCTGCTCCCATGTTCTTTATAGCGTTGACACATTCGATAGTTGTATCGTGGATGCGTTTCACATGAAAGACTGAAGGTTGTTGCATGACCGGAATGTTGGTTAGAGTATTCATATGTGTGGTGAATATAAGCAGTTTGTTGTTATACCTGTGATTAAGGATTTCCCAACACGTTGAATAGTTTTCAGAGCTGATCTGAAGATGGTGTATTAAACCTTCGGCTTCCCCTTTCAGTTTAGCTTTAAGGTACTGCATCTTTTGAGCTTGAGAGAGCGACGGATTGTTGTGGATAGCCTCCGTGAATAAGTCTTTAAAGGATACCCAGTGTTGATAATGGCCATTAAACGTAGGCACTTCCATCTTTGGTGTAGAATGTTCTCGGTGTGATACAGACCACAATTTACTGTTCAGAGACTTCTTCATGTTGTTGTACGTCATTTCATACGAGGTAAACTTGTCCTCATACGAATCATCTTGCCCGTCGAGTTCACCTTCCAACTCCCAGTGAAGCGTGTCAATGGCCGACCACCTCGCTTCCAATGTTTTCAACGTATCTTGAAACTCCCATTTCTCAGTTATGGCATCGATGTTGATGTTCGCCACAGTTCGATAGAAAGCCTTACAATTGATAGTTTGCTTCTTCAGTAATTCGTCCAACTTGCTGTTGGTGCCCTGAGACTTGAATTTGGGCGTTTCAAGAAAGGTCGTAGCCTCGCTGTCATCGGGATTCCTGTTCTTAAGGGTGTCGTCCACGCCGGCCCTGAACGTGCCAGCTAATGGTGTTGCGGGTTTTAAAATAGACGGAGTTCCTACACTTTTGATATATTCACGCGTTGAAAGATAGATACCCTGAGTTTGTTGATAGTGATTCAATGCAAAATACTCTATTGATTTGTTGCAAAATGGGTTTAACTGATCGTGATTAGATTGAAACTCCTGCCAGTAGGAGTCTAAAGTTTCCAATCTACGTTTGATGTAGTCAGGAGTTTTGCGTTCCTGACCATCTTTCTTAAAGTTTGATAAAAGTTGGTTCATGGCCACCATGATTCGTTTCTGGTTGGCCAGAAGATCCTCCATTGTTTGGCTCATTTTGTTAGATCAAGCAATAAAAAGGAAAGATCTTACTTTGATTCTGCTGTATGGTGGGTATGTTGATTGCGCTCAAGGCTGCTGTTTACTCCCTGAACTGCAACTCCACAGCTGCTGCTGATATGGAACCACTCACACGAATTGACTCAATGTCCACTGATTGTTCGCGTTAATGATCCCGCTCGTTGGCTCGAAGGACCATAAAGATGTACGGTGTTCACCTTAAACCTTAGTTTGTTAATGTTATGAGTACCGCGCCGCGACCCAGGTTAGGGATTGATTAAGTAAAACGATGTTTACTATTACATGGATTTATTGGCACTGAAGTAATTAGTTTATAAATGAACGCGATGCACCGCATCGTGAGTGCAAGCGTCAGCATTATTACTTAACAATACAAAATGTACGGGTTTGCTCGTACATAATATCATTTTTTTCTAAACTGAATAGTTTGCGCGAGAGACTCTGCCAAAGTGGTAAAATGTGTGTGTCCCCCCCCTGTAACTTCTAAAATAAGAGAATGATAAAACTTAAAAAAATATATGATGTACATTACTATGTAAACTACCAGCTACCATCGTGGTGGGGCTAGACAGGCACGAGATGGCATCCCGTGTTAAGGTTCTCCTACTGCATGGTCTGTCTGAGGAGAAGGATGCTGATCCTAGCACAGGTGTTATCAAAATTTTGTCGGAGCGGCTGGAAATGAAAAGCGTCACCCGAAATGACCTAACAGCTTGTCACCGCCTTGGAAGCAACACAAGCAAACCCCGGCCTCTCCTGGTTCGCTTTGAGAGTCGCATCGTCCGGAACGAGGTGTGGCGAAATAAAACCAAGCTAAAAGGGTCCGGACTGACGCTTTCCGAGTTTCTCACCAAGCCAAGACATGACATTTTCATGAATGCTCGGAAATTATACGGCATACATAGGTGTTGGACATCCGAGGGAAAAATTGTTATCCAGGTCTCTGATAAAACGCGGCGGAAGATCGAGTCTGCATCGGAATATCGAGAACTTGTGGCCCAGTTCCCCGTTGCCGAGACCAACACCGCTGTAACATCGAAGCCAGTGCCTGAGAAGAGATCTCGCAAGCCAGCAAAATGATGGTACGGCGTCACGGTTCTTCCATTTCTCGGTGTATAAGGAATTTGTTATGGTTTTTTTTTGTTTTTCCTTGTATGTCGGTCACTCGATTTTTTTTTTGTTCTAACCTTGTATGTATTGTTTTTGTGTTTTGACTTTTGATGACCATGTAAGACGTAACTGTCACTGTCACAGGTCTATTCTATTCTATATTTTATATGGCAAGCAAAGCCGATGTCGACTATTCTGCCAATGTCTAAAGTTAGATGAAAGAGCAGGTATATTTTATTAATAATTTAAAACAGAAGAAACTTTATACACTGACAAAGTTGTTTGCTTGATACATTTGACACTTGTTGGGTTAGTACGGGACTGAAACAAACAGATTTTTTTTTACATAAATACTATAATTGTTAACACATTAAAGATAAGTACGTTTTATGCCACATAATGTAGGGTAGTTGACAGGTTGTGAAAGACTCATAATTTTATATTATTGTGGCGGATAAAAATCATCAACGCCACAAGGAGTTCTGGGGAGGAATAAGTCAGAAGAGATGGGAAATTTATTGGGAGAGGGATCTTAAGTTTAGAGAGACGGCGGTATAAATCCAGTGAGGGGACATTATTTGGACATTCAAAAAATATGTGATCTAAGGTGCCCTCGCCCAATCCGCACTCGCAGAGAGAGGAGTCGCGTATACGGATTTTGTGAAGAAAGTCAAAGTCAAAGTCAAAAGTCAAAACGACAGGGGTGCAACAAAATCCTAAACGGATTCTACAAAGGACAGATATAGCTGTTTTGGAGACCTTTCTGAAACCAAAGAACCATGGTTTTGGATTTATGACCGGTTGGACAGCATGGAAAAATTTGCCTTTCTTCCTACCAGACATATTCCAATGTGCCTGCCATGAATCCTGGAGACTCAATTTGGGGAGGGACAACAAGTCATAGCTCAGGTGAGTGTTATGTGAGATATCAGCCGTAACAGATGAACAGGCATCTTTAGCCAATACATCAACACATTCATTGCCCTTGATCCCACAATGACTGGGTATCCAAACTAGCTGAACCTCTCTTTGACTAATAGCACAAGTTAGCAAAGATTTTTTAATTTTTAAGATAAGAGGGCTATGTAGTTTACTTCTGAAAGGACTTTGTTCGAGGGCCTGCAAACAACTAAGAGAATCTGTAAAGATAACGGCTTTCTCAATGTTAGTGTGTGACTCTATAAAAAGGCAAGCTTCCAATATAGCCACACACTCGCCTGTGAATACAGAAGACTCTTTAGGACACTTGAACTGTAATACAATTCTAGAGTTTTGGTAATATACCGCAGCTCCAGTGTTGTTAAGGCTATTTAATTTCGAAGCATCAGTGAAGAACAGTTGAAAGCCATTCCATCTCTCGCCCACCACCGCATTGAAGGTCGAATTAGCTGATGGGGATCTTTTAGATATACCAATATTATAGATAATTTTGGGGGTAAAAAATAATACTTCGTAAGCGAAGTCAAAAAGGGGTAGTTTAGGGTGCTGGAGAATCGGACAGTCTAAATTTTGAACACTCCGAAATGATTTTATGATTAGTGGGATTTCTTTATTTCTCCAATAATTGGCGTTTCTGCATAAGGCGTCTAACTCTTGCAATCTAGCTATAAGGGGGTGGGACGACCTAGCGATTAACCTATATAAAAAACGGGTGGCAAGATATTGCCGTCTTAAGGCAAGGGGAGGTTCGGCACATTCAACCTGCAATGCGTTAACGGGGGAGGACTTCATGCAACCAGAGATGATCCGAAGGCACTTGGACTGAACCTTATCTAGTCCCGCCAAAGCACCTTTGTTACAAGGAATGAAGTGATATGTTCCATAGTCCAGGACGCTACGAACTAAGGCGTTATACACTAACTTCATGGTGTAGGGGTGAGCACCCCACCAGACACCCGCTAAAACTTTTAAAATTGAAATGGTTCTTTCACATTTTTTAATGAGGGAGTTTATGTGAGGCTTGCCAGTTAATTTAGAGTCTAAGAAAACGCCTAAGAACTTAACTTTATCAACTATTGGGATATTATGACCTAAAATGCTCACTGATATCTGAGGGAATTGCCTTTTGCGAGAGAAAATTACTGCCGAGCTTTTCGGTGCGGAGAGGGAAAGACCATGGCTTAAAAGCCACTGGCTCAGAGAGTCCAAAGAGAGGCATAGAGAAGACGCCGCGTCAATAATGGAGGAATCTGTCACGTATAGGGCAATGTCATCGGCGTATTGTAGGATCTGACAATTATTGTTTAAGCAAGACCCAATATCGGCCGTGTACAAATTGTACAACAGGGGACTGAGGACAAAGCCTTGAGGGAGTCCCCTCCACGCCTGCCTCTTATCGAACTCCTCTCCCTGAACTCAATTTTTGTCTGTTACTTAAATTAATAATAACAAAATGAATAGTTATGTAGGATATACAGATTTCTATGATGTATTTTCTATTTCATCTTGAATTTTACTTATAATTTGTTTGGCACTGCTGTATATGTCATCAAATAACACAGTCTTAACCACATGTTGAGCGCACACCTCAGCTTCACAATTACACATAGAATTTTCAGATTTTGGGATATTATCGGCGTCGGAAATTTCAATTTTAATTATTTTTGTACCCCGTGTCACTGGTTTCTTTATGTATGAATATATTGATGGTTCTGTTCTTGCTCTCTTGCGGGCAGGTGGAACAAGGCCCAAGGATTTTTGTCCTGGTCTTAGAACAGCGGTCGACTGCTCCACTGGCACAAAATTGAATAGGTCTTCCGTATCCTGAAAAGAGAAAACAAACCTTTTAATGTATGAACATAAGAAGATAATATTTCTAATAAATAAATAAGTGGGAATATAGTGCTAAAATACCTACTACAATAACTAATATATTGCTACAAGTTACCTAAAGATAATAACGATATTACTACATACATCAAATAATTTAAATACATGATATTGTGATTACTTACCGACATCCTGGAACAATCTCGCTAGGCTTGCCCGTTCAGCCTTCAAAACTGGAATGAATTCTGGTGGTATTTTCAGCTATTTATATTCAAGAATTTATTTATTTTTTGTTTAATAGAGTTCAAAATCGATGGTTTTATTGATATAGACATTTCTCGACATAAAAGGTAAGATGAAATTCAACCCAAGCGTTAAACTATGTAGAGCAGAGATGTCGAACCCTTGGATCAAAGCTAAAATTAAGCGCATTATCATCATCGTCTTTCCGTTTGCCTGACTTGGATATCCTTACATTACATGCCAAACCACCTAACATTTTAATGACAACAGCATGCAGATAAGAAGAAGAAAAAGATTCACTATCTCTGAACAGTTTTACCTCTAATATACCTATAATAAATAACAATGTCTGTTTGTCCATTGATTTTTATCTTTTTAGAACTCGTATGTCAACATCAGTGTATAAAAGGATACTTACAGTAAAGAGAGTACCTAATCGAATTCGAGGGAGGGATTAAAACTAGTATAATTTAAAAATACATAAGAAGTACGTTTCTTTGTTATTAAATAATTAAATCTAACAAGCAAACCCAAGATATTTCTATAGTATGTGCAATTGCATCTGTTGTCGGGGAGTTTAGCCGAGTCAACAGTTTTAAAATCGTGTGCTCTCTCCATATTTGGGATTGTGACGTATAATAATTAAAAGTATTTAAGCCGTCGGACAGGAAGCTGGATCAACATTAGCTGTTCTGAAGGTGGTGACTTAACATCTTCTAATTAATTATCTACCTAATCTGAAGTGAAAAGTGATAAGTGAAACAACGGCATAAAATGTAAGTACCTAAATTTAAGTTATCTATTCAATAAGTATCAATCACTCTGTACTATTTTTGCAGAAGTTTATTTTATGAATAGAATAGCAAGTGCGACTGCTGAGCGTTAGAACCCGGGTTCGATTCCCTAGGTCAGTCAACAGTATTTTTCATACTGCCTATGTCTATTCGATATTTGATCTCTGTCAATTTTAAGAAAAGAAATTGGGCAGTTCTCTAATATGTATCTGCTCGCAGATAGTTTCTTATCACATTTATTATGAATAGAATGAAAATGAAATATGCTATGAATAGAATAACTACTTAGCAAGTGCGACTGCTGAGCATTAGACCCTGGGTTCGATTCCTTAGGTCATTCAACAGTTTTTATCATACTACTTAATGTCTATTAGATATTTGGTATATGTATACACTGGAAATAATTTGGACAGTTCTCTGATATGTATGCGTATCTGCTCACAAATAGTTTCTAATCACAGCTATTTATATTATTTCAGGTCCAGATTTGCTGACGACCTCTTTCTGTCGGATGAGGACAAGAGCTCCGTGCAAGATGTGGTAATCAGCGAAAAAAAGAAAAAGCGGTTGAAGCCAAGCTCTGATTCGAGATCGGGCCATCAACCACCGAAAACAAATCCATCTACGTCGTCATCCTCATCTTCAAAGAAGATGAAAATTAATCCAGTCAGTATGCCTCATCTCACCGCAACAGATTTATTCGGCACCGACAGCGATGAAGAAGACGGGAACACGCAGACAACCACCGGTAAAAAACCCACTACTATTCTTCATTCGTCGATAACTCGAAGGCTGGCAACGGGCCATGCTCGCCAAAGCATGCCTATCAAAGTGGGTACGCATTACATCGAACTGAAGGTTTATCGGTGCGATGAAATCGAAAATGTCGCACCGATGAACCGATGGCGTCAGGCGGTTGTAGCTCTCAAAAACCGGACGGATGAGGGGACTGAGGCTTGGGGTCATCTGACTAAATTTATAAGCGCAACACGCAAAGAATTCAAATCTAGCTCTCAGACCTATATGAGTTCTTATTATTAGATACTAATATGAGTATTTTTTAGACTATATCTACATTTATAATCCTAGTAGGTATCTAGTTATTATTTAAGCTAATCATGTAATCAAGTTTGTTATTCATATTATAATTATACAATTAAAGAATCATCATACTTATATAATCAATTTTGTTTTTTTTCCAGTTGCACCAACTACCAACACAATTCAAAAAGATATTTTAATAGAATGTGATAAATGTAAAATCGAATTACCAAAACAGAAATATAGTTATCATGTGAGAACTAATATGCATAAATCAAACTGTTTGCTTAAAACTGAATTGAAAAACGTTGAAATAATTGCAACTGCTTTTCAAAACAGAATAAACACATATCGCCTAAATCCAGTTCCAGATGCGGAGTATTTAACTCCAGAAGCTTTTCTGACTGGGAATCAAAGCGATATTCTGAAACTTATTAAAATATTTTTAATGAAACATAATTGTATTAAAGTTAATTTCGAGCTATTTGCTTACTTCTTATTACCAAAAACAGATGAGCACCAGCTGAAATCTTTTAATACAAAATATGCCAATATTTATCTAAATACTGATCTAAATGAAATATACATGAATGCTACAGAGACTTTTCAGAGAAAAATGTCTGAATTTAACCAACGTGATTCCGGTTGGTCATTTATTTCTATAAGTCACTTAGAAATTAATATAAACAAATATTGTCCAATGCGAGGCGGCACGTATATCGAGCTTCCTCCAGCTATAAGGAATACGAAAAGTTGTTTAAACATACAGAACAATGACAACCATTGTTTTCTATGGGGTATTATTGCTTCCTTATTCCCATCGAAGAATAATGTTTGTAGAACAAAATCATATCCTCACTACAAAGATGTTTTAAATATTGAAGGAATGACATTTCCACCAACCTTGGTTGATATAAAATTGTTTGAAAAAACTAATCCTAATATAAGTGTTAATATATATGGTTTAGATAAAAGGTGCCGTGTGACTGGACCTCTATACATGACAAGCTCAAAGAAAAACAAACATGTAAATTTGTTGTATTTTGAGCGGAATGGTTCAGGACACTACTGTCTAATTAAAGATCTAGCGAAACTTATCCGTCGTCAAGTTACTCATCACAAAGGTAATTTTTTACTGTGCGATGCTTGTTTGCAAGTTTTTTCTAGTGATTCAAAATATAGCTCACACGACTGTTCTAAAGTGTTAACTATATTACCGAAAAAAGATACTATGATACAATTTAAAAATTATGAGAGACAACAAAGAATACATTTTATCATCTATGCTGATTTTGAAAGTATTTTACTAAACTGTCCTGATAATAGATCTAAAAATACTCAGAACTTAAAAGTGCATGAACCATCCTGTTTCGCATATTACATATGTTGTTCACACGATCCAGATTTGAATAAATATGTTACGTATAGAGGTTTGGATTGTGTAGAAGTATTTATAACGCGTTTAATTGAAGATGTCACTTACATAAATGCCATACTGTCTGAAAATAGACCCATGAAAGCTTTGTCTGTCAAACAACAAAGAGAGTACGAAGAGGCTACTCGATGCCATATTTGTAAACATTTGTTATTGGGTGACAAAGTTCGAGATCATGACCATGTTACATCTGAATACAGAGGAGCAGCACACTCTCGGTGCAATTTAACGTTTAAAATATGTCCGTTTATACCTGTTGTTTTCCATAATTTGTCTGGATATGATGCTCATTTCTTTATTGAAGAACTGGCTAAGTACGATGGTCCTATTAAAATAATTCCTAAATCAAAAGAAAAATACATGTGTATAATGAAAAGCCTCGCAATTAAGAACAAGCCTAGTTGCGTACAAATAAAGTTTATAGATTCTTATCAATTTTTAAGTTCGAGTTTAGATGAATTATCTAAGAATTTACATATACAAGATTTCGTAAATCTTTCAAGAGAATTTGACGATAAAGCCGATTTATGCTTATTGAGAAAAAAGGGTATTTATCCGTATGAATATATTGAGACATGGTCTAAGTATAATGAAAAATGTTTGCCACCTAGAGAGTATTTTTACAACACAATGAAATTGGAGCATATTTCTGAAGATGAATATACACATGCACAAAAAGTTTGGTATAGTTTTAATATCAATTCCCTTGGTGAATATACTGATCTTTACCTAAAATGTGATGTATTATTATTATGCGACATATTTGAACATTTTAGAAACACAAGTTTAGAATATTACAATCTTGATCCAGCATATTATGTATCCGCGCCAAGTTTAAGCTGGGACGCAATGCTTTTGTGTACTGGTGTTAAATTGGAGCTGATGCATGACTTAGAAATGTATAACTTACTCGAAAAGGGAATACGTGGAGGATTAGCGCAATGTTCCCTACGACATGCAAAAGCGAATAATAAATTTCTACCTTACTTCGATGATACTAAGCCATCATCTTTTTTAATATATCTTGATTGTAACAATCTCTACGGATATGCTATGACAAAAAGAATGCCTGTATCGGAATTTAAATTTTTATCAAAAATTGAAAGTGCTAACTTTGATGTTTTGAATATATCTGATGATTCTGAATATGGATATATTCTGGAAGTCGATCTGACCTACCCAGAAATATTGCATAATTCGCATAGTGACTTACCTTTCGCACCAGAAAGATTTGTACCTCCTGGTGGGAAAACTACAAAATTAATTGCGAATTTATATGACAAATATAATTACGTCATTCACTACATACATTTAAAGCAATGCTTGAACAATGGGTTGATTTTAAACCGAATACATCGCATTCTTAGATTTAGACAAGATCATTTCTTGCAAAAATACATTGATTTAAATACTCGTTTGCGTCAAGCATCTACCTCAGCCTTTGAAAAAGATTTTTTCAAACTTTTGAATAATGCTGTGTTGGAAAAACAATAGAAAATAAACGCAAGCAAGTAAATGTAAAGTTAGTAACAATGTGGGAAGATTCTAATAATAAAACAAATAAACATATAGGTGCTGAAAAACTTATTGCACAACCCAACCTGAAAAGTATTTCAATATTTTCAGAAAACTTTGCAGCTGTTCAGTTAAGCCCTGAAAAAATAATATTGGATAGACCGATTTACATTGGTTTTACTGTATTGGAGTATGCCAAACAACACTTATATCAATTCCACTACGATTTTATCAAAAACAAATATGGCACAAAAGCTAAACTATGTTACACTGACACAGACAGCCTACTTTACTTAGTAGAAACGAATAATTTTTATAAGGATATGGTTAATAATATATCGGCATTTGATACCAGTAATTTTGCTGATGATAATCCATATGGAATACCTAAAATTAATGAAAAAGTACCAGGCTTGTTTAAAGACGAACTCGGAGGCTCAGTAATTTATGAATTCATTGGCTTGAGGGCTAAACTTTATTGTTTGAAAAGTGTAAAGGCAACATTAAAGAAGGCAAAAGGTATAACGAAACCTGTAACAAATCAATTAAAGCTTTCTGATTATAATGCTGCTCTACACAATAACAAAATTATCAAACGTAAAATGAATGTAATTAAATCAATTAAACACGTTATCTACTCACAACAAGTGAATAAAATTGCATTAAATAGAAGTGACGATAAAAGACACATACTTCCGAATCAAATTGAAACCTTACCATGGAGTCATTGCGATACGATTTCTTAAAATGTATTATTTAGCTAAATATTATATTTATAAAAGTATCTACTTTAAAAAGTGACAAATTATAGCCGTGTATTCATTCTACTACAAAAAATATGACTATGTTGAAAAGGTGTAATTTTATTAAATAAAATAGTTTTACCAAATTTTTGTCTTATTTATTTACCCATAAATACTATTCACGCATTTAAAGGAACTCAAATATTGATTCGAACAATAACTCTGACAAGAATTATAAATACTAGAGCCCGAATTATTTCATAACAGATACAAACATGAAGTGCGTCAAGCAACAAGTATCATTAGATGTTAAAAATATTGATATAAAGGAAAATGCACTACACCCGAAACACAGTGTACTTCTTCCAAATAATATTCGATGCATAATATGTGGTCCATCGAATTGTGGGAAAACGAATGTTATGATTAGTTTATTGATTCATGCAAACGGATTAAAGTTTAACAATGTTTATCTGTATTCTAAGACCAGCTTTCAGCCGAAATACAGTTTTCTAAAACAAGTTTTGCAAAGAGTTTCTGACGTAAAACTTTTTGTTTATAATTTTGATGATGATGTCATTCATCCTAACGAAGCATTGTTGAACTCTGTTATCATATTCGATGATGTAGTTTGTGAAAAACAAATAAACATACGTAATTATTTTACAATGGGAAGACATAGAGGTATAGACTGTTTTTATTTATCTCAAACGTATTCAAAAATACCAAAGCAGTTAATACGTGATAATGCAAACTTTTTGATCATTTTCAAACAAGATGAAGTTAACATGAAACATATATATGATGAACATGTTAGTTCTGATATGGAGTGGTCTAGGTTCAAAGATATGTGTTCTAAAATCTGGATGCATCCTTATGATTTTTTAACAATTAATAAGGATTGTGAATTCAACAAAGGTAGATATAGACAGTCCTTTGATAACTTTATTTATTTTGATTAATGGTTATATAAATTATGAACAAAATCAAAAAAAATCATTTGTGCATAAATACTTCTACAAATAAGTCGTATAATGGACCATAACATTAAAGATCAATTAATAAAGTCCGCGGACGCTATAAAGGAAAAGGTGAAACAAATGAAAGATTATGAATTTAGTACTGACACTCATCTGAAGTATTTTTTTAAACCTCTTGCTGACCCTCTTAATGCTATAGCAGCTAACAAGCAGTTTTCTATAATAAAAACTGAAGATACTTATGATGACAAATTTAAAAATACTGGTATATATTCAAAAATGTTTTTGCGTGATAAATCACATGATATGCACAAACATGAATCATCTGAATCAGAAAAGTTTTATTCTGAAGACGAAGAAGGTAACACATCTGAATCAGACAAAGTTAATAACATGTAGCTGAACAAAGAAGATATCTTTGAAATATACGATGATATGAATATACCATTTGGTGTACGTTCAGAGAATGATAAGCATATGATTGGAAATAAAATAGTTAATTTCTCTACCACTCGCGAGAAATCTGATCAATTGTATTTTATTCGCGTAGCTAACAAAAAGTATGAAATAACACCTGGTCTAAAAGAATTATTGCTTCGCAAGAAAGCCTGATTTAAGTTTAGTCAATTTAAATGATAAATTAGTTTACAAAGAAATACTCATCACAACTAATGCTCATAAAAGAGACTTTGACCCTGCAGGACAAGTTAAAGGTGATAAGGGTATAAAATATTCTCAAGTGATCAAACCGTTATTTCCTGAGTCTAGTAAACGTTTACAAGAACCTACAGAAATAAAATCTAAACAAAAACGAGGTGCTGGCCTGCCGTATCTTAAAAAATATAAAAAAGATACCGAACTTGTGTATTGGGATGATCCTAATGAATTAGTGGACCGGCTTAAACTGTTGATAGCATCTAAAACTGCAGGTAATACTAATCTGGACAACGAAATATTGTCAATTATAGAAGAGTTAAAGGAAGCGGGTGTAATAAAAGAATAAAAAGACTCATCATATAAACAGATTATCAGTATAATTTTGTAATTCAGAAGTGACAATTGAGAAAATGAGCAAAGTGAAAAGTGACATTGTAAACGAAATTCATAGAAGTGCAAGAATAAATTTTCCTCGAAGACATGTAATATTAAAAGATATTGATGATCTTTGGCAAGCTGATTTAATGGATATGCAAAGTTTCTCCAAATTCAACAACAACAACAAATACATTTTAGCTATCATTGATGGATTCTCTAAGTACGCTTGGGCTATTCCACTTAAACAAAAAACCAAAGAAGCTGTATCTGAAGCTTTTATTACGTTGTTGAGTAGAGAAAAACGAATCCCTAGAAATTTGCAAACAGATCTTGGAAAAGAATTTTACAATAGTTTTCAAAAAATATTAGTAAACAATTCTATCAATCACTACTGCACTTATTCAACGAAAAAGGCTTCAATTGTAGAACGATTAATAAGGACGATCGACGACGAAAGAGTAAGCTTTTCAAGGAATTTAGTTTAAAGGGGAATTATAAATGGACTGACGGAACACTTTGCAAAAACCATCAATCGATATAATAATACCATACATAGAACAATTGGTTTACCGCCGGCTCAAGTTAATCATAGCAATAAAACAAAAGTACTACAGAGATATTTCAATTTAAATCGAACAAAAACAAAATGCTCTAAGTTACAGACAGGCGATTTTGTTCGAATAAGTAAACATAAAGGTTGTTTTGAAAAAGGTTACACTCGTAATTGGTCAACAGAGATATTCAAAATCAGTAAAGTTCAAAACACAAATCCTGTTACATTTTTATTACAAGATGTTAAACAGCAACCTATTTTAGGAGCATTTTACGATCAAGAATTACAAAAAACCAAACATCCCAACATTTACCTTGTTGAAAAAGTTTTAAAACGCAAGGGCAGAAAAGTTTTCGTGAAATGGTTGGGGTTATCATCCTGCGAAAATAGTTGGATTGACGATACCAATGTTTTATGAATGCTTTATCAATATAACATCATGGTCTATGACAGTTATCTCATTCTGTTTGTATACATGAAAGGAGAAGGACTTATTAATAATTTAATTAATAATTTACCATTTGAGCTCCATTTGCCAGGATATAATTATTGTGGTCCAGGAACTAAATTACGTGAAAGATTAGCTCGAGGTGATAAAGGTGTTAACAAGTTAGACGAATATTGTAAACATCACGATATTGCATATAACAATTCCAAACGTTTGGAAGATCGCCACAAAGCAGATATAATTTTATTAAAAATGGCAAAAAAGCGTGCTTTGTCTTCCGATGCAGGGACAGGAGAAAAATTTGCTGCCAATTTAGTTAATAATATAATGTTATCAAAAGTAAGTTCTGGAGCAGGGCTCAAAAAGAACTTTAAAAATTTAGTAAACAATACAAAAAAATGCATTAAAAAGGTTAAACCGAAGTGTAGGAAAAAACTAATAGAATTGGCCTACGCTGCTGCTAGAGAATTGAATCGCGATTCATCTACCACGATTCCACGTATAATACCGATTCCTAAGACTGGAGGGGTTCTACCTTTAATACCAATATTTGCTGGTTTGTCCGCTGCTGGCAGTATTGCAAGTGGAATAGCTGGAATCGTCAAAACCATAAATGAATATATAGCTGCAAAAAAGCGTTTAGAAGAAATGAAAAGACATAGTAAGAATGTGGAAGGTGTACATATTGGCAACGGACTGCAGCTTAACCGTTACAAGGATGGACTCGGGATATATACAAATTCAAAGAAAAAAAACTAAATCATAGGCTACCTAATCGTGCTCTTACCAATATAGATATCTTACATTTTACCAAAAACATTCCCTATTTTCGCGGAGTGTATATGAGAGATACCTTACCGAATTCTCCGTTTTCTAAAGAGTGTGGAATCATAAATTTAGATAATTCAAAAAATTCTGGTACACATTGGGTAGCCTATGTAATTATAAATGAATATGTTGAGTACTTTGACAGTTACGGCAACTTGAAACCTCCAATTGAATTTGTTCGATATGTAGGTTCTAACAATATTAATTATAATTACAATAATTTTCAAAATAATAACTTATTCAATTGTGGACATTTATGCATTAAATTTCTTAAAGAGTTTTGGAAAAAATAATGGTATTATCAACTCATTAGGTACTTAAACATGGTTTAAATGTTAGGTGTTGCTACATAAGACAACACATTGACATTGTCTGCCACAAGAGATGAATGTCAATTAGAATAGAGTGAAAATAAAATAAAAAATATGATAGTTTACAATATAAAAACAACTGCCAAAGTTAATAGTTTTACTCCTTCTCGCACCATCAAAAGACGAAGACATATTATACGAACAATAAAAAATATAAACAGTGAGCAGCCGAATGTCTCATAAAATGTCTGTAACTATAAATTTACTTACAGACATTTTATGAGACATTCGGCTCCTACAATTGAAGTTAATAGGTTGAATTGTAAACTGAATTAAACAATTTAAAAATAAATTATATTAGCTACAATGCAAGATTCAGTGAAATATACTTGTGAAGGCATATCTAAACTTATTTTCAAGAATGCCAGTGGCGAGATTCTATTAACTCAAGACATGACTGACCAAAAAACAATGAACACCAGTTCATCAAAACTTCAGGACAGTACAAACAAAAAAGAGCAAAACTCAGTAAAATCCACCTTTGAAAATACGCGATATCTCACAATCAAGAGTGATCACAATGAGCTACTTACATTTGTTCGAGTTGGCAACAAACATCCTAGTCCTGAAAAATCGGCTGAAAGGTCATCAAATACTCCGCCTGTCATTAAATTAGTAACAAGAAATATAGTGCGCGATATAGTGTTTCCTGATTCAGAAGTTATTCTATGCTATCAGATGCTGCCAGAAGATGAAATTCCTTCTTCAATGAATAACTGTTCTACATATAATCTAAAGAGATAAACATAGGACAAACGTATGTGCTTTAAAAAAATTACTTGTTTAAAACTATGGATTGTGAATAAAGGTATTTGTAATAAATTGATGATATTTTTTTTTCGATTTTCCAAGTCAGGACCTCTATTATTACCATGATGAATTAACACAATGTTCTAGTGAGTATAGCTCATAAAATTATCTAATAATTTAACACATCTTTGACGACACGTTAGCGCGAACAATGTGAATTGACGGCATCTAGACAGGATTCCACCAGTTTGAATAGCTAATTAAAATCTAATAATATCTGATAGTCCTCCATCATTTCAAATCAACAAGAAGAAGAACTATTCAATAAACATTAACCTATTTGAATAGAACAATGTAATTTCAATAGGGAGTCCATTTAGATTATACAATCTATTCAAAACGAAAAATATAAAATTTCATCTATTTGAATAGATATGTTCCGATAAATTAAACAGTATATTAGAATAGACCATCTTTTCAAAAAGCAATATTTCTTCTATTCGAATAGACATTTTTATCTATTTGAATAGATATAATTGGGGTGTCTGGATCTCATGTGATCCAGATGCCCCAATTATATACTACTGACACTAACCTCTCTTGGGAGGTCCATATTACAAGTGTGAGTAAGAGGGTCTTTTACTCCTTTCAGTCTCTTAAACGTCTCCAAAAATTCTTACCATTTCATACTAAGGTCACTCTTGCTGAGCAATCCCTTCTTCTACCGCTCATAGACTATGCGGATGTCTGTTTTCTAGATGCTACGGAGGTACTCCTTAACAAACTCGAGCGACTGCAGAACTTGTGCAACCGCTTTATTTTTGGTCTCCGCTAATACGACCACGTGTCGGAGTTTCGGAACAGATTAAAGTGTAGTGTTTAGGTTATTCTTTAAGGTATATTGTATTGTATTAATTATAATTGCAATTGTGTGCCCGATTTGTGAACCATTATAAAACAAAAAATGTAATCCGACGGATTTAGAGACGGCAGCAGAGTAGACCAGCCCCAGGCCATCGGTCCTGTCTCCTGTGGAATTACCACATCTTGGATAACAGTATAATATATGGTCCCTAAGCCCTAGACTTATGATTGGGATATACCCACCGGCCTAAAGTGTACCTACTGTGCTGTTATAACGCTCCACTATAATAATAGTTCATTATGATATTAGTGCGGTATGTTGAAAATTACAGCCGAGACGATATTGCTAGCCCGAGCCGTAAGCGAGGGCTACAAGAAAGCAGAGGCTGTAATTATTAAAGCGTGTTATGTCGCCACTTGCGAAACCCTAAATTCCTAAGACAATGACTAACACCGCATTGCGCTTTGCACCGTGAGATTCGCCATCTCAGCAATTCGATGGCGTGGGACCGAAGATTGCGCAATAGCAGTGATGAACATTGATTTAGTGTATTAGTGATTCACTCTTGTTTCTCACATCGAGCAATTGTCGCGCATCTTAATTTTACCGATTTAATGTAATAATTACTATAATTAAGTAAATTATATCGGTTTTATTTGCATCCTCGACTGCAGCCGTACGTAATTGGCGCAGTGGGTAGGATACTCGCGGTCGTTTTCGCGTAAAGAGGAAGATTTCCGCTATCGTAAAGCCGCCCGTGCGGCTAGCCAGTCGCTCCAGAGTATCCCGAATCTACACGTCGTGCTGTATCGAGTAATCCAGACATTGATTACGCAAAGGGGCTGATATAATGTTCATGTAAGTACATTCGATTATTTCTAGTGACCGTTTTCTCCTAGCCTGTACTAATATAACCTTCCAAAATTTTCTTTCCACGAAAATCCAGGAATACTAGGGTAGTTAGAAGAAGAGATTTAGCGATAGATTCTAGAAGAAATATTAATTTAGATACGTTGTACGAGAACACAGAATCGTTTTCAGAGAAAATGTCTTTAGATTTAGATACCGTTTTTAAAGCATTACGGTTGGTATCGGAAATTGCCGGGAACCCGAATGTGCTGAATAGGTGTATTCAATTGTGTAATCATAAAATTAAGGAATATTACAATGTTCAAGGTGGTTCCGAATTAATTAACTCTGCACTTCTTAATGGTATATTAAAATAAAATTGTAGGGTCTGCTGCTCGCTTAATCAACTCAAATGGTATAGCAACTGATTGGAATGGCATCCGTAAGGCATTAATTTATAATTTTGCTGATCAAAGGGATGAAACTGCTCTTTATAGTGATTTATATCTTTTAACACAGGGCTCTAATACTCCGCAAGAGTTCTATGAGCGTTGCCAGAACCTTTTTAGTACAATTATGACATATGTTTCTTTACACGACTCCTTAAAAACTACTATAGATGCTAAAAGGGATTTATATAAGAAATTAACGCTCCAGGCGTTCACGCGCGGATTAAAAGATCCTATAGGATCACGCGTGCGTTGTATGCGCCCTCAAAACATAGAACAAACACTAGAATTTGTTCATGAAGAAACTAATACTATGTATCTGCAAAATCGTAATGACCGTTTGCCTGATAAAAGAATTAATAGCATTAACCAACCCGGTAATCATTTTAAAATGCCCTCTCAGCCGTTTTATATGCCTGATCTAAGGCCTAATAATTATAGCATGCCAGGACCTGCACGATTCCAATTTCCAGTCCAACAACCACCGCTAGAAACCGATTTATTTCCAACCTCGTCAGTTCGGTCCGACCCGAACTCGGCAAATGTTCAGGGCACCCCCACTGAACTATAACCGTCAGAATAACCCATTTCAAGTAGTCCAGCAGAATCCTCCTAACCAGCCTAGCGGGTCAGCGCAACCACGCCCAATGAGTGGTGTGAGCCATTTCGTGAGCAGACAATTACCACCTACTAACGCTTTATCTAGGTATGATTCGAACAGATCAGGGAATCCTCCACCTAATAATTATTTCAAAACTCGGGCGATGCATTTTAACGATTGTTTCATTGATCCTTCGATCAATGACTTCCTTAACGATTATGATGAAACTTATTACGATTACTATGAGTACCCAGAAAATTTGTATTATGAATATCAACCATCCCCTCAGGAATGTTTAGAATATCCCTGCAGCCCGGAAGCATAAAAAAGGACGACAAAGAATCCAAGGAGCTGGATTCTCCAAACTCAACGGTACCTTCCATACATTCAAATTGAGTCACCTCCACTTAAGCTTTTAATAGACACAGGCGCAAACCAGTCGTTTCTATGTCCTGATGCTGTCGAAAAATACTTTAGTGATATTCCATTAAATTATTCACCATTCGAAGTACATAGTGTTCATGCTAAAACCAGACACGACTATTCAATTACTTTACCTATTTTTAATGAATTTAATGATTCAAGTACAGTTTCATTTGATATCTATAAGTTCCACGACTTCTTTGATGGACTTATTGGTACCGATTTGCTAGAAAAATGGGAAGCTACAATAGATTATAAAAATAAATTATTTACAACTAAGTTCGCTTCAAACCCCATTAGAGTCTATGATTCACGTAATAGAAATTTGTATGAGAATATTATTCCAGCAGGTACATCTAAGTTACATCTAGGTTAAACAGAATAGGGGTATATTAGAAGTACATAATCCTAGTAGAAATGATATAATCTTTTCAATGGATCGTGCAATGTCTGCAGAAGTTCATAATGACGAATGTACGCGCACTAAACAGCAAAACCAACGCGTAAAAGACGTACCATCGCGTCTGCGTACTGACCACTTAAATGAAGAGGAACGTATTAATCTAGAATCATTGTGCTCGCAATATGCAGATGCTTTTTATATTGAAGGTGAACAATTAACATTCACCAATAAAATTAAACATTCAATTAAAACTACAGATGAGGCTCCAGTCTATACAAAGAGTTATAGATATCCATATATTCATAGACAGGAAGTACAAGAACAGATAGGTAAAATTTTAGAACAAGGTATAATTAGACCTTCAAATTCTGCAAATGTTGGGGGGCCGGGTGGAGTCTGCCGACGCCTATACACCGGTGTGGTGCGCTCCATGGCGCTCTACGGGGCGCCAATATGGGTAGGAGCCATGAGCGGCCCGAATCTGGCTGCGCTGCGACGACCGCAGCGCGCCATGGCGCTCAGGGTGGCCCGGGCGTACCGCACCGTGTCGTGCGTCGGCGCGTGTGTGCTCGCCGGTACGCCGCCGTGGGACCTCGATGCAGAGGTACTCGCCGCGGCGTACTGGCGAACAAAAGAGGCGATTGCGGGCGGCGGCCGCCCCCCCCATCCGCGGGAGATTCGTCGCTGGCGAGAGGAGTGGCGTGACACTCTCCTGCGGAGGTGGGGGGCGCGCCTGGAAGAAGATCGGGTTGAGAGCCGAGAGGTGGTGACCGCCGTTCGGCCCATTCTCCGCGAGTGGCTCGAACGGCGGCACGGGGCTCTCTCCTTCCACCTGACACAGATGATCACCGGGCACGGTTGCTTTGGAAGATACCTGTACCGGGTGGCAAGAAGAGAGCCCACGGACGTGTGCCACCATTGCGTGGCGGGAGTCGCGGACACGGCGCAACACACGCGCGAGGAGTGCCCTGCTTGGGCGGTCCCTCGCGCCGACCTGTCCGCGACCGTCGGGGACGACCTGTCGCTGCCGGCCCTCCTCAAGAAGATGGTCGACAGCGACGAGTATTGGCGAGCGGTAGCGACGTTCAGCGTCGAGGTGATTTCACGGAAGGAGGCGGCGGAAAGGGATCGGGAAAACGACGTTGACTCGGCTCCGATGCGTCGCCGTAGACGCGGAAGACGGCGTCTGGCCTTTGCGGGCCGAATGATGCCGTAACGCCGGGGACCGTGGGCGGTGGATCGGGGGATCCACCGTCCACCCAAAGGTCCCATGCACTGAGACGCCGCGGTGTTCCCGGTCGCCTCAGTGCTAGGAGAGGAAGAGAAAGATAGAGGTGGAATTGGGCTGGGTTGGGTCTCAACTAACAACAAGGGACTCTGCCCCGCCCAATAGAGAAGAGCTCCGTTGCGGAGCAACGCCAGCGGGGCACGCGGTTGCAAGCCTCGTGGGTCCCGCAGCCCCGTGGGCGAGTGAAGGAACACTCCAGGTTTTTAGTGGGTGCGAACCCCACATAACGCAGTGGTCCCCCCCAGGCCACTGCGTATTCGTCAGGAATTTTCCTGGGAGAACAAAAAAAAAAAAAAAAGGTTTTTTTTTTTTTAATACTAATCCCACCAACGTAGTCGGCGCCTATTTTCTGCTTAACTTCATTCATACAAGTTCTCGCTTCTATGCCTCTCGTACTTTTATTCTGCATCCTGTATCTTTCTTTCATTCATCATCATGCATTCTTGTGGGTGGGACTCCCACTTATTTAATACTACGCTAAGGGCAAACTTTATTTAAATAGTTTGGGGAAATAATACAGTTAATACATTTATTTTTACATTTTTCTTAACTACTTATTTCTAGGTACACTTATTTTAATACTTTTACATGTACATTACATTGGTACTTTCTTAGATACTACTTGCTTGCTTTCTACTTAGATTTGTGCTGTTTTTCCTATGTTTCTAATCTTATATAATAACAATATAAATGAAACATAGCTTACTCTTAACTTTTATTTCTATTTACTACAATTATGGCCACATTCTCGCAGTATGCTAGGAACTTTTCCCGGTGTTTCTTACCCATAAACTCGTGTAGACTCTCACACGACAGTCTCATGTCCAGCTCACATTGTAGTTGATAGCGTTCCCTGGTAAAAATCGGGCAATCTATGAGTATGTGCTGGACACTCTCAGACATGTCGGGATCGCAGGCGCACGCTGGGCTCTCCTTACACTTGAAACGATTCAAGTATTCAGAGAACCCACCGTGCCCTGTCAAAACTTGTGTGAGTAAGCCTGTAGGCCGCACCTGTTGTACAATACGGAAAGCTGCTATGGCGTCGGGAAGAAACATTTTCGTCACAGAGGCCGTCTCGCCAGTCACATATCTCCGATTCCATTCATCAAGCGATTCCAAACGGATCTGTCGCTTGATGAATGAAACCGGACACTGATCATAGTCCGGCTTCCTCCGTAACGACAATGCTGCCTCCTTAGCCAACTCGTCCGCTCGCTCATTCCCCGGCAGGCCCGCGTGGGCCTTGACCCAGAACAAGGATACAACTTTGCTCTGGACCAGAGCTTGAGCCAAGTTGGCGCGCGCGCGAACTGCCAGGGGATGGAGAGAGCCATGGTTTGTCAGCGTCTGCAATGCGGACATTGAGTCGCTGTACAAACCATAGCTCGCCTCTTGCCGCGCGAGGATTACATCTGTCGCTTTGCAAATGGCCAGTAATTCAGCCTGGTAGACAGTGCAGTACGCGGCGAGGCTAAGCTTGAGGTTCCGGACTTCACCATCATTATCCCAAATGGATAATGCGGCTCCGACCTTCCCCTCAATCTTGCTGCCGTCAGTGAATATACGCACTGCCTGCACATTCTGACCGTCCACAAGCTGTTGGTCTGCCAGGCACATGAATTCCAAAGCCATTTGTTTGGCAGGGTGAGGAGTCTCTGCAAATCTCACCGCACCCTCAATCTCCCGGTCTCCTGGCACGAACCGAGACACATCTCATACTCTTCTTTGGCTTTCAGGTACTCATTGACGACCATCGCTCGCCGGACCGGCGCGGCGTTGCGGATGCGGTTCCTGAACTATGGTGACCTCCTTCTTCTTCACAGCGAGCTCCTCGGACCACCACGGAAAGGTAAGTTTCACATTATTATTTACTTTGGGAATGGCCTTATTACATGCTTCTATTATTATGTTTCTATATTTAATAATTTCATCTTCTAATTTTTGCTTACTGTCAATTTTCTTAGTATTTTCTAAATTTAATTCATTTGCAATTTTTAATTCCCCCAGTTTATTTTCAAATGCTGCCCAATCAGCCTTTTTGGTATTGAATTTTCTAGTAGTCCTAAGAATACTTATCCCCTTATCTCTTTTTATTTTAATATTGAAAAATATAGTATTGTGGTCCGAGGATGTTGCTCCTGTGTCAACCCGCCAGCCGTCCACCAGGTCAAAAAGGTCGAGCGAACAGGCCGTAATATCCACATGGCTTTGATACACCTTACCACCTCTGACGGTATCAAAGGTGGTGGTGTCGCCAGTGTTGAGCACCTGAAGCTCTAGCTCCTCCAGGGTTCCAGACATTTCAGCCCCCCTGGGGTCCTCTATGATGCTGCCCCACCATGCACTCTTCGCGTTTGCGTCGCCGCCAATCAGCAATCTACCGGTGGCCACTTCCGTTTTGATCCGGGTCAACAGATCCAGGTATGGCCCTATGGGTTGGTCTGGCTCGAAGTAGTAGGAGACTACTGCGATTGCCCAGGCTTTGGTCCGGATTCCCACCACGACGATGTTATTTGTGGTGAGTTTCGGGTAGGGTATGACATCTAAGTCATGATCAAAGACGGCTATCGCCGCCTTTACCCTCCCACTTCCATTAACCTCGCACTGGTAGATTCTCGCCCCACGGTAGCTCTTCATACTTCGTGCTCCACCCACATAAGGCTCCTGGATCAGTGCCCACGCGATCTTATGTTCACTGGCCTCTAAAAAGAGTTCGGTGGTAGCCAGTTCCTTTCTTTGTAGATTCGCTTGGGCCACGCGGTATGGTCTTGCGTATTGCTGGACAGGAGTCGCCGGGGTGCCCTTAGCAATACGCTATTGTTGAGCGTGATATTGCTTCCCATCTTCTCCTTATAGTGCACTCAGAGCTGAACGCATGGTGGTTTGCGTTGTCGATGTTCGCACGTGCGCAGTTACAACAAGACGGTGGAAGGCCTGCGTTCCAGTCCATGCAGTCCACCCGCATGTGAGGCCCGCCACAGTGTCCGCACTTCGCCACAGTCTCCGTACAAAGCCGTCTACTGTGACCGTAGCCAAGGCAGAGCGAGCACTGTACCAGCGGTGACTGATCCTCAACCACCACTCGCTGCATGTCAACGTGCACCGCCCCGACATCGAGCATGCGCTTCCAGACTTCTGTGGCGACCCTCAACACCACGTGAGCCGTGTGCGGGTTTCTGGTACGCTTCCTATATAACAGCTCAACCTTACCCTGCTCTTCATTAAGGTCCCTAAATATGTTACTGTTTTGGTTCTTGAGGGCCCTCAGTATTTCATCGTTGTTGTTGTACTGAAATACACCTTTCAGCACAATCTGCGGGTTTTTATTTTTTATGTCTTGCACGCTCAGCTCTGGTGCTTCCTCTATTTTTTCCCTTATCCTTTTTCTATCTTCTTCAGTGCGACAACCCACAATTACCTTGCGATCCTTGGCCTTTCTTATCTTTTCCACCGATATTCCTCCTTCTTTGGCGTTCACTGCTTTGCGTATACTTTCCAGCACCTGCTCTCCCGTTTTTGACTCATCCTTGGCCGTTACTACGATGGAGTGTAGCGTTTGATGTTTTGGAACTTGTTTGGAAGGCTGACTTGCCACCACACTTGCATATGAGAGCTTTCCCATATGTTCTTGGCCAGTTAGTAGCGCCGCTTTCAGTCTTTCCATGTTCTCATTATTTACGGCAAGGTTTCGGGAATGTTCCTCCAGGGCCTTTCTGAGGGAGTCTACCTCAACCTCACTTACAGCCTCTGGAGAAGGCGGAAGGGCTTTCTCAGCCCTCAGCTCTTCCTGGACTTGTACGCCCTTGGTTTTATAAGTCTTCTCCGAAGGGGGGTTTCGCCCTTTCTCCTGCTCAGATTCCTTGATTATCTGGTAGAGTCTGTCAGCCTGAGCCTTAACCTCTGCCTTAATCTCATTCTTTGTATTCCTCGAGGTGGTCATGAGGGTTTTGATTTTAACAAGGCATATTCTGGCCTCGGCTACTCTACATTTCTGAGTTGGCGGGCTCCCGATCTCGAAG